>CM061176.1:18470232-18937309 GCA_030763345.1 Mythimna separata | reverse complement strand
AGGTACCTCAGGATGGGCGCTCTTAATACCTGTTACATCAGTGTGACTATTGCCCATACCTATTCCATTATAAACTATGAATGACTAGGTCATATGGTCGCCAAAGTCCGTAAAAAACTAGTTCATTGTAATGAGAATATGAGGCCATTTACCTTCTTTTGACAATTTGAAAGGTCATGGGAATGGCCTTAATAAAATTAAATTATTGCATTGAATTTGGCAAATCTTTTGTTGTAACTATTCTACGGAAATAGTAACATAACTCAAATATATTTACGAAAAAGAACCCCGGGACCCTTAGGCAAAGAAAGAACTGGAGTAGGTTTTAGTCAGTTGAAGCAAAACGTCTCGAGAGTTTTAGTAGGTAAATTAAACATGGAAGCGAACTTACAAACGAAACTACCCCAGGAGGGTACCAGTGTAACTGGAGAATCCCTCCCCGAGTCTAACTCGGGCTGCCCCACTGTATCTGGGGAGGGCATAACTTCGCTAACATTGGATAAAAGTAACAAAAATCCCAAAAACAAAGAAACTAAAAAATATGTGCAGCAAGCTTTTCACCCAAGTCTCTTCATAAGACCAAGAAGTGCTTCAGTTGGAAATCTGCCTCATGTCATTATGGAGAAAGAACTGCAACATAGTCAAAATGAAGAAAAGAGAGACACCAATCTGCCAGACTGGCAAAGAGTACCCGTCAATAGAAATCCGAATAAAAAAAGGAAGCTCTCAAACCCGCAGTCCCCAGAAAGTGTGCCGACTTCAAACATGTTTGCTGGGCTACCTGTAGCTGACAAAACCCAAGATTCTAACCAACCCAGATAAAAAAAACTAAGTAAACCTCCTCCTATAATTCTGTATGGAGTTGACGATATTAATAAACTTACACAATTTCTTGAAGCAGCAGCTGAAAGATCAAGATTCAATTACAAGATCGTCAACAAAAACCAAATAAGAATCATGAGTGAAGATGTAGATGTTTACAAATGCTTGATATCAGCGGTTAGAGAAAAAGGGCTCATAGGCCACACCTTTAACAGGAAAGAGGAACGAAGCTACAGACTTGTAATTAGAAACCTACACCACACAACCCCACACGATGCTATTAAAACAGCTTTTCTTGAATCAGGTAACACAGTAGTTGGAGAAATTATTAATGCAAGATTTGGTCCAGACAAAAAACCAACCTCAACATTCTTTGTCAACCTACAAGCTGGGCCCAACAATAAAGCAGCAAAACAAATTAGGAATATCTACCACCAAATCGTTACTATAGAAGACCCTAAAAAAAAGACAGCCATAGTACAATGTCAAAGATGCCAGCAGTACGGACATACTAAAAACTACTGCATGAGACCACATCGTTGTCTTAAATGTGCAGACTCACACCCAACCAAAAACTGCCCGAAAACTGACCGTTCCACCCCAGCTACATGCGCGTTATGTCTTGGCTCCCACCCTTCCAACTACAAAGGGTGCGAGGTTTACAAAGAGATCTTGGCCCGAAAAACTCAACACCGCTCACACATAAATGTAAAAAGACATACACCCCAAGCTCATACAACATTAAGTCAACGCACACCACAAAAAGAACAAACAACAAATCTGACTATTAACAGCAATAAAACAGATAAGAGATACAGCGAGGTCCTGAAAAATCACCCAACAAATAACATTGTTAAGGAACAACCAAACCAGGAAAATCATCAACAGCTATTACTAAATAAAATAGAAGAAATCTACTTAAAACAAGCTGAAAAAATAGACATCATCTTACAACAAATAAGCAACATGTTGGGGCTCTTGACAACGCTTGTGAACAACATATCCTCATGCTAAATAAAATTAAAATAGCCACCTGGAACACAAATGGTCTGTCACCCAACAAAGGTGAAGTTGAGGTATTGCTGAAAATGCATGACCTCTGACTCATAGCTGAAACTCACTTCACTAAAAATAGTCAAATATGCATAAAGAACTATAATATATACACAACAAACCATCCGGATGGAACTGCACATGGTGGCACTGCTGTTCTAATAAAGTCTACCATTGACCATTACGAACTCCCCTCGTACACAACTGAACACATCCAAGCTACTTCAATACAGATACAGGACAGGAATGGCCAGTTTAGCGTTTCTTCAGTCTACTGCCCACCAAAACACAAAATAATAGAAGAACAATTCAGTGCCTATTTCGAAAGTCTTGGCACGCGCTTCATAGCTGGGGGAGATTGGAACGCTAAGCATCCACACTGGGGTTCCAGGTTGTCTACCACAAGAGGAAGACAACTAAAAAAATGCGTTGATAGGAACCATCTAACGACAATAGCCACCTCGGAACCTACCCATTGGCCGACGGATCCTAACAAACTGCCTGATGTGCTGGATTTTTTCATTACGAAAGGTCTTTCTCGACTTTACTACAAGGTGGATGGTTGCCTTGATGGCTCTTCGAATCACATCCCAGTTATTTTAACGGTCAGCACCAATGTCTTGAGTCAACAGAAAAACCATAGATTATATAATCGCCATACAAACTGGGAATTATTTCGTATCCTGGTTGAAGACTCTCTCCAGTTACGGGTTTCTCTAAAAACTGAGGATGAAATAGATAACGCTGTTCTAGAATTCACGCGTACGGTACAAGAAGCTTGCTGGACGAGTTCTAAAGAAGTCACACAAAATAATACAAGACACAACTCTGTTCCACAAGAAATAAGACAAATGATACTGAAGAAGCGAAGACTACGCAGAGTATGGCACACCAGCCGACATGCTGACGACAAAAGAGCACTGAACGCATATACAAAAAGTCTAAAACAGGCCATGCAGGAAACTGAAAATGCCACAGTCGAGGCAAACCTGCTGTCGCTGTCAGCTACTGCCAGCACCAATTACTCACTATGGAAGGCATGTAAAGACATGGATCAACCGACAAATCCGAAGCCACCCCTCCACCTGAATGGTAATACATGGGCCAGATCGAGGCAAGAAAAGGCAAATGCTTTTGCTGAGCACCTCTCCAAAGTATTTGTACCGGGTGTGTAATGTTTGGCATAATAACAAATGCTCTAATTTCACTTGAACTAACGTTCATATGACATAATATCAAATGACATAAATTCATATGACCTAATGTTTCATATCATATAATATTCATTTAAAATAATAACGTTTAGTATAACGTTCATTTTATATAATTTTCAATATGTATAATATTCTTTTAATATAACTTTCATTTGACCTAATATTCTTTTGACCAAAAATGTTTAATGGGCACAGTCCTAGCCTAACTCAAATGGCACTTAACCAAACATTAAAATATTCTATGCATGGTCGAGGGCGAGCTTGGTCGACGGAGCCCCGCTTCGCGGGGCTCCTACTTCTGGGTGGTTTATAAAAAAATAACCACGATGGTGATGTCGGGGTCTATTCGCTCGCTTCGCTCGCTCACACGACCCCGCCATCCCCTTCTAACCTAACTTATCCGAGTCGGGGTGCCCTAAAGTCCAGATTGCATCCAGTTTCTCCTGGTAACAATAGTTGAGGGTAGCAGGTGTAATTTTCTAAATTATATTAAAAGTTACTTAGAGATTATTAATATTATAGTAAATGAATAATATGCTAAATGAATATTATGGGAAATGTGCATTATAGGAAATGTTCATTATGTCATATGAAATTAGGTAAAATGAAATTATATCAACAATTCATTATGTCAACTGATCGTTATGTTAAACAAAATTATGTTAACTGAAATTATGTCAAGTGAACGTTAGATATTTTGTTATTATGTCAATCGTTACACACCCATTTGTACCTAACAAAGAATCTCTTGGATCTAATGAAGATGAAATAGATGAAATCCTCCAGCAAGACTTTCAACTCGACGTCCCTCTAAAAGTAGCAACGCCAGGAGAGATTAGAGGAATAATAAACCAACTGGATAACAAAAAAGCACCAGGCTTTGACCTAATCGACAAAAAAGTCTTATCGGAACTACCTCGTAAGGCGATAATCTACCTAACAACTGTCTTTAACTGTATCATCAGATTAGGATACTTCCCTGCCCTCTGGAAGGTGTCACAAGTAATCATGGTTCATAAAGCTGGGAAACCACCACACGAAGTGTCATCTTACAGACCATTGAGCCTGCTCCCAACCATTTCAAAGATCCTCGAAAAGGTACTATTGCGACGACTCTCCCATGCAATGAGGGAAAACTCTGTTACTCCAGACCACCAATTCGGTTTTAGACCAGAGCATGCAACCACTGAACAAGTGCATAGAGTGTGCAAGTTCATTAGTGACGGACTCGAACGAAAACAATATTGCTCGACAGCGTTCCTAGATGTGCAACAGGCTTTCGATCGTGTGTGGCACAAAGGGCAGAAATTCCAAACTATCTCTGGACAATAAACTCCTAGTATACAAGTGTGCTATAAAACCAGTTTGGACGTACGGAATCCAGTTGTGGGGAGCAACTTGTGACTCTAATAAGAACAAAATCCAAAGAACCCAGAACTACATTCTGAAACAAATTTGTAATGCACCTTGGTTCATCCGAAACTCGGAAGTACACAAGTACACCAACATGCCAACAGTCAAGGAAGAAATTGGAGCATGTGCAGGGAAATATAAAACTAGACTGGAGAAACATCCAAACCAGCTAGCTGTCCAGCTGACACTACCAGACTGTGTGCACAGACTAAAGAGACACAGAGTCATGGAACTAGGCAGTATATGAGCCATTATATTAGTAAGGAGGATACTTCTAATGAGAAATATCACTCCACAAGAATTCTTCGCTAAACGCATCTGCTCATAGTCAGAAGGACTGATTGCACGATATGACTTAAAAAAAAAAAAAAAAAAAGTTGAAGCATGACTCGCCCTCCCGCTCCGCCCAGAGCTGGAGAAGTTATTTTCATGATCTCCCGTAATAAAAATAAAAAAACTCAAATATATTTATTTGTTGTTCATAGCTACGTGAAGAATTTCGTATTTGTATAGGGTCATCTTTAGTCTACAGAAATATCTGTCCATTCCATCACCATCTAAAATACATGCTCGATAACGTTTGCACAACAGAATTGGTTAGCACTTCGCTTATAAATCCTCGACGCTTCCTACATACGTCACAACTGTATGTATGTGCACACACATACCGCACATACAAGACCACTTCACAATACATGTACGCAAACACACATACGTGTACAACATTTTGAACTCACAGCACTTCACACGTGTTCTGTCTCATGACCTATCTTCGAGAGAAGTAGGTACAGACGTTTTTAATATAATTCAGTTGATGTATTTGGAACATCAAATGATATTTTTGGAAGTAGGAACGGAAATGTTAGTGTTTTTTTAAATCGGACAGGCGAGTGTTTTCAAATAACTTGTCTGCATCAATATATAATCTAAGGACCGGAAGAAATGTCGGGCATTAATTATCTATACTAATGTAATAAAGAGGTAAAGTTTGTTTTTTTGTTTGTATGGAATAATCTCTGAAGATCCTGGTTCGATTGCATAAATGAATATATTGATAGAAAGCTGCTTTCTTCCTGAGTGCTATAGGCTATATTTTATGTGAAAAAAGTTATTACTTAGTTAGTAGTTACTTAGTTCCCGACTTTCACGCGGGCGAAGCCGCGGGCAAAAGCTAGTATGTTATAAAGTTAGCTGCTGCTAGTGACTGCACTCTTGTGGTAGTTGAAAATTTTCCCAAGGGAACGTAGATCCGGAATTAAAAGTATCGTATATGCTATTTTAAGACACGGTTTCATCGAAATCCATTCAGTAATTTTTGCGTGAAAGAGTAACAAACATCCATACTACTCTTCAAACTACTAATACTAAAACAAGGCGTAATTTAAAGTAGCTATATTTTTAACTACAGCCTACTAATTGCCATAATTGGGTAGCAAAACAATTATTTTGTTACCACTTAAGCTAGTGAGGTAATTACTTAACTTTACCCTCTAACCGGGCATCGATGTAGCTAATTATGTACACAATACTCAAGGGAATGGAAAATAGTAAACAGGCTACATTATAGAGCAAAATATTTAGTAAAAAAAACGGAAGTTCGCTATACTATGAACTTTAAATAGTAAGAAACTTGTTTTTTATTATTATTTGTAGACTTGAGCTTGAGCACTATTTCACCTGATGGAAAGTGGCGATGTGAACAACGATGAAACGCTTACAGTAACTTAGAAGCGCTTATTAGCGCTTGCGGTAGGTACTTAGAAGTAACCTATTCACTCTTGACTTAAAGATTGCCAAGTTGTAGCTATCAGGAAACACAGAATCCGTCAGGAAATTTCACTCTTTAGTTTTTTTATAATAATAATATAATAATATTCCACAACTTTCACACAACATCATCTAGTCCCAAGCTAAGCAGAGCTTGTGTTATGGGTACTAGACAACTGATAAACATACTTATATACTTCTAAATACATACATATTATAGATAAATTACACCCAGACACAGAACAAATGATCGTGCTCATCACACAAACATTTGTCCTGAGTGGGAATCGAACCCACGACCTCCGGCATAGCAGTCAGGGTCACTAACCACTAGAAAAACAGGCCAGTCTATTGTACGCACAATGACTATGTAAAACAAAAACAAACATGAAATAAAACAGTAATAACAATAATCAACATATTTAAAAACAATATTTTATACTGTATAATTATCATAATAAATCATTTATCATTATTTTAACTGAAAGACGTCCACTTTTGCGAATAATGTGGCAATATTGTTACGACTCAAATTATTGTTATTTGTGTTATACATATAAATGGAGACTGACACTTAAAATATCTACTTAGCTATACTAATAAAACTGGTAAAGTGCAATCGGGCTCGCGCACTTAGGATACTGTACAAACTTACCTATGTAAATAATTTCAATTCCAGATTCGAGTCTCGAAGATTTTTCCCAACCGCAGAAAAGTAAATATATTGTGACATAACTATAAATCCGGGGTTTTCACAATTTTTCTTTTACTTGTACTATATAAGACCCTGCTTCTTGTCCAATTTCAAGATTGTATGACAATGGCAAGTACCCTATAGGTTTTAATTTCCTTACGAATGTCAAAATATGAGCCGTAAACGGAGCGTAAACGACTTTATTTTTAGAGTGCGTTGACTTAAAAGTTTAATTTTCACTACTTTAAGGGGTAGCAAACTCAGGTCTGAAAACAAGTAAATAACCAGTTAAAATATCATTACAAATTTAAGTATTTACATAAATTATCCTGTTCTAAAATCGAATTATTTAAAAAATTTATTACTTCCAGAAACATATCGTCAATTAATTTTACATCACGATACTCGCCAAATTAAACCCAACATAAGTCGAATACGACTCTTAGCTTACCATTTAGCAGATATGTAACTACGAGTAGGAACGTCTAGCGTATGATCTGAATTATCAGAAGCTGCACAAAGGCTGTGAACAAAGGCAGACAGAACCATTGTCGCAGACCGATGGAATATTTTAATGATGCCACTACAACTGGGTGAATTGTGTGCGAACAATGTGCGGGGTACGTAGCAAATGCATGGTTTTAGTGAACTGAATATGATTTTAGAGATAACTGTTATAGTTAAATGGGGTAAGGTGCGGTTAGTGGCTATAGAGCTTCTTTTACATGGGACTGAATTTTATATTTGATTGAAACGTCTGGTGAAGTGTAGGTGTACCAATCAACCAACAAAGTAATAAACATTTATCTACAAGTGAAATCTATTGTGAAATGAAAATTATAAATCAAGAAGGTAGCCTTGAATTTTATAATGATACTATATGTATCTCAAAGATGACTTTATGATGAAATGGAAGCGATTTTGAACATTCTAAAATAGACTCCTCAGCAACTAGTCCAAAAAACCTGTGTTTATTTAACCCAAGTATTATTTTTATAAATCTGGCCTACTCAAATATCCTTTTATTAAAATTGTTCGGCAAGTCGTTGAGGTCCTTAGTAGTCCTATCTAGTAGTATTTTTTGTCTAGCGTTTTTTATTGTAGAGAGTTAAGAGTAGATCTATCTATATAGGCCTAGTTTTCTGTATATAGGTATGTATAAGTATCTTGGTGAAGATTATATTGCGTAGTAAGATTTATTATGCGAAATATTTAAAGGCTCCTTTGAACACCTTTGTTTAATGTACCCTTTAAAGACTTTACCTAGCGCTTGAGTTGACAAAGGCAAGTAAGCAATTAGGTTTATGCTTGGACTAAAATACACTGCCTTAGAATTTCTTAATATTTATAGTAAAGTGGTAGATAAATTATGGCACTGAAGGAAATTTGTTGCTGCCAGTATTTATATTGACTTGCTTGCTGTACCACCTTGGTTGTTGCCACTTACTAAACAGTATCCACAAAAAAATCTTAGTTTCAATTCCGCAAAGTTCATCCAATCGTTAGACTTCTCGACGTACGGCGATCCACAACTGGCATAATGGCGGTATACGCAATAAACGTTTCGGGAATATATTAATTAGGCTTACATCTAAGTAATGGAATTCCCCACTAGAGTTTATGTTTCTTGCTATCTACAATCTGGGGTATTTAAACTAACAGTGAATAGGTTATTTCTAGGCGTCGACCACGTCGTCGCTTTTTATCGGGTGAGATAGTGTTTAAGCGCAATCATAATAATAATGTTTTTTTATATCTGTGCCAAATACATACTTATTTAATTTTCTTTCTTTTTTTGTCTCTCGTCTAAAATTCTCTATCAAAAATTCGAAAATAAACTAATATTTCCTACCTGATCGGCTAAATATTCGTTTCACTCCAGTTTCCACCACTTACTGTTTCATCTTCAACCCCAAATCTCTCCTATACTCTTGTTATCCCCTACAATGAGCTTAATGACGCTTGTTAGCTGAACGAGCGCCGGTTCTGAGTGATCTCTTGAACACCAGTGGACGTGCTCGTTATTGTCAATGTATTATGAGGATGTATCGAGGCTGAGACCTCTTGTGATAGGATTGTGACTAGGTTTTAACACGTTTAATGAAGGCTACGGACAATATGTCCGTAGCCTTCATTAAACGTAAAAGGTTTCTGTGCAGAGTGCTGGCTACAGGTATATTCGTAAGTCAGACATAGATATGAGACGCGAAAGTATGCGGGAAGATTCTGAAACTACGTAATTAGACGTTTACGTATTCATCTAGCTTAAACTGACACGTAGGGTGCGTTGTTTTCGCTGATGCCTTATACTGGCATAGCCATACAGATAAACGTATGGAGGCAACCGACTTTGGCCAAATTCCTTGGTACAAGAAATTTTCTCCCACGAATTTCTGAAGCGTTTCTTAATAGAACATCCTAAGATTGCGTCCACTCAAAAAAAAGATTTTTTCTTACTTTCTAAGTCGTCTTTATCAAAAACATGAAAACAAACTAATATTTCCTACCTAACTAGTTAAATATTCATTCCAGTTTTCACCACTTATTGTTTCATCTTCAACCCCAAAGCTCTCCTATACTCCTGCTATCCCCTACAATGAGCTTAATGACGCTTGTTAGCTGAACGAGCGCCGGTTCTGAGTGATCTCTTGAACACCAGTGGACGCGCTCGTTATTGTCAATGTGTTATGAGGATGTATCGAGGCTGAGACCTCTTGTAATAGGATTGTGAATAGGTTTTAACACGTTTAATGTAGGCTACGGATATATTAATTCTAAGCGGGTATATGTATATGTTACCAGCCACACCCGATATCAGGATAAACTAGTTTAGCCTAGGCTAAACTAGTTCTTCCTATACGCGATAGGATTAACTAGTATAGCCTAGTACAAACTAGTTTGTCCTAAGCCCGATAGGATAAACCAGTTTAGGCTAGGCCAAACTAGTTGATCCTGATATAAATACGCACACTCTAGGATAAACTGGTATGGCCTAGTCTAAACATTCTAATATATCTAGAAATTCAAAATAAACTGAATAAAATACTCCGTAATTGGGAACATAATCATTTTTATTTAACTATAATGATTCGTCGTTAAAAGTTATGGTCAGTTGGCAATACGAACAATCATACTATAACAAAATAATAAGTGTTTTTTAAAAGAAGCAATTATTATATTTTGTTATTAATTGTTATTAATTTAAAACTATAGGTAATGATTCGTCGCCACGAGTTATGGATAATAATTGGCAATACAGACAATCATAATTATTATAACAAATAATACTGTTTTTTTAATAGAAGCAATAATCAGTAAGTTTAATATCATTATATAAAATTAAAGTTATCAACTTTAATTGAGATCGTTTCAAAGAACTGATTGGAAATCGCACGAATTCAAAATAGCTTTTTGAAACGATTTTCCGAATCCAAAAGCCGTATGAACGGTATACCTTAATCCAGCGTTGATCCTCTCAACCGGACAAAATCTACATACTACATTGTGGAAGGTAATGAAACGACTTCAACCGTCCAACTTCAACAGTCCGACTTCAAATGCACAGTCCTCATAAGCTGAAGTCCAACCGTATTACTGAATACTTGTCCAATACCTTTTGTATGCGACTTTGAATGTTAGAATGTAGAATGTCATCCCCTTCGGAACATACTGTAGACAAAATAGTTTAGTGTGCAGGCTATAGATGTTTTGCATTGTCTTTACAGAATTTGTTATACATAGTATTGCTGTTCAAAATGCGCTTACTCTTTGTGTAGGTAAATATTATGGGTGCCAAGAAATTCTGCATAGAACGCTGAATGTGTGGGTTACAAAATGATTGCAAAAAAGAAAATTTTAAAAGATTTACCGATGCACGTAATTAACTTTTTTTGGGATTGAAATTCTCATAAAAGTGGGGTCTGTAAGACTCGTACTGACTTAAACCACTCCGATGTTCCCTCGTACACTTGTGTCGATGTTGAGGGTACATTATGACCTCCCCTGTATCGGGCTAGTGTTAGCCCGTTACTTATGAGCCTCATGCCGTAATAGGGAGTGACCCCGTTATGCGTCCAAGGGAGGCACGCGTGAAACATTGCGTTACTTACTTTAGACCAACCTTTTAACGGATGCAAGGGTGGTGGCTATATAGGGTGCCCAAAGTGCTAAGATGTAGATATCGTAGATTAGTTGCTTAAGTAAAATGTTGATATTCAGCTGCTTCTGGTAAGAATTGAAGTCGACCCAAAAATTATTAAGTATTTGGATAGCATATTATTGATTGCTTTCAAACTTGCATCTAAGCAAGCAAAAAGTTACAGTAACTAGGTACTTTTCACATCACTTAGTCGGACAACAAGTGGAAAAGCGAACAATGGAAAAACATTTCACTACTCAGTAAACGTCGTGCGAGGTTAAAACTAATTAAACCTAGCTAGTTGAACACTTATCTATTTTGTTGTCAGTACTTTGAAAGTTAGTTCTTAGTGACGTTTGGACCGTCGACGTGGACGTCGAGGACGTCGACGTGTACGCCGAGGACGTCGACGTTAGCGTCGGTCGTCGTGAAGTAAGATTAATTGTCTGCTTGTCGGCTCGAGTGCTCGCTAGTGTTGGTTGAGTGAGAGCTGAGGTTTCTTTTGTATGCCGTTGTCAGTTATAGTTAGTTGGAGTTTAAGTGAATGGTTCTGAAGGGCTGGTTTAGTTGCGGAACTGTTGTTGGTAACTTTAGTATAATTACCTAAATGGGTACTAATGATATTTTTTTGACATTTTTGTTCTGTTTCACGAGAATGCAAAGCCCCGCAAACCTCTGTTGAAAAAGGAGGATTCTCTGAGAGGATGTTGTGTCTGGTATGGGCACCTGTCTCAGAAATTATTTCGGGCCTTAGTATATATTCAAATAACTCGGAGACCTTTAATCGCGCGATGCAGGATTTCGTAGTTTAGTTTATATGTGGGGCCATGACTGCAAACGCCAAAAACTAACTGGCAGGCGGTTCACCTAACGCCTATAACTAAACGAGTCAACTTACCAGTAGCAACACGTTTTTAATTGTTCGCAAATAGCCGTACGAGCATGTACGAGTCAAAGTTTTGTATGCACGCTTTACGCAGGCGTTAAAGCAAGCGTATAATGACGAATAGCTTCTATCGTATCGTCTCTTTTTCAAATCCTGAGACGAAAATGACATTTCAACACAAACGAACTGGCGTCATTCCTATAGTAAATTTGACATTACTTGTGTCAATTTAGTCTCAGGATATAAAAAACAGACACTAGGCGTCCGTGGACAGTGGGCCTTAGGTTCATAAGATACAGTTTTTTATTTGGTGTAAAGAGATAAACGGTCGAGAGGTTAAAACAAAGCAATTTTCATCACAATTAAGTATTTCATAAATAAGAAACATCATTAAGTAATTTATTAAAATTGTTTGTAAAGAATCTTTGAAACTTCCTCTAATAATTTTTCGTATCGCAAAAAGTATCTGAAAATTAGGAACAGTTCGCAGAGTTTTAATATGCTTAGGAAACTTGAAAATAAATTACTTACCTTTAGTTGCTAGCAAATATTTATTTTATCAAACTTTTACGTTATTACAAGTTCATGAACTTCGTATGTATAATATATGAAAAAGTATTGGCTATACTGGTATAATATGTGTGGAATTGTTACTTTGGCGTAACACTAACTTTAACCCGCGACTACGTTTATATAGGTGAGGTGCTCCGCTCCTATTGCTCGTAGCGTGATGATATTATAGCCTATAGCCTTCCTCGATAAATGGGCTCTCTAAAACTAAAGAATTTTTCAAATCGGACCAGTAGTTCTTGAGATTAGCGCGTTCAAACAAACAAACTCTTCAGTTTTATAATATGATGATATGATATGATGTTAGTATATTAGTATAATATACTGTTATGTATTTCAAATTCGGCTGGGGCAGGGGTCTT
The DNA here is from genome assembly GCA_030763345.1 of Mythimna separata. Classification (NCBI taxonomy): domain Eukaryota; kingdom Metazoa; phylum Arthropoda; class Insecta; order Lepidoptera; family Noctuidae; genus Mythimna; species Mythimna separata. Next base: position 18,924,390 of record CM061176.1, on the reverse strand, counting down.
AAAAGTTTCCTTCGGTCTCTGTCTATTTTCTTGTTCATTTCTTTGGGAAAGAAACAATAATGCCAAGTTTCTTAATTAATAATCCTTAGTAAGTAGTTAATAAATAATAGACAAAGTGAGAAATTAGTATATTAGGGGAAGTTTGAAAGTAGCACCAGTGACTGAAAACTTGGAAAGTTATCGTTTGTCTTTGTATGGTCATGTAAAAGTGAGGGATGAAACGCATGTTACTAAAAGAGTTATGAGTTTACATGTGGATGGATGATGGATGGAGAGGGAGGCCAAAGAAAAAATGGATGGATTGTATGAGAAGTGATATGGAAGAAAGGGGACTTAGTGATAGCGTGACGATTGATAGGACAGAATGGAAGAAAAACCATGGTGCGACGATCCCAAATAAAACGGAACAAGGGCAGGAAGATGATGATGAAGTACTCGTAGTTAATAAATTATCGTTCCACATGTAACAGTAAAGAAAGAACGATCAAAACAAGCTTGAATAATCATCTTACTTTCTAGTCCAATCTCGAGGTAGGAAACGATGTTAGGTCACTAGTGAGTCTCAGAAAACATTTTCCGACGAACCGTAGTTCCTAGTTACAGTTTGTGTATTTCATCCGGGCCAAATCGGATTTGTTACCGATTTATCTTGGACCGTCCGTTCTCAGAAAACTCTTTGCTGATTCAAATCCAGTGAAGTATGCAAGCGATTTATATGACAGTTTACGTCGTCATTCATGTTATCCTAGTACAATATTATAAACGGAAACGTATGTAGGTACTCGTATGTTTGTGAATTCAGTGTGCTGAGTGCGAGTTATTTTGACGATAATACGAACGAGATGTTAACCGCTCTTGGCTTGGAGCGGGTCAATTGAACTATCGAACGTCATAAACGGGTCGATCGCGTTAACGTAAAATAAACTCGCACTAGTTTTAATCAAAGAATTTAGTAAGTTAGGTACACGAATTTTGTACCTTATGATGTTTTTATTCTGACAGTACCTACGTTCCTATATGATATTTTTAACGCATAAAAGCATTGTCGTGCGTATAAACCTGCAGGCTGAAGACAAAAATAATAATGAATAAGATATGGCAATCAGGTCATGGTCATTGGTCAGATTTCTCGGTCTTAGGTCGCAGGATTTGGATCCTGTGACCTACGACCGACAAATCTTACACTGCCTCGATAGGACTTTTGCTAATGATTTCTGATCCAGAAAAGCATAGAACAACAGCTATCACAAATACCCACGTTTACGATGGAAAAAAACTCTTAGGTACCTAAACACCACCAATAATTCTCAATAAGCCTTGAACACACATTCGCTTGCCAGAACGAATATTTTATTAAAATCGTTTACTATTACTACCATACAGTGGATTACCGATACAGTGGACGGAATCGTTAACTATTGTACAACTTTCCGTATTGAATTCTGAGTTCCAACAATTTCAGTTCCAATTCTCAGAACTAATGTTGTTATAGTTAAACTATTAGCCGTTCAATTGAAGTTTGTGGTTTTGTGTTGATGACAGGAACAATTGCTAAGCACGACAAAGAAATAAAGTAAAAAAAGAAAGAAAGGAAATCATTTCATTTGGAAAACTAACTTACAAATGATTATTCTTTATGAAAAATATGCGCCACGTCCGCGCAAGTGAATACCGTGACTACACGCAAAATGTCCACATCGCTGGTTTTCAGCGTGGGCCGGTGACGGTGTGGATACAAAGATGATTCTGAAGGTCAATTTCTAGCGAAAGAGATGCGAAATTTGAAGTTCTCCTTTCATCAAATTTCTTAAACTTCCAGATGATTTAGCCAGTAGGAAAGCCTTTCGCCTAGATACGAGCTGCCATGACCAACCTGGAAAACTCTAAACAGACTACGCATCTAGGTCAAGCGCAGTCAGGAAAATCGCCACTTATTCGTTCTCAGATGGTTCCGCAGACTATGTCCCTCTCCCTTTCCATCCATCTACATGTACACTCACTCTCATTAACATGCGTTTTATTCCTCCTGTTCACATGACCAAGAGAAACGATTGCTTTCCATTTTTTTAATGGCTAGTGCCACTTTCAAACTCCCTCTATCATACTCATTTCTCACTTTATCCATTCTCGTCACATCGCAACATTCTCATCTCGGCGTCATGCAATTGTTCTTATCGTCTCAAATTCAGTGAAAGGTTAAAGAAAACATAACTTCACATGATAACGTATAAAATCTCCATTACACGGCTTTCCTCAACCTTATTGAAAGTTTTTAGACTCGCCCTACCAGCAGCGTATCTTATTAAAAAAGTTTAATATAGAAGCAAAGTTAAAGTTACATGTAAGTAACAATTTGGATAGAAACATGTTTTATACGAGAACCGTATATGGATACAGGTTTTGTAAATCTACAACTTGATGTAATATAAATAACTTAGTTATAGTGTCAATGAACCCAGAATTTTCTTAGAAAATTCAATTTGTCCAAATCTTTTCGTATGTTCGGCCAAATATGCTTGTCAAAACATGGAAGAGCTATGGAATCTTGGTTTTTCGGTAATGGTTATCCATCCTCAACTCGAACTCGATCAGTGATGATTAAACTGCGTTTTTTTAATCAATTTAATTAATTTGTATAACTCTTCCCATTCTGGGTGAAGTGGGAGGGAGTGTCAGTGTTACATCCACCTTCTTTCATTATAAACCTTAGTATTCTAGAGCCCCGATAACTTATTCGACCAATCTCGTAGCCCTGCCAGGTATAAACTCTACCATTTTGCTAAGATGTCTTTGAGGCGCGCATACCACGCTATCGACTTGGACTTGGTCTTTAACGGATGGCTAGTTACCCATTTTTTTGGGGGTTTCACCATAATAAATAATAGTGTGGATGTTGAAAAATTCACAGAAAAATGCTGCTGCCCATTTTCTGGCGTACCGGAAAACGCAGCGTTGGAAGGCCTCCAACGCTGCGTTTTCGCAATTTTTGTTGCTCGGAGCTTGAAGGTTTAGCCATGTAGCTTTTATTATTTCAATATGACCTCCTCAATTTACGATTTATCAGTGAATGATATGTTTTTACTTGCTATCATAACACTAAAGCCATCAGTAAAACATTTACCCAATTTCACTGCAGTACTTTAAAAGTCAAATCAGAGGAATGTGCCAATTTCCATGTACCCGCACTCATTAGCAAAATGAATTTAACTTGCAAGAATCTGCAGACCAACTTCTTCGTAATGATAACGATCTTCGAAAACAATTTATAACCAAATTCACTTGAGAATTTGATGAAAATTGTGTGAAAATTTAAGAAAATTCAAACACGTGTAGGTTTCTTTCTGTTATGCCATAAGAGCTATTTTTGCTTGAAATTCTGGTTGAAGTAAAACATAATAAGAAAGTTTAACGTGAACGTTCTTTGGGTGTAAGTTTAGGAAGTGTCCTTCAACGAAAATAGGCTTCAGGCTTTTGAAGTTACTGTGTGTATACGAGTATTTTTCAAGGTTTGGAACCGTTTTGTGTCGTTTTTGTATGCAGTAGTGATAGTGTAATCAAAATCAAATTGTATATGTGTGATTAAGCACTATAGTTATAAAAAGAAGTAGCAGTTACTGTGAGTGTTAGTGTGTGTGGGTGTGTGTGGGGTAGTTAGTGTAGTAGTAATTGTTAGTTTTAAAGGGTGAAAATATTTAAAAAAATAATTCGTAGATTTTTCAATTCTTTAGATTGAGTCTAGTAGGAGTAATTTCTATATTATTGAATATCTTTACATACCTTTAGGTAATCAAAATATGTATTATAAAGGCGAAAGTTTGTATGTATATATGCACTTTTATCACTCTCCCACCTAGATAGTCCAAGCCTGGAATAGTAAATAGAATACTTTTAAACCCAAAAATTCCTTGAAATAATTTTCTACACTCACATTGGCGAAGCTGTTGGCACAATTATTCTTGGAATATTTCTAAATTATACACTCATAACTTATTTATATTTCAGTTGTTACGTCTCACGTCTTACCCCAGTTAATGGGTTGTGGAGGTCTGGTAGGCAACCGCTCTTCGTAAAATATTGGTATTTAGCTAAATCCGGCTTGACCGGAAGCCGGCCCCAATATAGTTGGGAAAAGGCTTGGCAGATGATGAACTTATTTATATTTCTGAATAATGTTCCTTTCCATGTTCATTTTTAAACATTTCTGAATAGGCTTTTATTCATTTTCATGTAAATGTTTAAACAATTTAACAAAAGGCCTTTCCAATAACCGCGCCCTCCTAATTTCTATAGAATGACGTCACATTACACAATGCATCGCGTCCCGCATAGAAATTCTATTCGAAAGCCTACAATAGGCATATCTAGATACATCTCTAGCTTCGTTGCTTATATTGACTTACTCTGAAGACTCTATAGGGCAACCGACAACAGGACTAGATCGTTTGCAATTTTCAACTCTATTGTTTCGGCATTAGTGGTTATAATTGAAGAGTGGAGGACAACGACAACATTACCAGATCATTTGCAATTTTCAACTCTATTGTTTCACCGTTAGAGTTTATAATTGAAGGGTGAAGGACAAGTTTGTGTTTCTGCTGGGCTTTGTCGCGAAGAGGCTGGTTGATAGAAGTATCAGTATTGGTAAGATCGTAGGCAAGATACTTAAGGAGCTTTCATAAATGTCTTTATTGTTTCTCGTTCTTTATTCATTTAACTTTATTACATTTCTATTTTGATTAGCCGATAGTTAAGCTTCTTTTCTACAAATAAATGTCTTATCTTCGTTACTGGCTGTTTTAGTGATTTTATTACAAATAAAATCACTAAAATTACTTTTATCATGAGCTAATTTGTGCACATCATTATGGGCTGCAATATTATTAATGATTTTTATTCCTCTGTATCAATGTTTTAAATTGAAACTGTTTGTTGTACCAATTTACAAAAATATAAATTGTTACAATAAAATTTTTATTTGCTCTGATTCATTAGCACTCAAAATAATGGTCGGACTATTTCAAATTAAACTCGTCTCGTTTGCATTTTAGGAAGTGTGTTATTCCGCTAATCCGGTTTTATTATCTATGCGCTACCGCCACAAAAAAAAACATTACGGGACTGTATTAATTGTGCTTTTTTAATTTTTGAGGAGGAAAATTATTAAATGACTTTTCCCGCTGTACTGTAGAAATAGAGGACGCGTCAAACTTTCACTGACTAAAACCTACTTGTTTCCTTCGGTTGCTCACGTGTTACGAGAACTCTTTCGAAGAAATTCCAAGAAATGGAATTCCCTGCCGGAATATGTTTCTTGATACTATTATCTGAAGGTTTTTAATAGTTACTTTTAGGCAAGCGTATTCATCGTCGACCATAGCATCGCTTACTTTTGGTTTTATCTGTGTTTGTATCTATTGTTATTTATACCTTTTTATAGAGTTCAAGGCTATGAAACAAAATATAATATAAAACCGATATCACCACGTTTTCCTTAAATTGCATGCAAACTAAAGTCTATATTAAATATTGTTATGAGTGTCTGACTTCTATTTTGGCACCATTCACTAAATATAATGGAAAGTAAAGAAAGGCACATCGTAGGGTAAGATTATTTACCTTTACGTCGAAATGTAGGTTGCTGTTGTAGGAAACGGCTGTTTTGCAATAATCGCTATTTCCGTTTTAGATTTTAACTGGAGCTGAGAACTTCCAAAACAGAAATGAAATAAATTAACTACGCGAATTAAAATAACGTCAATAAATGTAAATTTGGTATACGTACATGCACACATCGAACTAATGCTTTTTTTAACTTAGGAAATAAATTATTAAATAACTTTTCCTGCTTTGGGTGTCAAAATTTGATTAACAGAAAATTTAAAATATTTTATTTCACAAAGGCTACCTAGTGCACGGTTCTAATTTCTCGTTTCCCATGAAAAATAACCGACCTGAAACTTCTTTGTAACGAGTTATTTAAAAAGAAAATATGATGACCTTTTCCGACTAACTTTACACTATAATATGTAATAAGACGCCATACGAAACAGCCATTTATTGCAAAGTTAAACATAAACTTAAACTTAGGACACAAGTCGAGCACAGCTTGACTTGATGTCCTAAAGAGAATTTCCAGACATAAAACTTAACGAAACTTAGAACGGCAACCGAATTCAAAGTAGACCTAATTTCAGAAAGAAAAAAAATAGCAAGTTGGACCCTGGCAAGATTGAATTTGCAAAAGTTCAGAACAATTTTGGATAAGAAAAGTAAACCATGCGATTTGGAGGCAAAAAATGGTCATCATCGTAAGCGTAACTAGATTTTAAGCCTTTTCATAGAAGAGAATTTAAAAATGTAAATTTGGTAAAGTCAACCTAATATGATTTGGATTAGAAACAAAAAGTTATCGTTGGCTTTTTTGTGACTACAGATGAATTAGAAACCATTGAGTTTTTGACGGGAGACTACGAGTAACATCGTTTGAATAAAATTTAGGATAGCATCGATCTTGTAGAATTTTTAAGTGACTTCAAAAAGGAGGATATCAATTCGGGTGTTTATATTTTTGTATGTATGTTCAGGAATATTACTGCGTCATAAACATCTTGACGATTTAGAAAATGCTATTTTTATTCGAAAGCAGTTTATTCCGAGGTAGTCCAATTAAAATTTCATATAGTTCCGATGATGAATTTCGGAGAGACAACAGAACTCTTCAAAATATGACAGCTAATCAAGCATGATTACTGCTTTCACATAAATATGCATTGTTTACGCAATCACACAACACAACATCAGGCCTACACTCGAAAGGGTTATGCAAATGTATTTAGTATATCAAGGTATCTACACCAACATTAAAAAAAAACATTACATTGAAAGTTTTTTTTAATATAATATATTCTTAGGGACCAGGAGTGGTATTAAAAACCGGGCAAGTGCGAATCAGACTCGCGCACTGAGGGTTCCGTAGTAACTTACCTATAAAAACAGTTCAATCGAACAATTCGACAGTCTCGAAATGTACGTTTTTTGCAGTATAAACGGACGAATCTTTTTTTCCCGTCACTTTACCAATTGAATTGAAAATTGATTTTTGCACAGCTTCAAGGGACCACGGACCCAATTATATGGTGTTAATTTCAACTCAATACCTCTAACTTACCTATGAATAAAGTTCTATTCTCGAATCGAGCGTTGAAGATTTTTCAAAAAAATAATTCTTGTGACGTAACAAAAAATTTTCAGTTTTCAGACTTTTCCCTATATGAGTGCTATAAAACGTTGCTTCATGCCAAATTTCAAGATTCTAGGTCGACTGGAAGTACCCTTTAGGTTTTGATTCCCTTGCGAGTACTTGCGAGTTTCAAAATATGCAGCTTAAATTGCTGTTTCTTTTGATTGCGTTGACATAGAAGTTTGATTTTGTTACAGCTTAAAGGTATTATAGACCTGAGTATTTGGTATGAATTTCAATTTAATACCTCTACGCGTTTATGAGGAAATGGGTAGTAAGTTTAAAATTATTAAAAAAATATATATTATGTGATGTAACTAAAAATTTATGGTTTTCGTAATTTTTCCTTTATCTATGCTATAATGCTATAAGACGTTGCTTCGTACCAAATTTCAAGATTCTGAGTTCACGGGAAGTACCCTGTAGGTTTTGATTCCCTTGCAAGTGTCGAAAATTTGCGGCATAAACGGCTGTATCTTTTGATTGCGTTGGCTTAGAAGTTTGATTTTTTCACAGCTTCAAGGGACAGTAGACCTGAGTAATTGATATAATTTTCAGCTTCATACCTCCACGCGTTGCTGAGAAAAAGGGTCTTGACAGACGGACGGACAGACAGACGGACAACAAAGTGATCCTATAAGGGTTCCGTTTTTTCCTTTTGAGGTACGGAACCCTAAAAAACTAAAAGAGCGTCGAGGAATGAAACATTTTCAATAAATTACCTATAGTTGGGAAAATTATCGATATTAATAGTTTTGCACTGCACTATTCCTAAGTGAGAATGAATGCGCGATATATTTCTTTGCTTTTCGCACACGTTTGTTATTGGTTGCAGAAGCCGCGCCTCCTGAGATTATGCGTTTTTTGAAAATATTGTTTAATGTCATCACTGAAAGTTTAATGTCGTTGTAATAATGCAAAATGCATGTGTAGGTGTTAGTGTGTATCTATTGCTGCTGAGCTGTGAACCGGCGACACGCGTCCCGGTATAAAAGACAGCAGATGGCATTTCTATTGACTTATTATTTAGATTTCTGTGGTTGTGACCGTTAGCTCTAGAAAGCTGAAATTTGGTACCAATATAAACACATCAACACGGTCTAGGGATATTTCATACTCAATTAAATAACTCGAAAAGTACTGGCCGCATTGGAATCTTTTAAACACCGATTTGTTTGTAATTTATCTCAGACTAATTCTAAATTCAAATTTTTGAAAATTCTTTTGTTTCTGTGGCATAAAAATGTCTTGATGTGTAGGAGAGGGAATTTTCATTTGTGCTAAATTTAGAAAACAATACGAATTACGTTTAGTTACAGTTTTTTGTCATTTTTAAACAAAAGATAAAGTTAAAATTGAGGTATTGTAGCCATGCAACGCCAACATTTGACGAGGGTGGAGATGTTACGAGCTGTGGGAATGCTGGAAGCTGGGTTTGTTGAGCGTAATGTTGCTGAGGCCATAAGGACCCACCAAAATGTAATTTCAAGATTGTGGACACGCTATCGTGCCACAGGTGAAGTAGCGGAGAGGCACCGGGGGCCAAGTCGCATCACTACCCCCAGACAAGACCGATTTTTGCAAATTACTGCGCGAGCTCAACCAAATGCAACGGCGACTCAATTGGTCCAAAGGCTGCGAGTGGAACACCAAGTGCTTGTGAGTGACCAAACTGTAAGAAGGCGACTGCATGAAAGCAATCTACGCTCTCGTAGACCACTCCGGGTCCCACCTTTACGGAGAGGCAATCGTGGACGACGATTAGAATGGGTTCGGAACCACGTGGACTGGGGCCGTGAGCAATGGTCCAATGTGCTGTTCACGGATGAATCCAGGTTCGGCTTCCATCCAGATTCACGAAGGACGCGTGTTTGGCGAGTTCCTGGACGATGGAGCCGTCTTCAGAACCCTCAGGAAGTTCACCCATACCAAGGAGGAACAATTATGGTTTGGGCAGGAATTCGTCTTGGAGGACGGACGGATCTCGTTTGGGTGCGGGGCAATATGACGGCAGAACGATACGTCCAACAGGTGCTGGGGCCCGTAATCTTGCTCCACAGAACACAAATGGGGCAAGATTTCCTGCTCATGCACGACAATGTCCGGGCACACACGGCGAGAACGGTAGCAGCTTGGTTACATACACACAATGTTAGGGCCTTAGACTGGCCTGCTCAATCGCCAGATCTAAATCCCATTGAGCATGCGTGGGATATGCTGCAAAGAAGAGCTCTGAAGGAAGTTCCTGAAAATCTGGCTACAGAAGATCAACTTTTTGCGCACCTCAGAAGGACATGGGACAATATTCCACAGCAAGACATTGACAACCTTGTTCTGAGCATGCCGAATCGTTGCCGATGTGTTATGAACATCATGGGCGCTTTCTCAGACTACTAACTTCAAGTTTATAAACACAAATTAAAAGATTTTTCTATTTTTTTCAGTTTTTACTCATAAATTAAAAGTTAATTCATATACGGTTTCCGTCTATGCTTCATTTTTTTCCATAAAATCCTGAAATTTTAATCGAAATACCTTAACCATTATTAAAAAATGGTGGAATATTAAATAACGAATCTTTTAAATATATAGGTACATGTCATATAAATAATAAACACATTGATATATAGTAATTCGCTTTTTTTAAAATATCCCTAGACCGTGTTGATCTGTGTATATGTCAATCACGCCGACAAAGTGCAAAAATAAAAATTGGAAAAAAATATTTTATTGGGATACACAAAAAAATATTTTAAATTTCAGCCCTAACGTGTTATATATTGTTAGATAGGTATTCAAAAATGAATAGGGGTTTACTAAAATAATTTTTTGATAATATCAATAATTTCGGAAATAATCGCTCCAAAAGTAAAAAAACTGGCCAAGATCGTGTCGGGCCACGTTGAGTGTAGGGTTCTTTTTTTTAACTTTTCAAAAACTGTTGGTCCCATCAAGTTCAAAATAATTTTCCTAGAAAGTCAGTTTTTGAAAAGTTGGGGACACTTATTGTGACGGACGGGAAACTACGGAACCCTACACTGAGCGTGGCCCGACACGCTCTTGGCCGGTTTTTTCCTAAGATCTATCCAAAACGATTTTTTTTACAAAAACGTTGTAATTTTGGGGATTTATTAAAAAACGCGTATTGGCGTAATAAAAATACGCGTATACGCGTGACGAGCGGGTTATTGTTCGCAAAGTGTAGTTTTGTATTTGAAATGTGTACAAAAAAGATAGGCATGTGAAATCGATGAATTAGGTGCGATTTTAGTAGGTACGTAAATTGGGTCTGCGAATTTCATTGTAGGTAGCTATAATTAAATAACATTGACTACCATAGCGAAGCAAACAAAAAAGCAGACTCGAATTGTTACAACAACATTAGAATATGTTCCAAAACAAAGTATTATGTTCTATAACTAAAACTAAATGGGTACGTACTTTCTAAAGTTGACACTGGCAACATAACGAAAAAATTAAGAAATCATATTGTTACTAAGAATTTTTTGTACATTTTACCTAGGTATTATTACATGAATAGCCTAGGTGAGCTTGTATAACATTGCGTGTTTTGGTCATTACGAGTACACTGTAAACTTATAGGTATTTAAAAACCGGGCAAGTGCGAGTCGGACTCGCGCACTGAGGGTTCTGTAGTAACTTACCTATAAAAACAGTTCAATCGAACAATTCGACAGTCTCGAAATGTACATTTTTTGCAGTATAAACGGACGAATCTTTTTTTCCCGTCACTTTACCAACTGAATTGAAAATTGATTTTTGCACAGCTTCAAGGGACCACGGACCCAATTATATGGTGTTAATTTTAACTCAATACCTCTAACTTACCTATGAATAAAGTTCAATTCTCGAATCGAGCGTTGAAGATTTTTCAAAAAAATAATTCTTGTGACGTAACAACAAATTTTCAGTTTTCAGACTTTTCCCTATATGAGTGCTATAAAACGTTGCTTCATGCCAAATTTCAAGATTCTAGGTCGACTGGAAGTACCCTTTAGGTTTTGATTCCCTTGCGAGTACTTGCGAGTTTCAAAATATGCAGCTTAAATTGCTGTTTCTTTTGATTGCGTTGACATAGAAGTTTGATTTTGTTACAGCTTAAAGGTATTATAGACCTGAGTATTTGGTATGAATTTCAATTTAATACCTCTACGCGTTTATGAGGAAATGGGTAGTAAGTTTAAAATTATTAAAAAAAAAATATTATGTGATGTAACTAAAAATTTATGGTTTTCGTAATTTTTCCTTTATCTATGCTATAAGACGTTGCTTCGTACCAAATTTCAAGATTCTGAGTTCACGGGAAGCACCCTGTAGGTTTTGATTCCCTTGCAAGTGTCGAAAATTTGCGGCATAAACGGCTGTATCTTTTGATTGCGTTGGCTCAGAAGTTTGATTTTTTCACAGCTTCAAGAGACAGTAGACCTGAGTAATTGATATAAATTTCAGCTTCATACCTCCACGCGTTCCTGAGAAAAAGGGTCTTGACAGACGGACGGACAGACGGACAACAAAGTGATCCTATAAGGGTTCCGTTTTTTCCTTTTGAGGTACGGAACCCTAAAAACAAGAAAATAAACGACAAGCCAGCCTAACTTATATTGAAATAGTCACAACACAAGTCACACAAATAATCTTGCACTGTTTGATAGGAAATCGATAGGAAACGAAAGGAAACAATCAACTTAATCAGAACACAAACTAAGGCAATATTTGCAAACAAAATGGCCACCACACGAAGACTTAGCTGTGATCCAAGACGAAACCCAACGAGTTCTCTGCATGAGCGCTGACAGGAGAAAAAGGGGCTGCAGTCCATTTGACAACCGCTTTTATAGGCGTTGGAGTGACGTTTCAGATGACAACTTTACAAAACCTTCTTCAGCTTTATAGAACCTCCTTCTTAACCCTAATAATATAACATAAACTAGTGCTAGACTGCAATCCCACCTGATGGTAAGCAGTGATGCAATCGTTGATGGTGAGGCACACTAGTTTATTAAGAGCCTATCCTAAGTTTTAAATATTACGAAGTCGATCCAAAGCAGGCTAGTACAATAGCGGGAGGAGCGGGGAGCGAGAACAGTGTGCGAACCTACCCCTCCAGGTAGGTACAGCAAAATTGTTGTAGTTGAAAGCTTGAAGGTTTGTTTATGGTAAATGTATTATGTTTAAAAAAAAATCATAGTACAACAGTTGTTGTTTATAATGTCAGTAATACAGTCCTACAAGTTTGTTAGTGTTTTACAAATAATCCTGTACAAGCCGTAAATGAGTCGTATACAAGTAACTGATCAACCAAAAAAAAATACCTCCATTACATTTCCGTCTAAAGTGTTATTTAAACCTCATTAAGTATTAAGTTAATGATGCATTGAAAGATTCAGGCGAACGTTTTGTAATCAAAGCCTTCGAAAACAGATCAATTTTCCACCAAAACCCGCCTTTCACGCTCTTTTTCTTAACGTCCAAAGTGATGGTAAACATTGCGGCACGAAGAGGTATTGTACAGACGAGTCAATTATACTTTCGTCTTTTTTCAAATATCTTTTTAATGAACTGGTAAATGTAGGAAAAAATATTAATCAGATCTGTTTTATTTGATTGACAGTATTACAATAATTAATAATTAGCAAGTGATTCTTATTTTCTGGCATCATTTTGTTTGATAGCACTGAGTCATGAGTCAGTAAAGCAGATTCCACTGTACAGGGCAAGTAAACTTTAAAGTAATAAAAAAGGTTATAGTTTTATTCAAAGTAGTTACTAGTACCGTGATCTCTCTCTCATCCACAGTTGGGTTTTAGAAAGTAAAATAATTGACACACGGATAGTGTGTCAAATATTTTACTGAACCAGAGCGACAGAAGTTATTTGATAATTCCCTAAAAAAAATGACGAACCTTTTTTTTACCCCAACTGTAGGTGCTTCGGTACAGTCATGGTAAAAAAAGGTGGTAGGTATATTCATCGGGTATCCTCAGTTCCTATTACGTGGGCACGACTTCATTGGGGCACGAATATTTTATGACTCGCTTCCAACCCTCCCCAGCCATCACTGCAAACCTGTAATAATTGAATTTCAGGTGTTCGCTTGGAAAAAATTGTTATGCGGGCCTAGTACGAGCATGATATTTCTTTTTCAAACTCTTTCCCTTAAATTTGGGTTTTCCCAAGTGTCAAGTGAAAAGTTTGAGAACAGAACTTTTTTTGAAGTGGGAAATTATCGTAATGACTTATCCCGCTCTAGGCTAAATGAAAAAAAACTCATTCCTATTCCTTCTTAGGCTTCATTCCCGGGGTTCTTTTTCGTACAACCCATGGTCCCAGCAGGTTTCAACCCTGCTGGTTTGATCTTAGAGTTATGCGCGGAACACTACGCGCGCTAGATGACTTACACTCGGTCTGAACGGTTACCGGACGACCGAAAAGTGATTTTCACTAAAGGTTGTTTTTCACTAAACTTATTTATTTATTTTAATGGTTATAGACTAGTGCTTGACTGCGATCCCTCCTGATGGTAAGCAGTGATGCAATCGTCGATGGTGAGGCGCACTAGTTTATTAAAAGCCTATTCACTCTAGCCTTGATGACACTCAAATCATAATCGGACGGAAACTACTTACTACTACTACTTACTTACTTTTTACGTACTTTGATTAAATCTACAAGCATCTATCTATTTGCATAGGTAAAACTTCAAGTGTTTTTGGGCATCCTTTATAGGTCTCGGTGCACAAATTATCCATAAAAATTACAATGTTAAATTGGATTTGAGTGTATCAAACGTAGGTATGATCATACATAGCTTTGATGACTTGACTCGAGCGAAAAACATGCCTACTCAGAAAAATCCACGCCATAGCGCTTTAAGCGGGAATTTTTATGAAAACTCATTTACGTTATAGTGCGTTCAATTTCCTACGTCTCATAAAGAGACAAGAAAAATTTGATCCTGTAGGCTATTTACAGCGTAATAGCAAAGCAGTTACCGCTTCGGAGCGTATGCTTGGAAGCAATAGTGGTCCAAGTAGCACCGACATAGGATTTGTACGTCGCCAAAAAAAAACACCTGTGCTTGATTTTTTGTACGTTATTTCATCACCACTGCACTTAACAAGGTTAAAAAAACCTCGTGAAGGAACAAATGTCCAAATGTGATGTGAATATGACTTAATATATTGCTTTATGTCAGACACTTCAGAGAAATGCATGGATATACTGGGTATCTCAGAAATAATTCACTTTTGTAGACGCGTATAAAATTAACAAACACATTTAAATATACGCATTAATTTACAAAACCAGAAGCTGAAGACATGAGAAAATTCGCGGCCCAGGCACTTTTTGAACCGATCTCTAATATTCATGACCACGCGCCTCAGAAATTAAGTAGGAATGTTGTTGATTTCTTGTTTAACGTCTTCAGTTTCTGATTTTGTTATTTAACGCGTATATACATATATAAACATGAAGTACCGTGTTACTCCAGTTAATGGGTTGTGGAGGTCTGGTAGGCAGCCGCTCCTCGTAAAATACTGGTATTCAGCTAAATCCGGCTTGACTGGAAGCCGACCTTAATATATTTGGAAAAGAATAGGTAGATGATGATGATACATATATAAACATATTTGTTAATACTTTATGCGTCTATAAAAGTTCATTCTGAGACACACGGTATTTTATGGTGGAGCTTTGTTTTGGAAAATAGTAATTTTTATTTTACACTATCACACGGGCGAAGCCAGAAGCTAAATCTAGTATATATTTCGTAATCATAAAATAGTAATACGTCTTTTTTTGCTGATTGAATAAAAAAGAAAAGTGAACTACACAAAAACCATATGGAACGAAACAAAATATAAAATAATATTTAGGGACGATAGAACCATGAAGTTTGGGTCGAACCAGGATTTTTTTGGACAAAACTCAGTAAGCCGGGCAAAAATAAATCAACAGGCATTTTGTTTGCTATATTACACTGATTCATAATTAATGAACTAGAATTGTTTCGATTCCACTGTATTGGTAAATAAACATTATTTATTTATTATGAATTGTTTTCGTTTTCAACTGATCATGCTTTCCCTTTTACCCATCTCTCTCGCTCGTTCATCAAATTGCGTTTCCATCAAGTGCGTTATTTGCCTTAATAAAAAAATAATGAATATGTGACGTCATATAATTCCCATTGGCCCGTTGGCCATCAGTAGTTGTCCTATTCGCCCTCAATTTCATAATAATACGTTTAGAATACAGACGACATAATGTCTGTATATTAATCATTTTATTCATTTTGTCGGCGTATTGCCAAAACACGAAAACGGTATTTTGTATGGAGCACTATACTTTGTGTTATGGTTGGTTTCTATGTCCAAAAGACGGACCCTCTTTACCATTTGTATAACTTGGCAACGCTGAGCAGTTTTATACATTTATTTACTACTAGCTTCGGCCCGCGACTTCGTCGCGTGTTCAAGAATCGAAATCAAAGGTAGCCTATGTTCTTTTCCATGTCAAAGGCATACCAAATTTCATCCAAATCCGTTCAGCCGTTTTTGCATGATTAAGTAACAAACATCCATACTTTCATATTTATAATATTCGTTAGGACTGAATATATTGCATTCAAAAGTTGATCGCAAACGATTCTAAAAGCATACTAAGCTAGGGTGGCCAACTTGTCAATCGCGACAGACCGTTCGATTTTGGCAAGCAGTAGTGTATTAACTTCTAAGCCAAGAAGTCTTTTAAGAGGTTTACAGAAAGCTAGCTATTATCGGGCCTGCTATACACTATTACGTACTTTCATCATCTGCCTAGCCTTTTCCCAACTATATTGGGGTCGGCTTCCAGTTAAGCCGGATTTAGCTGAATACCAGTATTTTACGAGGAGCGGCTGCCTACCAGACCTCCACAACTCATTAACTGGTGTGACACGGTACTTCGTGGCAAGACTGGAGTCAGATTTACTGACTTCTGACTATCCATAACGACTGCCAAAGATCTACAAATGACAGCCGGGACCTACAGCTTAACGTGCTTTCTGAGGTACGGAGGAAACTCGTTATGTTAAGATGGTCACCCATCTACAGACCAACCTAGGCAAGCGTTGCCTGACCTTGAAGATCGACCTGTGCGGCTGTTATTATCTTGTCACGTGCTCCTCATACTATTACGTACTTTATCGCCCCGTAACTTCTTCTTTGTCAAAAGACAAACGACGACAGCATAGGCAGATTTGGTGCGTCTTGCATCAATCGATCTTCCGTGACCCTCACCAGGTCATCGGTCCACTTTGTAAGCCACCAACGCTGCATCTTCCGGAACGAGTCGCCATTCCAGAACCTTTCGGCCCCATCGACAATCTGTTCTACGTGCAATATGCCCTGCCCACTAAAACTGATTCTTCGGGCTATGTAGGTAACTTCTCAAAATGGTTTGCATAAAAACTTGCATTCTATTCTGGCGAACCATCAAATTAAATTCAAAGCATCAATATCTGTATATATAAAAATGAAACCCGTTTTCCGTTGTCACGACATCACATGAAAACGGCTTGACCGATTTGGCTTGGATTCTAAAAAAAAAAGTTAGGTAAAGTAGGGTAGGTAGGGTAGTGTAGGGTAGTATAGGGTAGTGTAGGGTAGTGTAGGGTAGTGTAGGGTAGTGTAGGGTAGTTTGGGGTAGTGTAGGGTAGGTAGGGTAGTGTAGGGTAGGGTAGCGTAGGGTAGTGTAGGGTAGTGTAGGGTAGTGTAGGGTAGTGTAGGGTAGTGTAGGGTAGTGTAGGGTAGTGTAGGGTAGTGTAGGGTAGTGTAAGGTAGTGTAGGGTAGTGTAGGGTAGTGTAGGGTAGTGTAGGGTAGTATTGGGTAGTGTAGGGTAGTGTAGGGTAGTGTAGGGTAGTGTAGGGAAGTGTAGGGTAGTGTAGGGTAGTGTAGGGTAGTGTAGGGTAGTGTAGGGTAGTGTAGGGTAGTGTAGGGTAGTGTAGGGTAGTGTAGGGTAGTGTAGGGTAGTGTAGGGTAGTGTAGGGTAGTGTAGGGTAGTGTAGGGTAGTGTAGGGTAGTGTAGGGTAGTGTAGGGTAGTGTAGTGTAGTGTAGGGTAGTGTAGGGTAGTGTAGGGTAGTGTAGGGTAGTGTAGGGTAGTGTAGGGTAGTGTAGGGTAGTGTAGGGTCGTGTAGGATAGTGTAGGGTAGTGTAGGTTAGTGTAGGGTAGGTAGGGTAGTGTATGGTAGTGTAGGGTAGTGTAGGGTAGTGTAGGGTAGTGTAGGGTAGTATAGGGTAGTGTAGGGTAGTGTAGTGTAGTGTAGGGTAGTGTAGGGTAGGGTAGTGTAGGGTAGGTAGGGAAGGTAGGGCAGGGTAGCGTAGGATATGTAGGGTAGTCATTTGACGGGAGCGAAGCCGCGGGTAACAGCTAGTAGTAGATAGATATACACGTAACTTGTGTTAATTTTGGCTTATTACAGCCGCACTGAGTAACAAGCTCAGTCTTAAGACCCTTGAGATTCGGGCATACACGTTACAGGCCATTCAAGCTGTGAATAGTCCAATCTCGACAGCTTCCAAGGAAATTCACTACACCACATGTGCCAATTTCCTTGACTGATTCAGATGTACTATACCCATAGAATCTGTTTCATTTGGTATAATATCAGACCACTTCTAATCAGACAGCTAATAGTATTCCTACTGCTTTGATCATGTGGACAATCCTTTGGCAGTATGTCTACGGCTTTGCTCCTGGCGACAATCCTTTAGGTACTTTTACAGGTACGAAAATCAAAAAAAAAAAAAAACAAAAATCATCGACAATCGTCACTAAAGAGCGCCCAACCCAAGATACGTTTTCATACAAGCGTACAAGATAAAAAGATTATGTGATTATGACTTTATTACACACCTTTATCAAGATATTTTGTGACATAGTTATCTTCTGGATTTTATCTAGGTTTCTATTGAAATCAAAACATTGTGTAAAACTAATCTTGTAAAGACCTCTGAAAACCGACTGCAGATTTTGCATAAACTTTGACTTTTCATAATTTACTCATAAATTTAAAAAATAAACAAAAATACTTTCATTTACTTCATTACTTTTGCACTTGCAATCGATATTCTGAACGGCGTAAATTTTCTCCTAAAACTAATAGAACGTATTTCCTGGAACAAGTTTTGTGAAATATTCGAGTGAGTGACGGAATCGCCGAATGCCAACAGAGCTTTCAAACGTTATCTCTCTTTTTCCGCGTTACCTCTCTATCAAACATTGCAATGGATGAAACAATAAGCGTTTAAACTGTGCTTACATTGTCAATAGACGGATCGGGAAGAGCTTTCTAACAGTTTATTGGAAGAACAACATAAAACGGCATGTGTCTGAAAGCAACATTACTGAAATTAACTTTTTTTCGCACACTCTTTGTGTTACACTTCATGTTCTTTTTTTAATTATTGTCAATTTTTATTTTACTTTCGTAGCATATATGTACCTGATAGTCATCAGCTATATGCTATGGAAGTCACAGTTTAGTCATCATCATCATCATCATCTCAGCCGAAAGACGTCCACTGCTGGACATAGGCCTCCCCCAAGCGCCGCCACAGCGACCGGTCCTGTGCGTCCCGCATCCACCGGATACCCGCGACCCTCGCCTGGTCGTCGGTCCACCTTGTGGGAGGCCTTCCGACGCTGCGTCTTCCGGTACGTGGCCGCCACTCTAGAACCTTCCGTCCCCATCGACCATCTGTTCTACGAGCAATGTGCCCTGCCCACTGCCACTTAAGTTTGGCGATTCTTCGGGCTATGTCGGTAACTTTAGTTCTCTTGCGGATATCTTCATTCCTGATGTGATCGCGCAAGGAAACTCCTAGCATAGCCCTTTCCATTGCCCTTTGGGTGACTTTAAGCCTTTTGATGAGGCCCATTGTGAGCGACCACATTTCTGAGCCATATGTCATCACTGGCAACACACACTGGTCATAGACTTTTGTCTTGAGACACTGCGGTAGGTTGGACGAGAAGATACCGTGCAGCTTCACAGTACAGCAGCACAGTTTAGTGACAGTAGCTAAATGTTTCTTTATTTAATTCTTAATTTCTTTCATTGTTTCTTACTTTTGATCTTTTTTTTTAATTCCTTTTTTAATTGTATGAAGAGTTTTGAAGATTCGCCACCATACCTCTTACCTATATTTTATAAACGTTATCTCTTCAAAATATTCGAATAGAAATGCAGATATAGGGCAGATACAAATAGAGTTTGCAGTACCGTGTTTTAAGTATTGAAGGAAGTTATAAACATGGTGGAATGACTTCTGGAAATAAAGGATCGTTACGCTAAGAAACGTGTGGCGTCGCGAATTGTTTTACGGTTTTAAATGTAGTTAGTAGTTTGTACACCTGTGACCTAAATTGTATTAGAGATGGCTAATTAGTTCAGTGGCTAGAACTGTTAAGTTAACAGAATTTGATAAAATCTACTGTGCTAGCTACAGCTGTTAGTGGTTTTGCCCATTGGTGATAATTATTCCATATAGAGTACACCAACTAGTTACCAGTCAAATCATCAAAAAATTAAGTTTAGGACTTGATTTTTTTTTGATGTGGAAAATCATCTAATGACTTCTTTCGCTCAAAGTGGAAGTGAGAGGGTATTTCACTAAATAGATAAATAACATCCATGACACTATGCTCCGATATTACCTACAAATAACTACTGTCCAACAAAACGAAAAGTGTTACATGAAATTTTTTGCCTATGAATTTTTCCACCAGCCTTTTTTATTTTTGACATTTACTTGGCTTGACCTTTCAGATATTACAAGAAATCTAACTTCAAAATAACAGTGAGTTTCCAATCAAAGACTAATTACCAAACCATTCCTAGAAACCACGGTGACATTTAAAATGGCTAGCAAAACATTCTAACAATAACTTCAAAGCTTTTTCAATGTAAAACCAGGGTCTTGGAACGCAAGGCAAAGAATTTAGGAGTGGGTTTCAGTCAGTAAAAGTTTGACATGCCATCCCATTCCGCCCTAGAGTGGGAAAAGTCATTTAATGATTTCCCACCAAATGGGTAGCTTGCCATCCAGCAGTTCGGTAATACTCGTAATCTAGACCGAGCCCAAGTCGTCAACGGTGCGCCGGTAGAATCATCTGGGGCCATGGTTGTGCTTCCGAAAGGAAAACCCAGAATCCTGGGACAAAGAAAAAGAAAGAACGGATGGGGTTTAGTTAGTAAAAATCTAACACGCCATCCTGCTCTACCCAGAAGCACCTAAAAAAGAATCTAAAAAAAGTCAAGCGAGAATTCGGTCGATAGTCCTCAAAACACTCATAGATACTTGTTTAGATTATTTCCGAGACAGCCTCCGATAACATCGACACCAAAAAGAAAAGGATAAATTGTGGTGGAAATTGGAAAGTGCCGAAAAGATTTATTTGGTGCGAGCCCAATATCAGTTAGGCCCATTAGGGTCGCCTCGAGAATGGTCTTCCATCCCACTGTCATTTACCAGTGCCCTAGTTTTTTTTTACTCTATAAAAAATAAATTGCGGATGAAGGGATGGCGGCGGAAATGTATTGTGTATCCTGTCACTTTGAGCGGTAAATAGCTTGTTATGAACAACGATGACGTGTGAATAAGCTGCATTAAGCTGCATTTCTGTGTAAGACTAGTTTCTGCGAAATATCCAACCAGCGTGAAAGTTGAATATTATCCCATGGGAATATATATCCGGAATAAAAAGAATCGTATGTGCTATTTCAGAAACTGGTCTATCCGTTTGCCAATTTCTATCTAAATCCGTTCAGTCATTTGAGTCTTAAGAAATTACTAAATATAACACATACAAACTATCCCCTTTATAATAGTATTATGACTAGCTTTTGCCCTTGCCTTTGGGTAAACGTCATTTATTACAAACACTAAGTTGAAGCCAGATAAAAAGAAGCCTATGTCCTTCCTTCGATTAGCTTATTCCGGTAGAAGTATGATCAAAATTCGTTCAATAGTTTAACCATGAAAGCGTAACAGTAACAGACAAACAAAATTACTTTTTAACTACGGGAAATCACAGCACAGTCTATGACCCAAGCACAGGTTCGCTATCTGTTCACTAACACTCATAGTCAGATAAAATGACAAGACTGGAAAGATATTTACACATGCATTTACAGTTGCAGTACCAACGGCTTTCCGTGGTGTCCGAGGCACGGAGGTTTCACCGACCCCAATTTCCAAACACAAAGGTAAACTCTGAAAAAAAAAACCCTAATCGGATAACTCCGAACACTTGACCCGATCTGGAAATCGAATTTGGGACCCTACGCTCAGTATTCATACTTTGTTTTGCAAGGTCAACGGGGTCAAGTTACTATACAATATGGGGAACTCATCACACTAATATTGTGAAGGAGAAAGTTTCTGAGAGTGTATGTGTGTTACTTTTACACGCGCAAACGGCTGAACGGATTTGGATGGCATTTGGTATACTAGGACACCATTCTTGGAATAGTACACAAAAAATCTGGAAAACTTTTGACTCGCCTCGTCGTTTATATCACATACATCGAAAAACTAATAATTTGTCTGATTTTTATTTGGGTATCTTCAAGGCTAGAGTAAATAAGCTCATAATAAACTAGCACGCCTCACCATTAACGATTGCTTCACCGCATTATCAGGTGGGATTCCTGACAAACACTAGCTTTTTGTTGGGATTATTCTCATGAATGTCGAAAATAATATCAAGTATAAACTTCCTCATACTGAGCCACATATACTAGGAACACTAGTACAGTATTCCTAGTACTAATTCTCAACTAAAGTCAAAGTAAGACCTACCAACTTATTAATTAATAATATTATATAGTTACTTCCAACATGATTGGCTTCGAAGTAAAGCAACCACGAAGGAAGAAACTTTTTATTTTACTTTTCTTAATACATAAAGTAACTCACATACGTGGCCGGTGATATCTATACTTCTATACTAATATTATAAAGAGGTAAAATTTGTAAGTTTGTATGTAGGGGGTAATCTCTGGAAATACTGGTCCGATTTGATAAATTCTTTCAGTGTTAGATAGCCCATTTATCGAGGAATGCTATAGGCTATATATCATTACGCTACGGCCCACGGGAGCGGAGCAGTAACGAAAAATGCGGGTGAAACCGCAGGGGACAGCTAGTATTTTATAATCCTTCCTCTCTGCTGTAGTCTAGGGCTTTTACTACGTGAACTCTGTATGACTACTTGGAACCACCGTGAGGAGCCAAGGAATGCGATCGCTGTGGCCGAAATCGGCTAGAAGGCATCATCATCATCATCATCATGACTACTTGGAACCGATGACTACCGGATCACATTTTTTTTTTGTTTAACCGAACAGTATTCTGTTTTTTTGAAAAAAGAAACATTCGATTCAAATCTATTTTCCAGTATTTTCAGCCAGCCTGTTTGCAGTAAGGTTAATTTTTTAAAGGATTAAATTTTTTTAAATGAGTATGCATTAGCTTATATGGCTAATGAGTTCAGAATAAATTAAGATTAAATACGTGAGTATAACAAACTAATCCGGCTAAGCCGGATTCCGAAAAGGCTTTAGCACCGTAGACCACATACATACGCTACGGCAGGTTATACAGAAGACTGAGGAGTATAACCTGCCTCTCTGCTTAGCGTTTGTGGATTACGAGAAAGCCTTCGATTCGATCGAGACTTGGGCTGTACTGCAGTCTCTCCAACGGTGCCAGATTGACTATCGGTACATCGAAGTGCTGAAATGTTTGTACAAAAACGCCACCATGTCAGTCCGACTCCAGGATCAGACCTCGAAACCTATCCTTTTACAGCGGGGTGTGAGGCAGGGAGACGTTATCTCTCCGAAACTGTTCACGGCCGCATTGGAGGATGTCTTCAAGGTTCTGGAATGGAGAGGGCGAGGCATCAATATCAACGGCGAGTACATCACTCACCTTCGGTTTGCCGACGACATAGTAGTCATGGCTGAGACTACGGAGGAGCTCAGTACAATGCTCGGTGATCTCAGTAGGGCTTCCGAAAGAGTGGGACTCAAAATGAACATGGACAAAACCAAAGTCATGGTAAACATCCATGTAGCTCCCACTCCTATCAAGATCGGAGACTCTACACTCGAAGTTGTGGACGACTACGTCTACCTGGGACAGACGGTCCAGTTGGGTAGATCTAACTTCGAGAAAGAGATCAATCGTCGAATCCGACTCGGCTGGGCAGCGTTCAGGAAGCTGCACGGTATCTTCTCGTCCAACCTACCGCAGTGTCTCAAGACAAAAGTCTATGACCAGTGTGTGTTGCCAGTGATGACATATGGCTCGGAAACGTGGTCGCTCACAATGGGCCTCATCAGAAGGCTTAAAGTCACCCAAAGAGCAATGGAAAGGGCTATGCTCGGAGTTTCCTTGCGCGATCACATCAGGAATGAAGAGATCCGCAAGAGAACTAAGGTTACCGACATAGCCCGAAGAATCGCCAAACTTAAGTGGCAGTGGGCAGGGCACATTGCTCGTAGAACAGATGGTCGATGGGGACGAAAGGTTCTAGAGTGGCGGCCACGTACCGGAAGACGCAGCGTCGGAAGGCCTCCCACAAGGTGGACCGACGACCTGGCGAGGGTCGCGGGAATCCGATGGATGCGAGACGCGCAGGACCGGTCGCTGTGGCGACGCTTGGGGGAGGCCTATGTCCAGCAGTGGACGTCTTTCGGCTGAGATGATGATGATGATGATGATAACAAACTAAACTCACTATGTGGAATTAGGAAAAAAAAAATGTTTTTTTTATATTTTATGCTATACTAAGTTCAACATCGTAGACCATAGATTAAATCTTATGCTAAAAACAACAAAACCTTTTAATGGCCTATATACCTATGGCTAATTCACTTCTTGATTTTATAGGCATCGTAAATAACACATTACAGCAAGCAACCCCTGTAGCTACCTTATTATCACATACTCTGTGATACATAGACATAGTAGGTACAGGGTATTCCCGTTTCGACACCCAGATTTAAGGCACCAATAGGTATTTTGGATGATAGTAGGTAACCTATACAAAATCCCAATCCATAATCCCAATCCAAAATCCCAATCCAAAATCCCAATCCAAAATCCCAATCCAAAATCCCAATCCAAAAGCCCAATCCATAAACCCAATCCAAAATCCCAATCCAAAATCCCAATCTAAGATCCCAATCCACAGTCCCAATCTAAAATCCCAATCCAAAATTCTAATCCAAAATCCTAATCCAAAATACCTATTGCTTTCGAAATAGCTTGGGTGCCGAAAATTTTGGTGCTGAAAATCTGGGTGCCGATATGGGAATACTCCGAAGGTAAGCAGCACTTTCTACACGTGTTCCGCATAGGCCTATTAGGAGCATTATTGAATGAATCATGCCTCCCAAGGTCGTCGGCATCCCTCGGGATATTACGCTTCAATCAATAACCTGACACCTGAATATTATAGTGAATATATTGAAATCAATTTACGGAAAAGTTTTGGCACTTCTATTATTTTAGCTTTTTATATAAGCAATTTTTACTCGTAAGGTGGAAAATTTATGGAATAAATCTGCCCTAGAGAGGGATGTTAGACTTTTAGTGACTAAAACCACACCTACACTAGATTTAAGTTATTGTATGAAATGCACTGTTACTTTTTGGTGTAAAATAAAGTTTATTCTATTCGTTGCGTTCCTTCTTTCCCTTTGTGTTTCAGGACCATGGGTTTCCTTTTCGGAAGTAAATCCATACAAACATCATTGTGAGCTTTTAGATTTTTTTTCAACATTAACTTAAAGTTATGATAGGACCGTCTAAAGCCTCATAAGGGTAGGATATATACAATATATACGCTTATTATGAATGTAAGCTTACTACGCTATTCATGATCCGGACTGCGCCATTGTTCGAAAGAATTACGGTGGCCTTGAAACGTAAAGGGTAACGGAAGGAACACAGACGGATTAAGTTAGTAAAAACCTGACACTACCTCTCGAAAAACTCAGTGCGACGAATTGTATGAGAAAATTTTGTGAATTAATTAAATAAAACGCAGTTTTAGTAAGAGTTGATATTGACATAAAATGTATTAAGTATACAATTACGAAAAAAAACATTTAATTATACGGGTGGTTGTACTCACACTGAAGATAATTTTGGTGATAACTAATTCTATTATTGCTGACTGCTATCTGTCATCTCGCGTGTTGAAATATGAGTTGTTGGTAGTGTCGATTTACTACACTCAGAGAAAAGCGAATGTCTATTGGTTGTCTTTCCAAATACATTCATAATCGGCACTTTGAATAAACAGTATTTTAGTGTAAATAATGGTTAAAAAAAACCTTTCAACTGTTACTGTACAACAATTTAATGTGATTTTTTTTTCATCGTTTTAATATATTTGCCTAGAAATTGTAATAACCGTACTTTTTTTTATTTATTTCTATAATATATAATAGATATCTAAAAATTTACTACGCGAGAATTCTGTTCCATAAAATACCTAATGACTTATATTTTATTAGGCTTTTTATTATTTGAGCTCGATTTAACTGACCTTTTAATGGCTTTTGTTAATTATTTGATCACTTTGTTCAAGGTAGGGTGACCGCAAACAGTTACATAAACACAGGATGTTGTTGTTCCACTAGCGAATATAGAAAAGTGTATTTCTACAAAAAGCAAATGAAAAAAAAACGTGCTCTGTATTTCACAATGTTCCGTTTAATGTGTTACTAAACATTATGTTTGTGCAGTTATATCGTGAAGGCTAATCACAAAAAAAAATGTTTTTTTAGCAAAAAACAGTTGTAGCAGTTTTATTTTATGTTCCTTCATTGCCTTGCGTTCTAGGACTCCGGAATATTACGTCGTTTCGACGACACCTAAAAAAGGAGCTATTATAAATAGTTCCTATATGCTAATAATTAGAACAGCCACAAAAGAATCGCCAAAAAAAAAACTATTACTCTTCGTACAGGCTCTCGCCTCTCGGTTTAAAAATAGAATCTGTTTCACTTCTTTTTTTAAACGAAGAGCCAGTTCAGGGTCAAATAAAATGTATATTCTTTCAGTAAACCCTGTATAAGCCGGGATGTAACAAAATATACTACAATGTATAAAGTTCGTAACAATAGTAGAGCAATCTGTTACCCAAAATTTACGCACTATTGTTTCGCTAAACCTCAAATGGACGTGCGGTGGCTTTTAGCGGTTAAAATAGTGTGTTGTTATTTTAATAATTATTAGCTTAATGCTATCCTGTTTAAATTGTCTCTAATAACGTATGTGGAAAAGTAATTATTAATTTTAATGACAGCAGTAGGACAACGATTATCATTATTATGGACTATTAACTACCAAAAATTAGGAAATCGTGGACGCTCATAGCTCGTTTGCCTTGCTAGTTTATGTACACTGTATTTCAGACATCATCATCTGCCTAGCCTTTTCCCAACTATATTGGGGTCGGCTTCCAGTCAATCCGGATTTAGCTGAATACCAGTATTTTATCAGGAGCGGCTGCCTATCAGACCTTCACAACCCATTAACTGGGGTAATACGGTACTTCATGGCAAGACTGGAGTCAGATTTACTGGCTTCTGACTATCCGTAACGACTGCCAAAGATCTACAAATGACAGCCGGGACCTACAGCTTAACGTGCTTTCCGAGTCACGGAGGAAACTCGTTATGTTAAGATGGTCACCCATCCACAAACCAACCTTGGCAAGCGTTGCTTAACCTTGAAGATCGATCTGTGCGGCTGTTATTATATAGCCACGAGCTCCTGTATCCTCACTGTATTCTGTATCCTCATTGTATTCTGTATCCACACTGTATTTCAGACATCGACACACAATGAATACCAAAGATTCAGTACGTGATTGTGGACCCCGCAGTGGTGGAACTTTTTCTCGGCTAATTAAAAAAGGAAACTTAGTTTATACACCATAGCAAATAACAGTAGGAGTTTAAAATTAATAGGATGTAATAATGGGTGGTCTTATCGCTGAAAACAATTTTTTAAACTGAAATTGTTACCACCATCTTTGTGGTGACAATAAACTGTATTTTAAACAAATAATTCAGTAACAACTTGACGATGGCAGAAGCACTAGAGCCCTAGCCATAATCTCCTGTCGAAAGGAGAAAAAGAAATTCTTATGATTCTCACTTACCAAAACTATTACTCAGACAGATAGGCCCTTGAAGAAGACGTATATGAACATGTTAGTAAAGACGACGTTGTCTAGGTAAGTAGGTATTACAACGTTTACGAAGGACCGGGACTATAAATCTTATACTAATATACCTTTATTACAGGTGTGTGTAGGAAGATGAATTTGTTAGGTTTGAAAAAATGCTTGTGGAAAATAAGTTTGCTGATAGAAATTGTTGGAGAGAAGAGAAGGTGCTAGACGTAAATGATTGAGTGATGATATGGTTCTTGAAAGACATCAATAAAATAATAGAATAATATTGTATGAAATAAAAACCATTTGGTCGGTTTCGTTCAGGAAGGGTTCCGTACCGACCGCAGCAAAGAGATGGAAAAAAACACGTATGTACTCGTATGTTGTATGAGAGTCCTACTTAAATATTAGTTTTATTCTGTTTTTAGTTTTTTTGTTATAGTGGCGATAGAAATAGATCATCATTTTGTGAAAATGAGTTGTTAGCTATCGTGATAACTAGGCAGTTGACATGTTTGTGTACTGGATGTACCGGGTTTCATATAACCTGTTGACAGGCAGACGGATAGTAGAGTCATAGCAATGGGGTCCCGTTTTATCCTTTGGGTACGGAACGCTAAAATGAAACATAGTACAGAATTTTACAATACAATTGCGCTGAGCGTGCCAGAGCCGAAAGTGTTACCATTTCAGCAATTGCTGGGTGTCTCTGTCTGAACCGTCTTATTATCACTTTATTAGGAATTTCTTCTGCTCTGTTGTAGGTTTGTTTGCATTAACAAATTTTGGTGGAACTATCTCTTAAATTAAGAATCTTCAAGCTACAAACTTTTTGTTATAAATGTATCTTAACGTATGACTCGTTTTTCGAAAGTCAATCGTGCATTCTGTACCGTGATTCGCAAAGTACTCCTGTTCTTTGCCTTAGTTGCAGGAGTTTTCTTTCGTACAACCAAGGACCCCGATAGGCTCCTATTCTGCTGAACACCTTCAGTTTGCTAACATCTCTATGAGACGCACGTGGAACAGACACACCGTCGACGACTTGGGGCAATCCAGACTGTGGACAATAACAATCTGACATTCCCTCTTCACTCAGAGTGGGAGGAGTTATTTCATGATTGATTCTTGTGATAGCAACGGATGAAGATGGAACCTTATTTCCTCTAAGTTATAGAGATTGAAGTTTGCTCCTTGTACTACAAAACAAGCAACTATTAATAGCTCAAATGTTTTACTTGTATTCAAGTAAATAAACCCTCGTTAAGGCGGAGTTAATTGATTCTGTAACTCAAGTTACTCTGGTCTCTGTTTTGGTCTATTTTCGTCAATACAGAGGTGTACGCCTGATTTAATTAATTTTGAGATAAATCAAGGAGAATATTGGGTCTTAGTATCGTTATTAGTTCAGTCCACATTAAATAATATAAATGTGAAAGTATATCTGTCTGTTACGCTTTTAAGGTTAAATTAGTGAACCAATTTTGATAAAGTTTTGCATGGAGGTGTCGGGCCACGCTCAGTGTAGGGTTCCGTAGTTTCCCGTCCGTCATAATGAGTGTCCCCAATTTTTTAAAAACTGTTCGTCCCATTAAGTTCAAAATAATTTTCCTAGAAAGTCTTTATAAAGTTCTACTTTCCAGATTTTTTCATATTTTCTAAACTTATGTTTAAAAGTTAGAGGGGGGGATTATTTCCGAAAATATTGATATTATCAAATTAAAAATGGTATTACTAAACCCTTATTCATTTTTAAATACCTATCCAACAATATATCACACGTTAGTGTTGAAATAAAAAAAAAACACTTTCCACTTTACATGTAGGGGGGCTACCCTAATAAAACATTTTTTAAAATTTTTGTTTTACTACTTTGTCGGCGTGATTGATATACATATTGGTACCAAATTTCAGCTTTCTAGTGCTAATGGTCACAGAGATTAAACGAGGACGGACGGACAGACATTGCGAAACTATAAGGGTTCCGTTTTTGCCATTTGGCTACGGAACCCTAAAAACCACCAAAAACATCTTTCTATGACAAAAATTTTCTCATTGCATGTTCCTATTTACTCCATTGTGAAACTACACTGTTTGCTAACATTTTCTTCCACATCACAACATTGTGTGTACAGAAAACGTAATAAAGATTTCATGCATCTAGTAATAGGATTACTGTGAGCTCATATCGCTGAGGAATTTAGTTCAAATAACGAATAGCCATGGCTTTAAGTTTCTTTTTTTTTAGACTCGCAATATTCACGCATTCGGTAAACTGTCCTATCGTTTAATAACCGTGATATTTAATTGTTTTTTCAACTAGTTATGAAAAATACGGAAAAACCACCAAAACATCTTTTTCTGACGAAAATGTTGTCATAGCGTGTTCCTTTTTGCTCCATTTTGAAAATGATATTTAATTGTTTTTTCTACTACTTAGTTACAAAAAAACATGAAAAACCACAAAAAAATCTCTGTGTCAACTTTTTCATCGCGTGTTTCTTTTTGTTCCACTGTGAAATTCTATATAAAGCTCAAATTTTCTTCCACAACATAACATTGTGTACAGAAAACGTAATAAAGATTTCATGCATCTAGTAATAGGATTACTGTGAGCTCATATCGCTGAGGAATTTAGTTCAAATAACGAATAACTATGGCCTTAAGCTGGCTGGTATTTCTATTGTCACTCATAACAATACTCGTACAAATTTTACTTAGAAAATATATTGAAATACCATGACACGGTACTTTTAGTTGTGATTAGTAAACTGCGAACTAAGAGTCTATTTTAAAACTATTTGGTAAATTGCGCTCTTTGGGTTTGGTAAATATTATTTAGTTGTTGTGGTGGGAGTGAAAACATTGACTGCATCATAATTTTTGGTAGTAACCGTCTCACTGTAGTACAGTACATTTTCATTTTAACGAATTGATGTTGTACCAAAAATATAGTCCTTTATTTCCTTAACAAATATGCGAGTTAAACTATTTACGAATATTATTCTATTGATTTTTTTTATTTATTAAAACGCAATAGACACAATTCATTTAATTTCATAAACATGACATACACCAAAGGAAAATAATCATAATAATAAAACAAAATATTTTCATAGTTAGATAATATTGTTATAGGCTGTCAGTCCATTCTTTGATTGATGAAAATTAGATCGATGTTACAGGCATTGAAAAAGAAAATAAATTAGAAATCGACATAATCGAAAAAATTAACGACTCTGAAAAAACTGAAACGTTCCAGGTATTATAAAGCAGACCAAAAAAAGTGCCACACCTCACACACACACAATCTTCATCCAATTTTATTTGACATACAAAACATTCACAATGAAGTATTGGCCAAACAAAATGACGCAGTGAACACAACATATTTATAGCCACAGCAAGGGTTAACAAAACAAACATTAGCAGCAGCTAATATCGGCAGAAACCGGACGCAGTACCAAATTGATACCGACCGATTACTGCCCGATACCAACCGATTACTATCGAACATTTGATGAAAATACTAACACTTTAGTACAGTCACGAACAAACACGAACCGAAATTACTTTCGAGGGCAATGAAAGAACATAATTTGTTCAGTGTTGTGTTGATTGATGGACTATTAAGAGCGCCCAACGCGATATACATTTTCTATGCGACTGCTCATATGTGATTATGACGTCATTATCTTAGTAACAAAATTATTATCTAGGGTCCTTTTGATATCATAACTTTATGTGTAAAACTAACCCAGTAAAGACTTCTGATTTTTTTTACTTTGTCTGAACGTTGATTCTTCATAGTAAACTCATAAATTAAAAAAAACTGCAGCATTTTGAAACACGTGGAGAAAATTTGACATTGCAACCGAGGCGGAATTCTATGGAATCTTATGAAACCGAGTGCTGCAGTAACAAATCACCATGTGTACGAAACGACCATATTGTATGGCTATTTCATGAAAAGTCATTAGATAAGGTTACATTATTTACTGGAATTTTACAAGGCTCCTTAGGAGCATTCACCTTAATAATTGCGGATATGTCGATGGAGCGTGGGTGGGGCCACCCACTAGCACATTCTTGTCAATCTAATGAATTTGATAGTGATCTCTGGATTTTCGTAGTGGATAAACATTCAAAGTAAACAGAAGCCAGATTCAATTTACAGATCACATGTTGTTGTGGGAAGTCGGAAGTCTTGTGACTGCGAACGAGTTTATTCAACCACTTTTCTATTAGTACAAACATTTTTGGCTAATGCAAAATGAAAACAAGAAGAGCCGATCCAAAGTAAAGACGATAAGGTAAGCTAAAAGAAAAAGACTTAAGTGACATGGGGCAGGGTATATTGCTCGTAGAACAGATGGTCTATGGTTCCGAAACTTTCTAGAGTGACAACAACGTGCCGAAAAGCGCAATGTCATAAGACCCGGTCAAGGTAGACCGATGACCTGATATGGGTTGCGGTAAAATCTGTGGAAGCAGATTCATAGATTTTTAACTATTTAATTATTTTAATCTATATACTTCAATATAAAAGGCGAAACTGATTGACTGACATGCCAACGCACAGCCGAAACTACCAGGATTAGAAGCGAGAAATTTTGCATAAGTTTCCTTTTATGGCACAGACGAGCGCTAAGAGAGGATTTCCCAAAATTCACCCCCTAAGAGGAGGAAACGGAGGGTCAATGTTTGTATAGAGAAACCTACTTTAACGCGGGCGAACTCGCTGGTAGAAGCTAGTCCCTGATAGAACGGCGTTTCATCTAGGTCAATTTGTGTCTTCCAAAGTGCCTAGGTGTAGAAGAATTACAAGCAGTTTTCTTTTCATCTGTACGCACGTCTTATTTTCCGCTCAATCTGGTACACGTCAGAGATGAGAGTTTTCCGTTTATATGTTGTTTTGATTCAATGGTTTGAAGTGTCCGACTTCGATCTGTCTACAGAGGTCACTATTATATTTAAAGGTGAGCGGTTTCAAGATGTTTATCGGTTGAGTTCAGAACTGGATTGAGTTATTCACCAAGATTCCTGTATTACTATCACGAAGTCACGCTAAGTATTTTTATTTGGGCAGCGTCATTGTTAATAAGTGTCCACGTGGTCATGGAATGCGTAAGACAACTACAAGAACACGGCAGGGTTTTAGTCAGTAAAAGTCTGACACTCTTCATTCAAAATGGAAGTAGCGTTTTAATTAATTCCCAACTTAAAACAAAAATAAGCAAGTAAATTTAAAAAAACAACTCAAAACAAAACAAAAAGCAATTAAACAACTTAAAAAAACTGGCTGATTTAATTTGATAATAATCATTATTAAAATATAACCATTTTTTCAACAAAAGACTTACATTTATTACTACTGGCTTTTGTCAGCGGCTTCACCCGCGTGAAAGTAGAAAATGGAAAGGGCATCAAACAATTGCATCTGAAGTCTGTTTTTTAATCTCTGAGACTAAAATGTCATTACGTGGCTTGTCACAACAGTCACACTGAAATTTGCCTGTGTCAATCTAGTCTCAGGGATTACAGACATTAAGTCGCTGTTAACGGGAACAGTACCCAGAACGCTAGCAGCACTGCCACGCTGAATGACAATGCTAATCAGCATTGATGTTCAGCCGTTAGCCAATAAAAGCTCAGCTCCGTTCCTGGTCACGTGATTTTGAATTGAATTTATTTACTAGCCGAACCGTAACATATGTTTAGTATCTGCGTTGAACGGAGCGTGATTGATATTTACACGTTGGCGCCTAGCATGGACTTGTTATTCGGTAAATAAATGATCGTAATACACACATCACAGGAATCTTGAGCAATAGATTTTTTTATTTGACGATAAAGTATTTTATGGTGTCAAAAACCTTTAGATGTGGAATATTTAGTCTTTTATAAGAGTTAAAGATAGTATAATATATAAATGTTTTAACTTCTTACTAAATATTATGAGGCCTGAAATCCCCTTTGCATAAGTGCCACAAGTGGCATAAAAAATAGACAGTAAAATACCTTCTTTACATAGAATATGAATCAAAAATTGTTCTAATTTAAAAAATAATCTGTACTAATGTAATAAAGTGGCAGGCTCTTGTACTACGCTGAACTACTATGATAAACACTGAATCCAGCAGGGAATTCAAGTAGAGTCCTATTTCTTAGTTGTACTCACAATTAATGTGTTCCCTAAATGTTTTGTACACTTGGGACCCAGGACCAGTGTTGCCCAGCAGGGTCATAGGCTCTGGGGCCTCGTGACCCCAGATCAAAGGCAACGGAGGAATGGGGTGGGGTTTAGTCAGTAAAAGACTGACCCTTCCGGTCCACTCAAGAGCGGTAGAAGTCATTCTGATGATTCCTCACTTGAAAAAAAACCCAAAACCAGTGTTATTGTTATAGAACGTAGATTTATGACAGCTAAGTGAATTATAATCACATCATTCTACGCAGTTGATAGAAGTGTGTTGATGATTAGAAATAACGATCCGTTATATCGTGGGATGAGTAGGCAAACTATCCGTATCTTGCTAGTCATCCCATTATGACGTAATGAACTTACGCCCTATGTAGGTTTGTGGTAGTCTCTTGTGATAGAAAGTACAAGTAGGTATATAGTAGTACATCATCGCTCACCAAACAATACTCGTACCGCTTAAGTTATCTGGATTAACTATTTTGTTTCTGTTTGTTTTGGTTTACAATAAAGTTTTTTTTTCTATTTAAATTTTTCAGTTGAATGAAAAACTTGAATTTAATGTTTAATAATATAAATTGATTTTTAATTAGGTTTTCAAATGTTTAGATGGCTTATCAATTGTGAATATTATTTTACTTTTATTTTATACGTTTGGAGAATTAAATGCGTTTTTTATTCAATTCGTGACCAGTCAATTTCGCTGTAACGTTAAAGAGATCGTCAACTGCCACATAATTACTCGTACTAATAAAATTTTAATTGTTAATTACAATTATCTCCCTTAAACACGTAGAGTGTAAGCATTCATTTCGAACTCGTAATAATTTCCAGAGATCTATTTTCTTGAATTCCATTTGAATCTAAATTTTCTTTAGCTAAACAGTGCTCTGTTTATTCTGTAACATAAACAGAACTCGGGCTGTCAGTCCGTTGTGAATTCGCATTACGTTACAGCAGACGTTTCGAATTTCAAGTTTATTGAACTATTTCACAGGCTTTATTCTAGATTTGTGATCAGTTACCTATATTATTAGTTAGCTGATTTGGTAAGTTGTTCTGCCATAGAAATTATTTATCAAAGATATGTAACATTTTGATATCTTTCGTTATATCGTTTCAATTTAGGTAAAGAATTTCTAATCAAATCTTTCTTCTTTAATATTGTCAACCAACTGACAATGAATTGTAAAATAAATAGGAAGCCTTTTAATTTTTATAAAAAAAATATATTATAACTCATATCTGTGGCAACAAATGTCACAAATGAGTGATAACATAAAATCGGAAACGATGCGAGTGGCTGATACGAGTATAATGGAGATTTGACGAGACAAAATGTACGCTAGCATCACGCCAACTATCATTAGTCGTATATCTGAAAAAGGTGGACTAGCATCGATAATTGGTATTCCAACCATAGCGACACTCTATTTTCTGATTCTATCTAATCCTGTTTTGTGAACATCGGTAACACAAGTGACTGAATTTTAATTACTTAGCAAAAGTAGGCGGCTGCCAAAAGGTGGTAAGGTAGGGGGTTCGTATACCATCAGCAATAGTTATAGGCCAATGACAGAGCTCTCCAGGTGGCTAAATATTGGTCGGACAAAATTTGAGTTGATCGACACGACAAGAAGAAAAAGAAGCAATCTTGAAGCAATAGTTATTTTTAAACGGTTAAACCAAACGAACTAGTGAACCAAAGACATAATCCGAAAAATCACCTAACTTAACTAGCAGTGGGTAGAGCACATTATCCGCCGAACAGGTCGATGGAGCTGAAAGATTCTGGAGTTGTGATAACGTATCGGAAGACGCAGCGTTTGAAGGCCGCCCACAATCTGGAGAGACAAATTGGTGAGGGTTACGGGAACCCGATGGATGCGAGACTCATACACCGCCGTATAGTGTGGCACAATTTTGTGTTTGATTGTATATTTTCATTTATTAATGACGATGAACGCAATAAAATCACAAATGGAAAGCTTTGTACCAAACGTATCATGTTTATACACCTCGGTGTTCAAGCATATTAATTAATGGTTAATATATTAGCATATTAGTCTAGTCTACAACACGTCAGTGGTTTGGCCCAGCTGCGTAAAGTTCGATCTAATTTAGCCAAACAATTTGAGTTTATAATAAGTTTTTGGACGAAATACATCAATCGCTCAAAAGGTAAACATCATTAAACAACAAAATAGATATTCGTTTTCCTTGAATATTGCTTTAAGTCCTAATTTTACTTGGTATACTTTTGTTTCCCCTAATTATGTTTTCATACAATATTATTTACGCATAAGAGCCTACGCTATTTTTTTTTAAATAATATTTATTTAGCTTAACATTGTAAAGCATGAAATTACATACGCAGAATGATATATTAAATCTATATCTATACTAATATTATAAAGAGGAAAGATTTGTACCTATTTTTGTATGTTTGTAATGAATAGGCTCATAAAGTAATGGGCCGATTTAAAAAATTCTTTCACCAATAGAATGCTACGTTCTTCCAATTTGACATAGGCTACATTTCATTTTGAAAAAAATTAGGGATCCTTGGTAAAATTTGAACAATGTAACCGAAGGTGTAGAAAAATGAAACTAAAAAAAGTGTTTTATATCCAAATTTCCAAAAATAAATAATTGTCTACCCCGTGCGAAGCCGGGACGGGCTGCTAGTCGTTATATATTTCTGGGAGTTTATAATAAAAATCGTCGACAACATCATTACCTATCTACATTAATATTATAAAGAGGAAATGTTATTTTTTTAGTTTGTAGGAAGTAATCTCTGAAAGTATTGGACCGATTGCCACATTTTTTCATCGTTAGAAAGCTGCTTTGTTCCTGAGTGACTGCAGTCAAAAGATAGTAGACAATAGAAAAGTACCCATTTTTTTTTTATTGAGTTCCAACGAATTTGATTAGAAAATGAGATGTGAATTGAGAACAGCAGTAATTAAATTTGGTTAGCGAATGAAATAGGAGGCTATCCTCGTCACGTACTCTCGTGGTTTTATCACTCCAAAACTACAAAAACCTTATTTTAAAGTAAGCCCAAAAGAACAATTCAAACTTCTGAAATAACAAGTCCGGAATACAAAGTGATTCTATACTTGAAACCTATATTTATTTAGCTTTCAAGTCGCGTTTACTTTGACTTGTATATTCGGACCGTCTAGGTCTTTGCCTTAGCTTGATCTAATTTTAGTTCAACTTTAGAAAGACTGTTTTATTAAAAAAATATATCACAAGTTTTACTATTATATATATCTACACTAAAATTAAGACTTTTAACTAAATTTCTTTAAAATATAGAGACCAAAAAATTCCTTCGCATTATGGTCGACTGAAAGTGTATCATAAAGATTAGAGGCATTGCCAGGCTATATGGCGATGCGTCAGTCTAAAAAACAGCTCTTAGGTTTCGCTAACTGTTAAACTAGCTATTCAAATAAATCATTAAAGTCAATTTACTTTACCTTATTCAATGGCTATTTCATAAAAAAGTTGTTCAATAGAATTAGAACTGAGAGAGCTGTATTAATGATTTTTGTGATTATAATTCTATAAATAAATATGTATTACAGCCCCCAAACCTGTTTTAATCAACATATAAATTGTTACTAATCTGTAAAATGACAAATACGGCAATTTTTGGAAACTGAGCATCACCCTTAAATAGTGTATGAACATTTGACATCAGGGAAATTAAAGATAGATTGAAAATCTTATATTTTCCTTCTACCCACATATTCATATATTCGTTTTACTTAGAAGGCAAGTTCCTTTGAGCTTGTAAAAACTAAGAAAGTCTTATTTGCTCGCGAAATCTTCCGTCCCCGAGACATAAGACAAATAGAGTGGGATAAAACTCGAGTAAACGTTACTAATGAAATAATAAATGGCTTTTCACCAAAGTAAAATGAAAGAGGACGGGAAATTGTAAAACTGAAAAAAGTTTTAAAAGAAAATAACAAGGTTTGAGAGGATTAATTGTTTTATTGAAGTTTCATAGTCTAATGAGAGTGTAAAAGAATGTAAAAAATTGTAACGAAATTTTTGACTTTTTAACCTACTTCAAAAAGGAGGAGGATCATAGCAGAATTGTCGTAACAACTTCTAAAAATGCATTGTATATAAGTATAGTCGATGTCTGACCGAAGGAAGAAGCGGTGGGGGCGAGGAGAGGCAACTTGTTTTCCCAAAATTAAAAAGTATAACATAAACACTTTTTACAAAAAAAATACACTGTACATTAACATTGAAGTCGGTTGTATTTTTTTTGTAAAACGATTTTTTTAACGTAAAATTATACAGCCTGTATTTCACCAGTCTTGGAATATATTGAAGGGTTCAATATAGGCAGGTAGCTGACAATACCATTCTGAACATAATTTCCCTACGGGTTACAGAGATCAGTAGCAAATGCTGTTGCGGCTGAAAACACGTTTGTGTGTTACACCAAACATTGGCCACGTTACACGTTACGACACGTGAAAGAAAAACCTTTTTGTATAGGTGTTTTTTAGGATTATTAATCACGAGGTTTCCTCAAGAGCTTCCAGAGTACCTACATTTGTGAAAAGGAAGACTTATGACAAGGACAGACTACCTGTGCTGTTATTCTAGTTGAATAGGCTATGTGAGTGATGATGTGGAGTTCTTTCGTTTTCTAGATAGTTGGTTTTACCAATTTTGCTGACTAACCAGGTAATATATTTAAGGTCATGTATTATTCTTAAGATTTACAAGTTGTAGGTTGAAGCCACGACTTCAAATTTAGCCGGACGCATAACTTTGTACAATATATTTCAACCAAAAAAAATTACCACTGCTTCAAAAACGATGAAGGAACTCTAAACACCTGATGGTGGTTCTAAAACTAAACATTTGAAGACATGACATTCACCCGTCAGTACAAGGCATGTGTGGTGAATCAAAACTATAGTGCCTATGCCATATTATTCTTAAACTGTGACTAAGTTACCATAGTAAGACCGTTTTCACATTTTCCGATCCGATATCGGTATCGGACGCCGATACGATATCGGGGTAAGGTAAATGTATGAGATATGTACCTGTCTTTCATATTGTCCGACCCGATATCGGATATCGGAGCACGGCATTTCATACATTTTACTTACCGGATAATGCGGAAACGCTCTGACGTTCCAAAACATACTGACATTGCAGGTATTATAGAGATTAGGACGTGGGCTTAAGTTTTATGCTTCTAGATTCAGTTTTCTGTAAAGCAAGTTCTCTTTTTCTTCTTCTTTTCGGATCGAAGGTAAACTCGTCAAATTCTTTGGGCCTGGGCCCAAAGAATTTGACGTTAATAGGTAGCTAAGTAGCTAAGTTAATTGAAAATAGAAAATAGGATAAACTGAATATGGGTTTGTACTAGGTTTAAGGCTTGTGGAGTTTTGTTGCCAAAATTTTAAATAACTTAATTATTATAACTTTATTCTAAAAAAATCAAACCATTCTAAAGCACAACTTTAAAAGTACCTATATTTCATGCTAACAAAGTACGATTTTCATGCAATCTTCAAAGATATCACAATACCTACAACTTAAAAACTATTCCCACTTTTAAATACCCAGTCTGTCAGATACAGACCAGTAGCTATTAAAGCGAGTAATTTATATTTTTTATAAGTTCATTTCAAGATGACGTCGGCTGAAATAAATTGCGTTATAATCTACCGTCACCGGGCCGCGTCCGGGGCAGTGAAGTCCGCAGTTCCGGGAACCGGGAATTACGTGATTTTGTGGATTAGATGGCTTTTTAACTTTTTGTGATTGATTATGTGTGTTGGTTTATTTTATTTTATTATTTATGTAAACAAAAAGAACACAAGAAACAATAAACGATATTAGTACAAAAAACCGGCCAAGAGCGTGTCGGTTCTCGCTCAGTGTAGGGTTCCGTAGTTTCCCGTCCGTCACAATAAGTGTCCCCAACTTTTCAAAAACTGTTTGTCCCATCAAGTTCAAAATAATTTTCCTAGAAAGTCTTTATAAAGCTCTACTTTCCTGATTTTTTCATATTTTTTAAACTTTTTGTTCGAAAGTTAGAGGGGGGGAGGGACATTGTTTTTTACTTTCTGAGCGATTATTTCCGAAATTATTGATATTATCAAAAAATTATTGTAGTAAACCCCTATTCATTTTTGAATACCTATCCAACAATATATCACACGTTAGGGTTGAACTTAAAAAAAAAATCACTATCCACTTTACATGTAGGGGTCTACCCTAATAAAACATTTTTTTCCAAATTTTTGCACTTTGTCGGCGTGATTGATATACATACTGGTGCCAAATTTCAGCTTTCTAGTGCTAACAGTCACAGAGATTAAGCGAGGACGGACGGACAGACATGGCGAAACTATAAGGGTTCCGTGTTTGCCATTTGGCTACGGAACCCTAAAAACTGCTTATTTCCAAAGAAATTCCTTCCAGCTGACCTGTGAAAGAAATGTAGACCATAACATGTAGAAAACAACTGTCAAATAGTAAATAGATACCTACGAGTACATCAGATATTAATAAATATTGATACCTTATACTTACATGATTTGTCGTTGAATTATTTATTTACTTCATGAAACTTATAAAAGTACATTTTGTTTATGCCTGTTGCGGTCTTCCCGTCTAATTATAATTTGGATATCTTCAAGGCCAGAGTGAATAGGCTCTTAATAAACTGGTGCGCCTCACCATCAACGATTGCATCATTGCTTAGCATCAGGTGGGATCGCAGTCAAGCACTAGTTTATGTTACATAACAAGAATATTATTATGAATTTGTGTAGCTACAAGTATGTGGACTTTTTCTTCTCAGTAACTGTAACTTTTATTCCAATAGTGCTTTAGGCTTTAGTTGTATATATAATTTACAACTAAAGCCATATTCTGTGATAGATTATCAAATACTGTTTTTTCCTAAGATATCTAAGACCCCAACCGCATATTTATATTATGCATATTACATTAATTTACTACATTTCAATTTATGATGGCCTTAAATACAAAACATAAAACCAAATTGATAATTTTCATATCCCCCCTCTCTTCTTCCGGCAACCGAATTCAGCGGCCATATTGGACAGCCCGGGCTCCACAACGGGATATAAATTTTACACGTAAGCCAGCTATAATGAAACGCCTGCCTTTACCTGAGAGTGGGTTAAGCATTCTGAATTACGCCCAGTTAATCTGGAAGGCCGAAGAAAATAAGGTGATTTTCTTCGGAGCATTCTCGGGTTTCATTTTGCACCAATTAGTTGATTAGATGTTTGTAAATACCGTTATTTGTTTAAGGTCGTAGCCAATTAGGAGTTGGTTTCGGTTTTCAAGAATTGTTAGTATAAAGCTCTTATTGGCACCTGGTTAGTTAATGATCGTTTTAATAGACTATCGGCTTTACCCGTGTGAAAGTAGAAAATTTTCCAAAGGAAGCATACTCTTTTCTTGTATAAATGATAAAAATAAAGTCTGTTTTTTAATCTCTGAGACTAAAATGACATTACGTGGGTTGTCACACAAAAGAAGTGGCATCATTACTATTGTACGTTTGACATTGCTAGTGTCAATTTAATCTCAGGGTATATAGAACAGACTTAAGTGCCTGACTGCAATCCCGCCTGATGGTAGATAGTGGGGCAATTGATGATGGTGACGCGCACCAATTTATTAAGAGCCTTGAAAACTCAATTATATTCGAACGGGAAGACCGCTGCAGGAAAATTGTTCTAGTTTTTCGATGTACGCGCTACAAATGACGCGCGACGAGGCGAGTAAAAAGATATCCAGGTTTTCTTTCAGCAGTTTGAGCAACAAATAACAAGCATTCACATACGCACATAAAAAGTTTTATCTTTATAATATTACCGTGATTGTTTTTTGTATATACTTTTTAAGAGCCCTTTCTTCCTTCACTCAGCTTGGTTTACTTTGATAAAATGGTCAACAGTTTAGTCGTAATGAAACTTTTTATATTGTGTCAATATTGTAGGTAACTACTAAAGTATAAATAACCAGCCATATAATGTTCCCACTGCTAAGACTCCGGCTTCCTCTCTAGAAGAGGGAATCAGCCATCACCTACGCGTCTAGTGCGGGAATATAGGTGTCACATGTTTTCAATTTTTGATTCTAGGATATACCAGTTTCCTCACGATGATTTTGTACATGAGAGTAGTGGTGATAAAATGAATTACACAAAGTAATTCAGCTGACTGGGTTTGAATCCTCGATTCGTAAGTTTGGGCCATTACCATTGGGCTACTACTGCTCGAACATCAAATTAATAATCATTACCTACATAAAAATGGTTGATAAAAATAAAGTACTTATTAACCTTCAAAAAGTCTAGATTAATTCAAGAAATACATAGCCCATAACTACAATACAGCTACTTTAAAAGACTAATAAAATTAGATATGCATTGGCACTAAAAATTAATCGTAACATACAAGTTGTCAGTTACAACTTAGTTACTGGGTACACTTAAGTACTATGTAGCTTATACATAACTAACACATAACTAACTTCTGCCAGCTTCACCAGGTTCTCCGTATAGACTTTGGACTCGTGAGTCCAAGAGTGAGTGAGATTTTCCAAAATTCTATCAAAAGAATTTTGGAAAATCGTCTCTAAGTGTTCGCTTACGTCATATAAGGAAGCTTTTTGCAAAATTTCGTGCTCCTAGTTCTTGCAGTTTGGGCAGTGTTTTGATATTTCAGTCAGTCAGTTTCTCCTTTTAGCATTAGCATAAGCATTATCGGCCTTTTAATGTTCCCACTGTTGGGACTCAGGCCTCCTCCTCCTATAAATATAAAATTAAGTATGAGTTGGTCCAATTCACGGGAGTGTATTTGACACACTCCTTCCCGAATTACATATTGTGGAGTACAAAGAATTCACAGAAGAGAGTACTGAGCTTGCTGCATCGTTTTGTTCTGTGGTCGTAACCTAGATTGATGCCTAATAAACCAAAACAAAACTAATAACGATTGATTATAATATAATAAGGTTTCATGAAATCGAGTTATAACTTTCTATTTCAGTAACGGAAATTAGCTTTTCTAAATCAGCCATAGCTTTATAGAATTTTAAACTTTAAAATTAATACTCAACGCAACTATTACCAACTTTGTAATTACATAAGAAATTAATCTAACTAAAATCTTTTATTTTCGTTTAAATAGAATGAGTTTTAAATTATGTTCAGAAAATTGCTTTTTAAACATTTTCACCAAATTCTCATCAAGTATAAAAGAAGATTGACTTTTAATGAATTAATAGAAAATATATTTTTAGAAATTAATTGTTTGTTTAAAAAAACTAAAAATTTATTATACATTTTTTTGAGACATACGAAAACTGTTTATTCGTACAACTTTTATATCATCAGAAAAAGCTGTGTTTAAAACGCGAACAATAAAATAAATAAAGTAAATTTCTTATAAAAATCTATATCTTTTAGATAGTTATTTTTTTCAAGTGGGAAATCATCAGAATGACTTCTCCCGCTCTTGGGCGGAGCAAATGGGCGTGTTAGACTCCTACTGACTAAACTCCACCCCATTCCATCGGAATTTCCGTGTTCCCCAGAGGCTTCGGCCCTGCCGGGCGGGCCCCTACAGCTTGCTGACATCTCCTTGAGGCGCGCGTGGAACAGAACGCGCCATTGACGACTAGGCTCGGTCCGGGTTATTACCGGACTGCCGGACGGCAAGGTACACAGAGCTCGCGTACGCAAGCCACCTACGGTGGTCAGAAATTGGGATAGGGACCTCGGCAACGGCGGCGTGAGAGCCGCTCCCTCGAGCGCTCGCGGTCGGCAGCCTCCTTCGCTAGCATTACTGCTTCGCAGAGGAAGGCGACCGCCTGCCACCCCTCCTCGCTCCGGATCATGGCTTGAGGGTCCGGGATATATTTTAGATAGCGTCTCGAATAGCCCGACATCAAATTGTGTGTCTTGATCAAATTAAATATATCTTAAAATCCATAAATTCGTCACCGTTTATCGGT
This sequence comes from Mythimna separata, assembly GCA_030763345.1. Lineage (NCBI taxonomy): Eukaryota > Metazoa > Arthropoda > Insecta > Lepidoptera > Noctuidae > Mythimna > Mythimna separata. The sequence goes on along the minus strand of CM061176.1, from coordinate 18,880,622 downwards.
CTTCCTTGAGAGAAACCTTTTTCACTGTGTCTTCCGGTACGTTTTTATCACACTAAAATCTTTTGGTGTCATCGGCCATCTATTCTTTAATCAATATGCCTAGTTCGATGCCACTTAAGTTTGGCGACTCTTTGGTTATTATGTCAGTCTCTATGAATCCTTTAAAAAAGAAAAAACATTTTAACCCGATCAATGTTCAAGCAAGAATTGAATACGATTTAGCCTTTTTGCTATGAGAGACCGCTGCACAATATAAACCTACGTTTTATTTTAATTTGGACTGGAAAAATTTAGCTACACGATTTTCATATAAATTCGAAAGTGCAAACAAGCGTACCGGTAAAAAAAAAGAAAAACAATGTGTGTCTACAAGTACGAAACGTAGTTTTAATAAAATGACAGCACGAAGAGGACATAATTGGGAAAACTGTGAAGCCTTTCTTTCATATAGTGAGAAGCAGGGAGCAGGCATTAAAAATGTATGTTATGGTAATGAAATAAAAACACATTTTATGTGACGAACGCTAAATTACTGGGATTTTATGGTAATAGAATTACCTACCACGTATTTTAGACGAAGAATCCTAAAGTATGGGATCTTTAAGCCAAGAGTGAATAGGTTTCCGACCGTCCAGTAATCGACTGGACCGAACTCAACAACAGCACGTAGTGATCCACGCGCTCCTCAAAGAGGTGTCAGCTAACCATAGGAGCCCAGAGGGACCGCGGGGAATTTCTGAAAAGGAAACCCGTAGTCCTAAAACGCAACAGAAGGACAAGTGTGTAGTTTTGGTCAGTAAAACTCTGCTCCCTCCTCCCGCTTCGTCTAGGGCGGCAGATGTCATTAAAATTTGATGATTTTCACACTCAAAAAATAGTGAATAGGTTACTTCGCACTATATCGTCGACAGCATCGTTGCGTTCCATCAGATGAAATAATCAGTTAAGTGCAAATCTATCAACAATAAAAAAAGTAAAGTTCAACCACCTGATAAACAGACCCTACATACTATCAAAGCAAGTGTGACGTAACAATTCGTCGTACGTCTGAAGTAGTACAACTTGCACTACGCGCCATTTAAAATCGCAAATAATAGTGAGGGGAAGCGCGTCGTTCTGTTTGTGTTTACATGTGCGACCGATACGCGAATGGGTTTGTGCACGCGAGGCTTAGGTTATCGGGGAAGTTGAGTGATTTCTGCGATTTGTGCCTATTGTTTGTAAAGGGTTTTGTATTTACTGTGCTTTGGATATTGCAATGATGAATTCTTCAATTTACAGCATACGTTTGTTACAAAATGGGTCTAATTGACAAAGGAACGGTAGATGTCACCAAAGCTTTTGATTAATTACTATAATAAAAGAAAGAAAAGTGTTTATTTGTGACTCGCATAACACAAACTAAAATTAAATGAAAATATAAACTAGACACAGGCAAAAATTAAAAAAGAAATTATGAAAACTTTTACATGAGTGGTTCAACATAATAAGAGCGTAGATTCACGCGAGACACAATGACTCTTTAACTATGTCTCTAATTACGGCATACGAAAGAGTCCTTTATACAGAAAAATAAAATATTCTAATTATGCACACTCAGCAATCCCGAAGTCTGTTCCTTCTACTATCTAGATTTTAGAAGTGCTTTTTTTGAGTGTGGAACTCATCAAATGACATCTCCGACCGTGTGGGCGGAGCGGGAGGTTGTGTCAGACTTTTACAAATTAAAACCATACCTGTGTCCTTCAGTTGCACCTTGCGTTCTAGGACTACGGGTTTCCTTTTAGAAAGTCCCCGCGTCTTGAATAGTTAGCCAGTAAAAGTCTGACATGCCCTCTCACTCCGCCTAAGAGCGGGAGAATTCATTCTTATGATTCCCCGCTTGAAAATAGAAGGACTTGAATAGTGGTTTTAATTGTACTTGTCGATTTCCAATACCTGTATTTTTGGTAATCCTCATCATCTGCCTAGCCTTTTCCCAACTATATTGGGGTCGGCTTCCAGTCAAGCCGGATTTAGCTGAATACCAGTATTTTACGAGAAGCGGCTGCCTACCAGACCTCCACAACCCATTAACTGGGGTAACACGGTACTTCATGGCAAGACTGGAGTCAAATTTACTGGCTTCTAACTATCCGTAACGACTGCCATTTTTGGTAATCCTAATGAAATAAATAAACAAATATTGATTGACACTACAATATTGAGAAGCCACAAAAACGCAACATTCTATTTTCAAATTAACCGTTTCCCTATTACCTTTCCTCTCTTTTTATCGCGTTTCCTTGTCAAGTCGTATGATTAGGGCTGGTTGCCGTCAAAAGCGACGTAGATTAAGATGATTCCTTTAGCCGAGGGTACATCAAAGTGACGCTGGGAATGTACTTTAATGTCACGTCGCTTACTCAGACGGATTTATAAGATAAGTTTGTGTGTACCTTACTGTGTGTAGCGTGTGTACCTTTGCGGTTAGTTTGTAAATGTGATGTTATGTTATGTGTGCTAACTTGGGTACCTGCTTGGTTACAGAATCCAAACTGACATTATTTAGTTCATATTTATTATTATTTTGTAGATGATTGCTATTTTTTCCCTCGTATTAAATTATGTAACACAAAGGAATGTGTATGGATGTGCATCTAAATAAAAATTGTTGGCAGGTTATGTATTGTATTTTACATTATTGTATTACCTTTATTCACATAAGTATTTATATTTCAATTTAAATCAACGCACAGCCGCAAGTACTGGGATTAAAAACGCGTATACAAAGCTTCCTTTTGAAATGTAGGTGAGTTATGGGTTAAAAAAAATTGAAAACACGCTATCGGCTCGGGCTTGGTCCTTACTAGACAGCTGTGTAGCAGCTCTGCTCGTTGTTCTTAACTTAATCGGTAACAATCTTCCACCTACCTGCTTATAATCTGACTGTTAGGGCCTGTTTCACCACCTATGATCAAGTTCCCAATATCTTACTTGGCAGATAATTTCATACAAATTCTGTTCCATTTTTGAATTTATTCAGGAAGTAGTGGCTACTCGGAATCGAAACAGGCCTTAAGACTAATACATGTAAAAATAGAACTGTAATTAAATAAATAGTCAACAATTAATACACTAACAATTGTACTATAATGTTGGTGTGCCAGTGCTTAGTAATAGGTACTTCACTAATAGAATTTCCCACAAAGACATCTTCGTGCCACAAACTATTGACCAAGATAGGCCTCCGCCTTTGTTAAGATTTGACCCTAGAACAAAGACCTGCCTACATTCGCCGACATTGAATCTAGCAGCTTCATAGCTCCATTGACAACTATTCTCTGCTCTGATTAGATAATGTGACAGTCTAATTATCATCAACATCTGCCTAGCCTTTTCCCAACTATATTGGGGTCGGTTTCCAGTCAAGCCAGATTTAGCTGAACACCAGTATTTTACGAGGAGCGGCTGCCTACCAGACCTCCATAACCCATTAACTGGGGCAGTATTTCATGGCAAGACTGGAGTCAGATTTACTGACTATCCGTAACGACTGTCAAAGATCTACAAATGACAGCCGGGACCTGCGGCTAAACGTGCTTTCCCAGGCACGGAGGAAATTCGTTATGTTAAGATGGTCACCCATCCACAAACCAATCTTGGCAAGCGTGACAGTCTAATAACGATTAGAATTGACTAAATCTAAGCACAAGTACCGCACTGGGTCTGTGGGTCTGTTTCGGAGATTAAAGCTCATTCCCTCTCTTAGAGTGGAGGACTGATTTCCAGCCGTGGGAACAGTATGATGCTGATTATATTTTGCTTATCTTACACCTTATAAAAACCTCATATCACAGTGTTTGTTATCCAACTCCTCCAAAATGGCTTGACTTATTTAAAAAAAATATGTATTTTTTACACTCCTAACTTTTTCTTTTCTGTAAAAGTTTATATGGCAGAAGAACGTTTGCCAAATCAGCTAGCTATTTAATAGGTATACTAATTATATAAAAAGAAAAAAAACATAAAACTATCATGCAAGCAAAGCCACTGGCAGAAGCCAGCATTTTATTACCCGTAAATATAGTAAGATTAAACAATAGACCACTCCACCTCTCTAACAAGTATCATCATTGTCTAAATTAAGAAGTACCGCACTTTACCTTGGACGAATATTAAACTTAATATTTAGCCCCTTGTTATCGAAGTAGATACTGATAATAATCTTGAATATTTTGTTAAATGTGTTAATATTAGATAAAGTTTGCTTAATTGAATTAGTAAAATACCTCCATAACAGAATATTTGATATTATTTAGTGGGACTTTGGAATATTTGATATTATTTAGTGGGATTACGAGCTCGAGTAATCTACGTATTTGATGAAAATGATCAAGATCGTTAAAGTTTAGAGATGTTTAAGCCATTAACTATTTAGTTCAAGTCATGACTTAAACAGTTTCTTTAGTTCTTAAAAATAAAAGGAATAATCAAAATGTAAATAGTTTTGAAAAGTTATAGTAGTGTAAAATATTACTATCTGTTTTATTTTAACACAACTCTTACATACTAACGTAAATCTATGGGTACAATGGCAGTCTTAGCCCTGACAGCGATATCTACCGGGTAACTTTTGGATAGGCAGAATAGTGGGTACCTATATTTTGATACAAGTGGAGAAAGTTTGTCATTGACAGGTGCAATATACCCTCACCTGAGTATAAGGAGCCGAGGCTCTTTATACTCAGCTGGTAACACCATCTTTTGCCGCGGAACGCGAACTAAAATAGCCAGATAGCCAGTTGAAATACGCTAGTTACGTCGACACAGTTTCTTTGTATGGAATGAGGCACCTGTATGCTATTATATTTTATTATCTGTCATATTACTGAAACCTAAAGAGTTAAAATATGAATTCTGTACTATCCACTGGTCAAAAGATTGTAGACAGAGTAACACAGTTCAACAGTAATTTGTAAACTCTTTCCACGTCTAAAATTAGTTTGTAAAGATTCCAATTTGTTTATTTTCCTTTCATCCCTGTTCGAACGTAGGAGTGAATTTTATTATGCCTATGTATTTACAATTATCGTGTTCGCTCCGAGACTCAGAGTCAATTAAAACTATTTGGGTAACTAATTAGGTACGCCTACTTATTTACACCTACGTTCGTTCTTATTTTATTTAGGTTATTACAACATCAAATTAATTGGTAACGGATTTTATTAAATGTCTGCCATACAACTGCCTATAAACTCTTTAAAATTTAGTTCATTTCTTAGGGTAACCTTAAGGTGTAAGGTAACCTTACGGTTTTTACCTTTTAGTAAAACGAGGCCCTATTACAAATTTTCCGCTGTCAGTCCGTCTATCTATGTTTGTCACCAGACCGTATCTCATGAATCATGATAATTAGACTTGAACTATACACGGATGATGTAAGTATTTCTGTTGCCGCTGTAATAACAAATAATAAAAATAAAATAAACTAAATATTTTTGCGGGGTTTCTATACAACAAACGTGAGTTTTTGGTAATGGTATGGAACCCTTCGTGCGCGAGTCCGACTCGCACTTGACCGGTTTATGAATGATTGTGGCTATGATTAAAGATAGATGAAGCAAATGCCCCTAAATATTGTTATCAGAATTATACCAAAGGCTTTTCCGAAGATCGAAATTGCTGTACTCAATTTCCGGGCAGTTCCTTCCTTCAAGCTAGACCGGCGGTTATTTACATATTTATAAACTGTTATCTACAATGTATTGGTTACTATGAGGTTAATTTCAGGAAGGTGAAATCAAAGTACACTGAAGTTTCATTAGTGTTTCATTTATCAAATGAATGATTTCAAAGATTAGTCTGTACTATAGGTACTACAAAAATACCTATTTTTTTTTATTGATATAAACTAGTGCTAGTGTAAACTACCGCTAGTGAGTGCAGTTCCACCTGATCGTAAGTAGTAAATTTCTAAATACAATTCGAAAACCAGAAGGTACATATTCTCAATCACAGTAGACTAATACCGAAAAACCGGATGTATTTTATTTGTGTGTGTGTTAGCGTCTATAAACATTCCCACTGAACCGATATTGGGATGAAATTTGACTCAAAGGTCGATTATATCTTGGTATAGGATATAGGGTACTTTTTATCCTGGGGTATGTTTTACGGCCGAAATTAATAATCAATCTATCACATATCGGAGATTGAAAAACAAATGATACCATACAAAAAATTTACATGTTTTCTGTTGCTACATATGTTTTTCAATCTCCGATATGTGATAGATTGATTATTAATTTCGGCTGTTAGTGGGATCATTTTCTACATACATGCGGGCGAAACCGCTGGCTCAAACGAGTTACCTAAGTGTATGTTCTATATAACTTTATACAGCATCATTGTCAGTCAAATTAAATTCTAAGGCATTCCATGTCCCCACCCCTGTTAAAAGCTTTTAACCTTCATGGAAACACCATACCCTTATGAGTAAATTTCATCAAAGAGAAATTATTATGTGTCAAAATAATCTTGAGTCTGTGATCAAAGGGTAGTATCAAATTCTGTATCAGTGTATTCGTTTTGGTATATTTAGAAGATTGTGTATGATACCTTTAATATATAATAAGTGAAAGCTTTTACAGGTAATATACCTGTTTTGTTTGAATATGATAATCGTTTATTTATTTTACTTATGCGCACATTATTAAAGATTTCTCAAAAACATCTTTAAAAAGAACATTCAGAAGAATAAAACTTAGATAGGAACCTCCTCACAATGCGAGATATCTGTATCGAGGAGTACCTTAATGCTTTCTGTGAGATTACAAACGTTCTCAGACATTATTTCAGAGAACATTCCGGTTTCATCCTAGATTTTATTAATAATAATGCCTATTCGTATGTGACTTATTTTGTGTGAGAATATTAGATTCAGAGTACGTTTGTTTGACACAAATAAAATGAAATGTTGTACGAGTATTATGATTTATTTTTGATCTGCGTATTTGATGTACCAGTTTTGTAAATTATAATCAAAAAACCGGTCAAGAGCGTGTCGGGTCACGCTTAGTGTAGGGTTCCGTAATTTCCTGTCCGTCACAATAAGTGTTTCCAACTTTTCGAAACCTGATCGTCCCATCAAGTTCAAAATAATTTCACAAAAAAAAAAAGACTATTCAAAAATGAATAGAGGTTTACTAAATTAATTTTTTGATAATATCAATAGTTTCGGAAATAATCGCTCCAAAAGTAAAATACAATGTGTGTCCCCCCCCCCTCTAACTTTTGAACCATAAGTTTAAAAAATATGAAAAAAATCTGGAAAGTAGAGCTTTATAAAGACTTTCTAGGAAAATTATTTTGAACATGATGGGACGAACAGTTTTTGAAAAATTGGGGCACTTATTGTGACGGACGGGAAACTACGGAACCCTACACTGAGCGTGGCCCGACACGCTCTTGGCCGGTTTTTTTTAAACTAAATTTGAATTGAATATAAACAGAATTTCTGTTTCAATTCCCAATGCCAGGTACACCAATGTCGTAAGAAGGGCAGAAAGGCATAAATAAAAAGAAAAGCTAGAAATAAACTCTATGTATCACCGCTATTGTAAACATATCACCTTTGAACACACAGTCTGGTTGTAAAACTGTATCGCAATCATTAAACACCCTGTGTTGTGCAACTTTCTGGGATTTATTGCCAAACAGTGTGTCTAGTTAAAAAAAATATGGCGATAGCCCAGTTGTTTAGGCGTCGTATTGGCGGTTGAGGAGACTTTAGTGCATCTATATATAAAAGGAGAAACTGTCTGACTGACATATCAACACACAGCTGAAACTACTGGGTTTATTTATTTATTAAAACTTTGTGCCTTAGACATTTTTACCGACTGATCGACTTATAACATGTAGAAAAGTAACATGGCAGGACGGTGCAACTTAATAAATAGAGAACTGAAAAAAAAGAAGACTTAATGCCTTAGGAATTTCATACCAGTCCACATTTTGGTGGTGCAAAAACATAACATGGCAGGTGCAACTTAAATAGAAACACTGAAAAGAATAAATACAACAATGAAAACATACTTTAAATACATACATAAATAAATAAACTAATTTTATTGTGAGAAAAAACTAGTCTAACCAATCAATGGAGTGCTGACGTGTGGTTAGCTTATTAATGTAAAATTTTGCACAAAACTTTATTTTATGGAATAGGCGAGCGGCACGTTCTAGATTTCATAAGACAATAAACTTCTTCGAAATCAAGTTGTTACCAAATCTGAAATTGTCTCAGTACTATGAATAATGTAACCAGAATATCGTCGATCATAGTAATGAACTAAAAAGAGGAATTTCCTAGAATTGGAGATCAAAATTCCATAATTTCCTAAGTGGTTCAAATTATTCTCGGAATAATAACGGTCACTATGCATACTAAATAGGCACTTTATATTGATAATTCCACAAAATCATTCTATAAACGTGACCAAAGTTCCAATTTATTTCTATTCAAGGCTTATCGGAAAATAAACGTTTCAATGGACTGGCAGTTTCCACGTAAAACATCGTTTCATGATATTGCTACCTTTCGAATCGTAAAGATTGGGTATTCTCTCCAATCTTTCGTATTGTATTTTCTGTATGTTTTTGTAGAGAATCTTTGGAACTAATCCCGGTTAAGAATCTATTTGACAATGTTGATGTTGCTTTCTATAATTAATTTGTGGCTTTATGTCAGAACCCTGAGGTCCTTGGACCTCTGAAATACGTTAAAGAAAGCCAAAGCCAACTCACAGGGGCCCCTTAGACATTCTTCGTGGGATGTGGTACTTCGAACCGACGATTATAATATATATGTACGAGATATGCTAGTGCACAAAAGGACAACCCCTGGTTTATCATCATCGTCATCATTTCAGCCAAAACACGTCCACTGATGGACATAGGCAAGACAAGTGTTGCCACAACAAACAGTCCTGTGCGTCTCACTTCATGGAAACCCGTGTCTCTCATCAGGGTATCAGTCCATCTTGTGGGAGGCCTTCCAACGCTGCGTTTTCCGGTGTGGTCGCCATTTCAGAACCATTTGGCCCCATCGACCAATAATAATGATGACGTAAAAGCATTTAAAACTGTTAATGAAGCTATACCTAACTAAAAAAGTCATTTGAACATTTTTGACCTAACCAAACCTTGACGACCGGAGATTGTCACCATAATTTAGACAGAGAGCACCCTGTTTATTGACATGAAACATCTGCAAATACACTTCGAACCATAAAAAATAAACACTGAAAATACCCCATAAAAAGCCTTACTATTTAACCTTCATTAAGTCTGGGCCTACACTTTCCCTGGAAACGCAGTTTCAGCAAAAAAGGTCGTAACATTTATGCTGTACTATACTTAAAGTGAGGTAGGCAAGCCGAGCTATTTAGAATAAAATGAGCACTAAACTTCTTGAAATGCAACCTCAGGTTATCTTTTCTGTGTGAACTACAATTTTGTAGGTCGCTAGGTATACATTCGTAGCACCGTCGTAGCTGTACGACTCGTAGAGGTACAAATGTGTTCTACGCCTGGCTACGCCGATATTTCGGGAATTCGTAGCATAGGTCCGAGAAGCTACGAATTTCGGAAACGTTTTGGACCAAATAGCGGTTTTTTACAGTATGACTTTTGTAAGGTGGTTTTTATACCGAGCTGGTTCATGTGAAATAACGAATCTCAACACACAAGTTCAACGTCTGTAGGTACACCGAAGAAGTGGTATTCCAGTATTCTAGTTGTAATTGTTACAAGTGACATGTTCTAGATCGTGGGTTATCCAGAAAGACACTTTTCTTAGTGAAATTTATTTTAATACCACATACAAAAAGCCCAGAAATAGAAACAAAACCAAAGTCTTTCATTTACAAAGGACCCGCATGTGGAACTTAGGGTCTGTGGGTAAAAGTGGTGGACACATGCCGCTAGTACCTGTGTCCGCCACAGTGTGTTACGTAATTATCACGTTGCTAAAGTCTGTTTTTTAATCTCTGAGACTAAAATGACATTATGTGAGTTGTCACACTTGTTACAACTCAAATGAACTCACATCATTGCTATTGTAAGTTTGACATTTGCCTTTGTCAATTTAGTCTCAGGGATTAGAAAACAGACTTTACACATGTTTTTCTAGATGTTTTAGAATCTCACATATATTTTGGAGGGGGGGGGGAAATAATTCTCTTACGTCTACGGTTTGCTGACATTTTTTTGAGGAGTGCGTGGTACGCTACGTGCTATCGACGACATGGGCGTCGGTCCAGACGGCGAGTTAGTCGGTGCTCGTCGTCGCAAGCCCGCGCCTACTATGACTGGTAGTCGTAGTCACGATCACGGCGGCTGGGGCGGGACGTGAGGATGTTAGTTCCTACAAATCTGCTATTTTGCATTACGTGAAATTTGGCCCTATAAAAAAATTAAAACGGATGGAAAACTTCCACATCAAATCGAGATTCTAAATTAATTCACATTTTTCCAAAAAAAAGTAACAAAAAACACGTATTTCTTGGAAGCAGTTTTGTAAAATACTCGAGTAAGCGACAGAAACTACTGTATGAATGCCAACAGAGCGTTCAGGCACTATCTATATTTCTCTCTTACTACCTGTTAATCAAACATTACACTGAATAAAACAACAACATTTTTAAGCATGCTTATTTTATTGACTATAGACAGACCGGGAAGAACCTTCTTACGGTAACTTTATACGTACTTATTAAGCTACTCAGGTATACCACTATCTAAAACACGATCCATAATTACCACTAACACACAAATCACGAAGCATGATAAATTAACATTATGACGCTAACTAATTACCCTGGCTTACGAGAGGTCAAACCGAGTACATAATAATCAATCCATCAATATTCTGTTATATATTGATCAATATAAAATATAACCTTCATTACATTTTCCCAAGCGTAGTGCTCAACAAACTTTCAAACATCCATTAGTTGATCAGAAATTCGCAGAATCATCGCATTATACTCAAGATGTGGATAAAGAGGCGGAATTACTAGAAAAACTGTTGAGACTCGGCATTGAAAAGGTTTAGGTAGAAGTGTTTACCGACTAGTTATGATGATTCCAGAATTATTTTATAAGGCACGCTTTCTTTTATTGATATGCTTTACTTTGAAAGTATTCTAGTAGACATTTGAGGTGCTTGGTACACAACGCGTCGTCGGCCCGAACCTGGGCCGTATCTATTGTTTGCCATATGCAAACCCGCGTCCACAGTGGCTAGGAATCAGCCTGTACCCCAAAGTTGCGTTCATGGGTTCACGAGGACGTATTCAATCCAAGCACGAAAGAAAAAAAAAGCAGCCTTCTCTAATTTTAGGAACCAATTAAGTATAAGTTATACCATTTCATACCTAATGAAAATGGGGGATGAGCTGCTCGCGTCCGTAGGACTTACTTGAATTTCGAACACCCTACACGTGTCCCCTGGGTAGTGCTAAACGAGCAGTAAATCTGGTGGTAGGCCATTACATCGGCTGCCGGCTTAAAGATTACCACCCACCAAACAAAGCCATGCCGCCAAGCGATCCGTCGTGTTCCGGCATGATGTTTGGTGAAGCCGTACCGGTGGAGGATAGGTCTGAGCAGTTGTGTTGCGATGTGTACCGGGTAAGATGCACCAGCTGTTGTTGTGCTGGATGTTTGATCATGGAGGGTAGCGGGATCCGAAGCACGGTGCTCCGCTGGCCGACCGTAGACAGTTGGGGGCCCAAGTAGTGTGCCAGCCACACACGAAAGGCTGCCCCGCCATCTGCGAAAAATCCCAGGGTGGCCCCATCGTGCCGGTTGGCGACCGGATGGGAGGACCCGATGGCGATCCTTGGGGGGGTTCGAGCGTCCCCGCAGTCTCCAGATCAAGCCTCCATTGGCGCAGCAATTCTGAGTGTGTTGTTGGGTCTTACATCGCATCACCTCGCTCAACTGCTATCTTCCACCACTCCTATTCACTCCAAAACCAAACAAAAATGAAAAAAGGTAAAAAGAAAAGCAGGTGTCGACAGCGGTTGCACGTCCTCCCATTCCAAGTGCATCTCTCGAATATTCGAGGGATGCACTCCAATATCAATGCGGTCCACCACCATCTCGAAACCGATAAGCCACACTTGCTTTTCTTGACGGAGACGCAGATTAGATGTCCGTCAGATGCGGCGTACCTCAACTACCCGGGATACTCATTGGAGCATCACTTCCGGCAGCGTGCCGGGGTCTGTGTGTACGTCCGCAATGACATCTGCTGCCAGCGTCTCCGTCACCTTGAAGACCCCGATTTTTCAACCTTATGGCTGTTGGTGGACACAGGTATGGACAAAATTGTCTATGCCTGTGTCTACCGATCCCATAGCGGTGATCAGGAGACAACTCGGCTATTTGACCACCTCAGTATGGCCGCCGATACGGCCCTGCATCGGCACCCTGATGCGCAGTTCGTTGCTCTGGGGGACTTTAACGCCTGTCATCAAGACTGGCTTTTCCCATACCAGAGGACTGACCACGCTGGGAGAGAAGCGCGAAACTTTGCAGTTTCAATGGGGCTCTCTCAGTTGGTAAAGCAAGCGACAAGGGTGCCTGATATTGCTGGTCATACTGCCAATTGTCTGGACCTTCTGCTGACAACCGATCCAGACAGATGTATCGTAACAGTTTCCTCACCACTCGGAACTTCAGATCACTGTCTGGTGAAGTCTGTAACGTCCTTCTCGCCACCTGACTGCGACTCACGCGGTGAACGGCGAATGTGGCGTTACAAGTCAGCAGATTGGGATGAGATGCGGCACTTCTTTGCGTCTTATCCTTGGCAGCAGGTCTGCTTCTCTTCGGAAAATCCGTCGAGCTGTGCGGAGGCAATTTCCGATGTGGTGCGTCAAGCTATGGAGTATTACATCCCACATAGTGACGTACCCGTGGGTAGCTCAGCCCGCCCATGGTTCAACGCCGACTGTGCTGAAGCTGAAAAGCGAAAGCACTCGGCGTTTCTTTCCTGGGTGGATGCTCGTGACCGCAAAGCTCCGGACCTGAGTTCAAAGAAGAGAGCCTTCAACCATGCTGCCAAGTCCTACAAAAAGGCACTAAGGAAGGCTCGCTTCGATCGCATTTCCCACATTGGCCAGAAGCTCTCTGCGCAACCGTCCGGTAGCAGAGCATTCTGGTCCCTTGCCAAGTCGGTCGAAGCGAACTTCTGTCGGCCCACATTGCCTCCGCTGGTTCGGCCAGATGGAACACTAGCTCATACGGCGAGAGAGAAAGCAGGTCTCTTTGCATCTCTCTTCGCCCATAATTCTCGTCTTGACACTGGCAGTGCTACTCCACCGACTCTGCCTCACTGCGGCACCTCGATGTCCGAGGTCCGTATAAGGAACAAAGAGGTTCTGAGAGCACTGTGTCGTCTAGACGTGAATAAGGCTAGTGGACCAGATGGTATTCCAGCGATTGTTCTCAAGGCATGTGCGCCCGAGTTGTCTCCTGTTCTGACACGCTTGTTTCGCCTCTCATATAGGACTGGTATAGTGCCGAAGTCCTGGAAGCTTGCCAACGTGCAGCCCGTGCCCAAAAAGGGCAGTCGTGCCGATCCTACCAACTATCGGCCGATTTCAATAACCTCCATACTCTGCAAGATTATGGAGCGTGTATTGAACTCGCGCCTCATGGCATACCTGGAAGGTAACGATCTCCTCAGTGACCGACAGTACGGGTTTCGTCGCAATCGATCAACTGGGGACCTACTAGTGTATGCCACTCACTTGTGGGGCGAGGCCCTCGAGAAGAATGGGGAAGGACTTGCAGTCTCCTTAGACGTCTCGAAGGCCTTCGATAGGGTATGGCACGCTAGCCTTTTGAGTAAGCTTCCAGCGTACGGCATCTCTCCTGGCCTGATTAACTGGATAAAAGACTTCCTGAGTGAACGGTCCCTCCGAGTTGTTGTCGACGGATGCTCATCAGAGCCCATGATAACTAATGCCGGAGTTCCTCAGGGGTCTGTTCTCTCTGCAACTCTCTTCCTGCTCCATATCAACGATCTGCTGCTGCCTGGTATCTATGGGTATGCAGATGATAGCACTGTTGTAGAGAGATACTTGCCGAGTACTCAGGCTAGTAAGGAGCTAATCCGGTCTGAAAGAGAGGCTATGGTAGAGCGTACGAATGACTCACTTCAGGCAGTCTCCGAGTGGGGCGAAGCCAATTTGGTGGGATTCAACGCCACCAAAACACAAGCGTGTCTATTCACCGCTAAAAGGAGCCCGTTCACCTTGGCTCCTGCTTTCCGAAATGTATCCCTGGAATGCGCCGACCGCCTTCAGCTCTTGGGAGTTGAAATTTCCTCCGATCTGAACTTTGGGCGGTTCATTGAGTCCAAGGCCAAGATAGCTGCTAGGAAACTCGGCGTTTTGGCAAAGGTCCGGCAGTACTTCACACCGGGACAGCTTCTAATGTTATACAAAGCACAGGTCCGATCGTGTGTGGAGTACTGCAGCCACATATGGGCTGGAGCTGCAAAATGCCACCTGGCAGCTTTGGACTCAGTGGAAAGGCGTGCAAAGAGGCTAATTGGGGATCCAGATTTGGCTAACTCCAATCTACAAAGCCTTGAGCACAGGCGCAGGGTAGCCAGCCTTTCGGTTTTTTACAGGATGCATTTCGGAGAGTGTGCGCAGGAATTGCATGAATTGATTCCGCCATCCCGCTTCCACCATCGGACAAGCCGTCGTACGGCGGGTATCCACCCTTACGTTGTCCAAACCTCTACGGTCCGGACTAAACGTTTCGCCTCGTCCTTCATACCGCGTACATCGAGGGACTGGAACAACCTGCCTGCTGCGGTTTTTCCGTCCGATTATGATTTGGGTGTCTTCAAGGCTAGAGTGAATAGGCTTTTAATAAACTAGTGCGCCTCACCATCGACGATTGCATCACTGCTTACCATCAGGTGGGATCGCAGTCAAGCACTAGTTTATAACCATTAAAAAAAAAAAAAAAAAAAATAATATCTAAAGATATTTCTCCATTGCCAAATACTGCAATAGACATTTTAACAAACCTTGTTTAACCTTATTTTTTACTGGGGTTAAAAATGAATCACTATCGCTGGACCTCTCCAGATTATTGAGTATTCTCTGTTCTTCTCCGAAGACGTTGCTGGGGAAGAACGGCAAGGGCCGAGTTCAATCTAACATTGATTATTATTCTGAGAATTTAACAGCACGCTGGCTTCAGGTACAACATGTATCCATAAAGTAAAAGTTTAAAACTATTTACAGCAGACCCTGTCTACGTTTTTTTCTTAACCGCAACATCTTCAACTTTTTACCGGCTAGGTAAACAATATTATTAAGAGCCTCTTCAAGTAACATTAAACCTGGGCGGGCTTACTGATAGCCATAACTTTTTAACTTGATATTGCCATAAGCTATAAAGGCCAGCACTACACAAGAGATTACTTTCGCTTCCTGTATACATTATTGCTGTTTTTATGTAACTAGCTCTTACCAGCGGTTTCGCCCGCGTGAATATAGAAGATATATATAGCCTTTATTATATAGCCTATATTATACGTAGTGACAAGGTAGTTTTTTACTGGTAGAAGAATTTTCAAAATCGGTTCAGTAGTCTTTGAGTTTATGCATTACATATAAAAATACAAATCATCCCCCAACGCGACTGCCTGTATGAATGAGATAAACTTTAGAACTAAGCCAAGAGAATTTCAAAATCACTGTATTTAACTATAAGTTTTTGTGTATCATAAAGGATTAAAAGTGTTAAGGTTACCTCCATCGTCGACTAAATCATCGCCTATCTATACCTAATAATAAAAAAAAACATTAAAAAATACTTTCACGACGAATTTTCATTCAGTTTTCACTAATAAGTAGAGTGATTTTTAAAGAAGATATAATGTATCTATGCATATTATAATAAAGAAAAGCTGAAAACTCTCGAGCAAAACTGGGGCGGGTTGTATAGACTAAGGTAAAAATTTTGCTTCATTTTTTCATAAGTACTGTAGGGTTGACTTATCGACTTCCTGGAGTAAGTAAGAAGTTAATAGCTTATTGTTAAGATGAACTCTTATTGTTATAAAAAGGGATATATTGTAAAGAAAGGCCCGTGCATGGAAAGCCGGTTTTACAAAACCGATACAAAAAAATATTATTAAACAATAGCTTTCATATTCCTGCAATACAGGGAATGAATTGGGTCTTTAAGTCATCTGAGACACGGTAAAAGAAATTATATGCTTTTAATTAGACCTCACTTTTCCTTTTCTCAACACATTTTTCGTGTTCGCAAAAAAAAATTGAAGTAATACTGAAACCAAAATCTAATAAAAAAAAAATGCAGGCCATTATTAAAGTCGTACGTAGAAAAGATGTTCTATTTTTAAAAACAAAACCCCATCGATATATTCACATTACTGGCCACTTTCTGTGCCAAGTAAATTCTTTATAAAAATACGCACTGCAGATTTTATTTCGAAAGTTGAATAAGTTGCCAAAAAAAAACTGATTTTACAAATACCAAGGTACCATGTAGCAACTTTTATAAAGTAACAAACTATTTTACTATATTTGCCTAACAGCAGTATTTTTTTCTAATCTATGATAAAATCTTATTGCAAGTCAACAAAGTTTTTGAAGACTTGCCAACTACATAAGCTATCTACCAAATTTCCCTAACACATTTATCTTTCCTTGCAGTGACAAAGTGTACTGTGACGAGTGATGTATAGTGAACAGTGATCAAAATGGACAAGAACACGGCCGAAGCCGGCAAGGGCGGTCAGTTGTGCGGGCAAGTGCGTCGGTTCCGAGACAAAACGCCCGATTTGTCGGCCGACTTATCGTTCGAGGAGTTGAGGAATAAGTTTGATACAAGCGCGCCTCGCGTGGCAAGGCACGAAATCGCTTCGAACCCTGCCACGCACGGCAGCGCCACACGGCAGGTGGTCAGCGGCAAAGTCTTCAAGAAGTGCAAGAGCGCCACGTTTCAGATAGATGGCGCCACATATACTATCGGTAAGTGAGCGTCGAGTTAGTTCGGTTTTCCACCGCGTGTTTGAGTGGCGCTAGGTGTTTCGAAGCTTTTGACACGGTTCTGTTTTCAAACATTGCGTGTTTATGACAGTTGATAAATGTTTTCAGATATTCAAAGTTCGTTTATTTTATTGTTGTGTTTTGTTTTATTATCTATGAAGTATGTACAACGTTCATCGTCGTCGTCTTTGTTTAGATATAAAAATAAAGCAGGGTTATTAAAAGGCTCAAATTAAGGTAAATGAAATTACTTTTTAAAAAGAAAGATTTTAATTACAATAACTATTTATTTAACTAAGCAATATTTAAATAGCACATGTGATACTTATTGAAGTATGTCAATATAACACTAACAGAAACAACAACAACATAACAATAGTATATTGAAGTATCACATTTTTATAACCGAAAGTAATTAAAAAGTAAACAGATGTGATGTCACGCGTACAATAATAGTTATAATCATTGTATCGATATGTCGCAGTAAGATAGATAGAGCCGTAATATAGTTATATCCCTAGGAATATAATTATATACCGTAACATAGTTATACGAAAGCGATTCATTACTATCTCACTAGGAATATAGTTATAAAACGGCCCAAGTTTAGTGATATACTTATATTACTAGATTAAGTTTAGTGAAATAGCTTTCGGAGTATGCGGCGGTTGTGTTTACGCGCTCCCAAATGCAACACAGCTTTCAAACATTACTTTGAAAGATCCTATACCAAATGAAAACTTGTCACTGAGAGAAATATGCTAAAAATTGTCACGGTTTGGTGGCCAAGGTTATTTAATATGTTCCTGTAAAAAATCGAATTTACAGTGTTCTACTAAAATATGTGTCTGTAAGAAGCATTCAGTGCTATGTAATTCTAGATGTCATGATTCTTTTTCTTGTCTGAACAAAAATTAAAGAATACTTTTAAAGAAACCGAGAACTCAACTTGTTGATAAGATATCTCAAAACTGTTTGGCTTTAAAAGATTTTTAATGTTTGATTAGTTTTAAATGTATTGTTAGTATGTGTAAATTCCAAAAATATAATCGTTTTAATTATAATTACTTTAATATGTGTTAATGTTATAACTAGCAGCAGGATACATAAAGTTGATAAATAATAATAATAAGTTTATTTCACACCACAAGCCAAAAATCTTACACTATCAACAATCTTTCATTATTAACCATAGCTAACAATTTTTTTGGTTGTGGATCGCTGGTGCCTGTGGTAGGTAGTAAACACCTGTAATACACGTCACCAGGTCCCCACCTGTTCCAAGTTACATATTAAGTAGCTTACATAATTATTAGTACAGCAAGTTAGACAAAACACAAATATTTTGTGAGTTTAATGATCACAGGAGTAAATGACAAGAGACAATAGGAAAATAATAAAATAAAATTACAATTATAAAAGTATGTATGTTGTGGGGAGCTCGTGGCTTTGAGGAGCTCGTGGCTAGATAATAACAGCCGCATAGGTCGATCTTCAAGGTTAAGCAACGCTTGCCTAGGTTGGTCTGTGGATGGGTGACCATCTTAACATAACGAGTTTCCTCCGTGCCTCGGAAAGCACGTTAAGCCGTTGGTCCCGGCTGTCATTTGGAGATCTTTGGCAGTCGTTACGGATAGTCAGAAGCCAGTAAATCTGACTCCAGTCTTGCCATGAAGTATCGTGTTACCCCAGTTAATGGGTTGTGGAGGTCTGGTAGGCAGCCGCTCCTCGTAAAATACTGGTATTCATCTAAATCCGGCTTGACTGGAAGCCGACCCCAATATAGTTGCGAAAAGGCTAGGCAGATGATGAGATGATGTTGTGTGTATTTATGGGGAGGTTTTAATAAGACTTGTGTGCGCGTGTGTGTATGTTTGTGACATTGTGTGTGTGTGTGTGTGTGTGTGAATGATAGTGTTATGGTGTGCATAAATGTGTGACAGAAAAGATGGTGTTTTAGAACTTGTGTGGTTAAAATTATGTTTATTCAAAGAGTTCAAGGAAAGAATTTCGTGAAGTTTATTGTAAAGATGTGGACCAAGGAAAATAAAGAATCTATGACTAAAATATGTTTTTAGAGGAATAGCTTTAGAATGATGAATGATATATTAAGAGCGCACCGAGTTTCTAGCGCTAATCGACTTTAGGTTTTCTTTGCGCTCTGTGTATGTGTGCGTGAGGCACACCGGCAAGCGAGCGAGCGAGCCGCGCGCGCGTCACTGCGCTGTGCCGCCGTACAATATTATTACGTGTATTACTATTTTGTAACTTTTTTCCGCTTCGCTTCTGGAATAATACTCGCGGAAGGCATAGCTTTTTTTCGTTTTGCTGACTCTTTCTTATCTATTGCGTCTAAAATATATTGTTGCTCACGAATTTCCATTTTTCTGTCCAGCCTTGAATCAATTATTTCTGGTAGAAGACAATCAAAGTAAAAACTTTTTAACTTTGTTTCCATAATGTTCTTCCAGAATTATATTATTATCTCTTTTTATTGCTTCTATTTTTTTACTGAGTAATTACCGAGAATTCAGTATGAATTTAGCTGCATAAAATATTTTCATCACATACTTAGTAGGTACCACCGTAGGCGCATGCTTGCGGGCGACGAGCAATGGGTAGCTCGCCGTCCGGACGTCTGGTAACAATCCGGACCAAGCCCATGTCGTCGACGGCGCGTATTGCTCCACGCGCGCCTCAAAGAGATGTCAGCAAACTGTAGGGGACCGACAGGGCCAAAGCCTTCTGGGGCCTGGGTTGACGAAAGAGATCCCCGGGACCACGGAATTAGGAGTGGGTTTTAGTCAGTAAAAGTCTGACACGCCCTCCCGCTTCGCCCAGAGCGGGAGAACTCATTTTGATGATTCCCCAACTAAAAAAAAATATTTCGTAGGTGGGCAAAGGAGGAACAGGAGTGGGTTTTAGTCAGTAAAAGTCTGACACGCCCTCCCGCTCCGCCCAGAGCAGGAGAAGTCATTTTGATGATTCCCCAACAAAAAAAAAAATATTTCGTAGGTTGGCAAAGGAGGAACAGGAGTGGGTTTTAGTCAGTAAAAGTCTGACACGCCCTCCCGCTTCGCCCAGAGCGGGAGAACTCATTTTGATGATCGCCCAACTAAAAAAAAATATTTCGTAGGTGGGCAAAGGAGGAACAGGAGTGGGTTTTAGTCAGTAAAAGTCTGACACGCCCTCCCGCTTCGCCCAGAGCGGGAGAACTCATTTTGATGATTCCCCAACTAAAAAAAAATATTTCGTAGGTGGGCAAAGGAGGAACAGGAGTGGGTTTTAGTCAGTAAAAGTCTGACACGCCCTCCCGCTCCGCCCAGAGCAGGAGAAGTCATTTTGATGATTCCCCAACAAAAAAAATATATTTCGTAGGTGGGCAAAGGAGGAACAGGAGTGGGTTTTAGTCAGTAAAAGTCTGACACGCCCTCCCGCTTCGCCCAGAGCGGGAAAACTCATTTTGATGATTCCCCAACTAAAAAAAAATATTTCGTAGGTAGGCAAAGGAGGAACAGGAGTGGGTTTTAGTCAGTAAAAGTCTGACACGCCCTCCCGCTCCGCCCAGAGCAGAAGTCATTTTGATGATTCCCCAACTAAAAAAATATTTCGTAGGTTGGCAAAGGAGGAACAGGAGTGGGTTTTAGTCAGTAAAAGTCTGACACGCCCTCCCGCTCCGCCCAGAGCAGGAGAAGTCATTTTGATAATTCCCCAACAAAAAAAAAATATTTCGTAGGTTGGCAAAGGAGGAACAGGAGTGGGTTTTAGTCAGTAAAAGTCTGACACGCCCTCCCGCTCCGCCCAGAGCGGGAGAACTCATTTTGATGATTCCCCAACTAAAAAAAAATATTTCGTAGGTGGGCAAAGGAGGAACAGGAGTGGGTTTTAGTCAGTAAAAGTCTGACACGTCCTCCCGCTTCGCCCAGAGCGGGAAAACTCATTTTGATGATTCCCCAACTAAAAAAAAATATTTCGTAGGTGGGCAAAGGAGGAACAGGAGTGGGTTTTAGTCAGTAAAAGTCTGACACGCCCTCCCGCTCCGCCCAGAGCAGGAGAAGTCATTTTGATGATTCCCCAACAAAAAAAAAATATTTCGTAGGTTGGCAAAGGAGGAACAGGAGTGGGTTTTAGTCAGTAAAAGTCTGACACGCCCTCCCGCTCCGCCCAGAGCGGGAGAACTCATTTTGATGATTCCCCAACTAAAAAAAAATATTTCGTAGGTGGGCAAAGGAGGAACAGGAGTGGGTTTTAGTCAGTAAAAGTCTGACACGCCCTCCCGCTTCGCCCAGAGCGGGAGAACTCATTTTGATGATTCCCCAACTAAAAAAAAATATTTCGTAGGTGGGCAAAGGAGGAACAGGAGTGGGTTTTAGTCAGTAAAAGTCTGACACGCCCTCCCGCTCCGCCCAGAGCAGAAGTCATTTTGATGATTCCCGAACTAAAAAAATATTTCGTAGGTTGGCAAAGGAGGAACAGGAGTGGGTTTTAGTCAGTAAAAGTCTGACACGCCCTCCCGCTTCGCCCAGAGCGGGAGAACTCATTTTGATGATTCCCCAACTAAAAAAAAATATTTCGTAGGTGGGCAAAGGAGGAACAGGAGTGGGTTTTAGTCAGTAAAAGTCTGACACGCCCTCCCGCTTCGCCCAGAGCAGGAGAAGTCATTTTGATGATTCCCCAACAAAAAAAAAAATATTTCGTAGGTTGGCAAAGGAGGAACAGGAGTGGGTTTTAGTCAGTAAAAGTCTGACACGCCCTCCCGCTTCGCCCAGAGCGGGAGAACTCATTTTGATGATTCCCCAACTAAAAAAAAATATTTCGTAGGTGGGCAAAGGAGGAACAGGAGTGGGTTTTAGTCAGTAAAAGTCTGACACGCCCTCCCGCTTCGCCCAGAGCGGGAGAACTCATTTTGATGATTCCCCAACTAAAAAAAAATATTTCGTAGGTGGGCAAAGGAGGAACAGGAGTGGGTTTTAGTCAGTAAAAGTCTGACACGCCCTCCCGCTTCGCCCAGAGCGGGAGAACTCATTTTGATGATTCCCCAACTAAAAAAAAAAATATTTCGAAGATATTTTTTTTTCACTCTCAAATATATTTTTTCAGTATTCTCTTTATTTTCAAAATTCGCGGTCTGTAATATCTTGATCTAGAAAGATAAAATAATTGTTTTTTAAAATATCCCATTTGAAAAAAATATATACCCAAGTCAGATAATTGGTAAATAAGTATGTAGGTAGGTACATATACGTATACGAATATTAATTCATTTTTTCATGCAACCGTTTAGCATTGATTTTTCGCCAACCACTTCTCTCCCTTGTTTTGTTTACTTTATTCCTCATTTTAAATAGGTACGAGTACCTACAGTGAATTTTAACACAATTTTACTCGTAACTTTTTTAAACCCGTGCGTAATCGCAAGCGACACAGGTTCCCCGTTCGACGGCCGAAGCATGACTAAAGCGGATAAGAGGGAGGCGAGGCGGCTCTAGTTATGATGGGCTGGTTGCGCGCCAGTTTAGGTATTTCCTTCGTATTGTTAAACAAATAAACATTTTGAAAATATAAAGTGTATACCGTATACAAAACATGTAGTTTTGTTAATATTAAAAATCTGAGAACCTTCCGTCAAGAATTCACGTCGTACTAAGCGTTTATTGTGGTTTTTAGAGGTATCTTTGTGAATTTATTCTATCGAGCAAACTTTATCAAATCGTGTTTCCATCGTATATACGGCCTAGTATATATCCTCAATAATACCAACATATTTTCTTAGATTTTAATTTAATTACTTACTACTTCAAACAAGGGTTATAAAAACGTGTTTTTGCGTATAAAAAGCTCGGTGTCTTCTTAATAAAGATAAAACCAATAAAATTTTGTTTTATTTAATTATATATGGTAGATTTATATTTCTGAATGCTGAACTGAATGCTTCTTACAGGCACATATTTTAGTAGAACACTGTATATTCGTTTTTTTACAGGAACATTTTAAATAACCTTAGCCACCAAAGCGCAACCATTTTTGGCATATTTCTCTCAGTGATAAGTTTTCATTTGGTATAGGATCTTTCAAAGTAATGTTTGAAAGCTGTGTTGCATTTGGGAGCGCGTAAACACAACCGCCGCATACTCCGAAAGCTATTTCACTAAACTTAATCTAGTAATATAAGTATATCACTAAACTTGGGCCGTTTTATAACTATATTCCTAGTGAGATAGTAATGAATCGCTTTCGTATAACTATGTTACGGTATATAATTATATTCCTAGGGATATAACTATAGTACGGCTCTATCTATCTTACTGCGACAGATACATAACATAAATTTTATAATACATACATATTCATAAACGTAACAAAGTAAGTTTGCGTCATTTCTTGATTGTGATTACTAATTATATCTTTAATATTAGAATGTTAAACAATACCGATGGTAATAAATAATACCACAATAAATCAATAAAGAAGTTGTTTTACGACAGGCTGTAAAAGTTAAACTACGTTTATTATTTTGTCGCAATTATTATTTATTAATGCTTGGCCATCTGGCAAACTTTTTAAATAGCTACTAAATTATTAACTAGCTTCTTCCTGAATTTTACCAGGAACTATTAAGAGGTCTACAGGATCGTGAATTTTACAATGCCTAGGATTTAATTAGTGCCACGACTACAAGACCAAACGTACCAGGATGCACTTAATTCTTTATTGTACACAAAAATAAACATTACAAACATGGTATTATAGATTGTTCATGTACAAAGGCGAGCTTAACTCAGCAATGAGTAATGAGTATGGAGAAAACATATGGATGTATGGAGAGGGACCAAAGAAAAGTGAAATGGATTGTGTGAGAAGTGATATGTAAGAGCAGGGAGTTAGTGATAGCGTGACGATTGACAGGACACAAAAGAAGCATAAAACATAATTATTGCGCTTACTCCAAATAAAATGGGACAAGAGCAGAAAGATGATGAGTCTTCTTAACTAAAGACAAATTTTCATTTTTGTCTATGTCGACATTGCTGTCGAATTGACCCAGACAGCTCCTAAATGCGGCTTTATTTTTGTTTTGGCTTCTCATAGACATTAAGCCAATCAAATAATCGCTTACATCAGATGAGATAGTGGTCAAACGTGAGGCAATCTATAATTAAAAACACAGTATCAAGTTTAGAAAGTATTTAAGGTTTAATAAATTAACTTTGTTTTAATTTAGAATCCACATTCTAATGTTTTTGCAGTATTTAGCAGATAAACTTCTTGGCAAGCTTCACTGAGACAGTCAATATTTAAATTAAATTCTCAGCACCATTTCACCAAGATCGAACTCTTGATAAAATACTAAATTATAATAGTTTTATAACACTCTATCCACTAGTAATCAATTTGCTAATAATTTAAACATCAATAGAGACGCCCCAAACGGTGTCGTGGGTCACAGAGCGATCCCCGGTGACTATAGGCGCAGGTTTGCTGACAACGAGCAATAGGCTCGCCGTCTACTCGTCTAGTATGTACCGAATCCAAGTAGTTGATGATGAACGATATGATTAGTAGTATTATGACACATCCGCTAGAGCCACAGGGAATTTCTGAAAAAGAAAACTCCGGTCCTAGAACGAAAAAAGCAGCTGAAAAACACCGATGTAATTTTAGTCACTAAAAGTCTGACATGCCCTTTCTTTCCACTCTAAAGTGGGAAATATCATTGAATCATTTCCCACTTCAAAAAGAAAATCCTTATAAATTAAAACAAAATTAAAAACGCAGTAAAAGTAACTACCTATTCATTATTTAAATGAACCATGATTATCGCGTGCCTCGGTACCAACCAACGCATTCTATAGAACCTACACTTCTGACATTTGTGATTCAATGAAAATGATTTATGATTATTAGCTGATAGCGATCATTAAACCATATTTGGAACACGCATGCATGTAAGTATATATTTAGTTTAGTTACCTGATTTATTATTTATTTATTAGGACGTATAGTGGTTCAATTATTATGTAATTTTAGATGGTATCTGTTAATGGGAAGAAGGGCAAATAACTGTTATAGATAAAGATAGAAATAGCCATTCAAAGAGTATATTTGACCTTAGTAGGTATGGTATATTTTTAGCATTTGCTATCTTATCGACGAATTGTTCCCGCTTATCCATTTATCTATATAGTTATAGGAATACAGTAGAAGAAACTAAAAAATATAATAAAAAATTTGATATGGCAGTCAGCTGAAACTACTGAGTCTAGGATTACGAAATTTTGCACAAGTTTTCCTTTTCTATCGAAGGTGAGCGCTAAGAATTTTTTTTTCCATAATTTACTCCCTAAGAGGATGAAACGGGGTTCCAAAATTTGTATGGAAAAACCTACTTTCAAACGGGTGAAGCCGCTGGCAGAAGCTAGTTATTGTATAAATGCAAAAGTATTATCTATTTATCTATACATCTAAGATTGTTTGGTAATTTTCCACGCCTATACCACTAATCTAATTTTGATTAACTTTAATATAAAGATTGATTAGGCCATATGACACTCTTACTATTAGGGGTATCTTTGGGTTAATTACTAATGTCTAACAGGCAAAGCCGCTAGCAACAGTTAGTAAATATAATCCTTTCTGTCATTACCCTACAAGAGCAACCTTGCCAGTAACCTATTCAGTCTTGAATAAAAGATTCTATGGCTCTAGCTTTCAGGAAACCGATTCCTGTAAAGAATTCCACTCCTTAGTTGAACGCACATTGAGTGTGTAAAAATAATATAATCGTACGCGTTTGGATACAAGATTTGTTCCTGTGAAATAATATAAAACTTATACTTTATTACAAAAAATCACTCCAACCTTTTAACCTGGCAGACTTACTAATTCTTTTATAACAATATTATTCTATTTTCATACCTAAAATAGTTTTATGTGTTCTTCATAATGTGCCATTATTTCTAAAAATACATAAGCTGTACTTATTTATGAAATAGTCTCTACAGTATTATTACGTAGGTGTAAAGTAAAATGGTTAATTAACATTTAATTAGAAATTTCGGAACGAATGGTTAAATCTATTTTAAACACAAACCGTAGTTGTAAATAAAACACACAAAATAAAACAACAACGAATTTGGTAGAAGCAAAACATACAACCTTATTTTATTTCAGCATAAAATAAAACCTCGTTGTTGATACTACGTGTCTACGAGCTCTCTTTTAACTAAGCCACCAAAAACGGAACGCTATAAAACAAATTTAAAACAACAACAAAAAAAAAATAAAGGGAAGTTCAAAATGGTGGGGAATTTCCACAAACCCAAGTTTATCTTGTGCAACGATAAAACAAATTGCCGTGCCGAGTCGAAATGCGTCGCGTCACGCGAACTAAGGCTTACTACTGATCCTATTAACGCGAATGTAAACCTAGCTTTATGTTACACGGTGTTTTTTAGGGTTTCGTACCCAAAGGGTAAAATCGGACCCTATTATTGAGACTCCGCTGTCCATCCATCTGTATGTCTGTCAACAAGGTGTCTCTCTAGGACCTTGATAGCTAGACAGTTTAAATTTTCACACATGATTTGTTTCTCGTGTGTCACCAGGCTGAATTTCATAAACCGTGATAGTTATATGGGTAAAAAACAGCTTTCACAGATGCTGTATTTCTGTTGTCGCTATAACGACAACTACAACAAAATAAAATAAATATTTAAGGGTTAAACGAACATCGTGACTTTTTTACCGTTATTTGCTTCGGATGGTACGGAACTCTTCGTGCGCGAGTCCAACCTCGCACTTAGCCGGTTTTGTAAATTACGTAGAGTGTTTTATTTTTTTAATTTGTAGCTGATTTTGTTATAATACACGTAAAAGGGTGTTAAATACGTCGTGGAGGCGTATTATTGCGAAAATTTCTCGCATAGGCGGTCGCGTAGTATGTCGTTCTACGCAACTTTGTGTTCATTCATGTCGAAGTAATAGCCTGTTTTGTTTGAGTGTTTATTGTTTGTGAGTAACAATCTACACTAATATAATAAAGAGGTAAAGTTTGTTTTTTTGTCTATATTAGGTAATCTGTGGAAGTACTGGTCCGATTGCTAAAACATTTTTCACCAATAGAAAGCTCCTGTATTCCTGAGTGACATAGGCTATATTTTAAGTGCGCGGGCGAAGCTGCGGGCTAAAGCTAGTGTCTAATAAATAATAACTAGTTTATGCCCGCAGCGAACAGGCTTTCTTTTTGAAAATATGGTACAGAATCCTTCGTGCGCCAGTCCGATCTCGCACTTAGCCAGTTTTGTAAATTACGTAGAGTGTTTTATTTTTTAATTTGTAGGTGATTTTGTTATAATACACGTAAAAGGGTGTTAAATACGTCGTGGAGGCGTATTATTGCGAAAATTTCTCGCATAGGCGGCCGCGTAGTAAGTCGTTCTACGCAACTTTGTGTTCATTCGTGTCGAAGTAATAGCCTGTTTTGTTTGAGTGTTTATTGTTTGTGTTTAACAATGTCTTATAAATAATAACTAGTTTATGTCCGCAGCGAAACCGGCTTTCTTTTTTTATATGTAAATTTAATAATTAAGTTTTCCGATAATTGTTTCCTTTCCAGAAAATGTCCACGGGTTTTCTACTAGACTACTAGAGGATGATTTCTTAATTGAATATATATAGATAAAGGGCGGGAAAGAAGAGGAAGGGAGGGGGGTAGAGGGTCAAATCATCGATTAACTTCTGCGACTATTACTGAGTGTGATAGGTCAGAGTCACGAGAGTCGAATGAATGCGAGATGATGACCGGTCATTATGGCGAAACTTGGGGAGACGTTTTTGGTAGGAAATCATCAAAGTGACTTCTTCCGCTCTTGGGCGGCGCAGGAGGGCGGACTTTTACTGACTAAAACCCACTCCTTTATTCCATCTTCGCGTTTCGTTCCAGGGCCCCGGGTTTTTCTTTCAAAAGTGGGGGACACCGATGTGCCACAGCGGAAGTCTTACGGCTCAAATGATAATGACTCAAACGCGTTGAAGTTCTCTAAGAATAGCAAGTCTTTGCTAAAAATAGTTCATTGTTGTCGTCGTTGATTGCCAAAATCCAACATATCAACAATGCTACTCGTACAATATTAATCGTCTCAATGAGACACATTGTGCCAAAGCATTCCGATCTGTCTAACAACAATCGAGGTAGCTATTTCAACGGCTGATCGATGAGCGAGCCAAGACTTCACTCATCATTACTGGTTCTAAAGTTTATTACCGACTGCTGCGACACGACTGTTTGAAAACCCATCATGTATTCGTACAGACAGCTGCATCAATGGGGTACACCTCTCCCTTTAAAATAACCTTTACTTTAAAATACTTAGGTTGTAGCTATCAGGAAACATCTATGCTGCCAGTAAATTACACTCTTCCAAAATTTTTTGTACATATGGGGTATATCTTCCATGTATTGGTGGCGCAACACGTTTTTTATTTCACATTCGTGTGTACACTCGTACAGGTAAGGAGTTGAATTCTGCTCACGATTCTGTGTTTCCTGATAGCAGAAACCACATAATCGAGTAAAGACAACAATCTAGGGGTGTTCAAATCAAAACTAAATAGTTCGAGGTAAGCGTGTTTCTTCATCGAACATATTGTCTTTTACGATCAGATGAGATAGTAATAAAGCGTGAGCGTGTTTTTAGAAAATATATTGATAGATATTGCAATAGTTACTAATAAACACTATTATCATAATACTTATATACTTATTAGATATACTAATCTATATACATAAAAGGAGAAACTGACTGACTGATACATCAACACACAGCCGAAACTATTGGGACTAGGAGTGTGAAATTTTATAATAGGCTTCCATTTGTGACGTAGGCGAGCACTAAGAAAATAATTTTAAAAATTTACCCCTTAAGTTGATGAAACGGGTGTCTTAAGTTTGTTTGTACAAATCTACTTTGAACGCTTGTAGAAGCTAGTAGGTATTTTGTATAATCAACATAAAAATTAAAACTGAACTGCAAAAGTATTTAAAGAGCTTAAGAAAATTTTAATCCTTGGGGCTTCAAAGACATCAAGAAAATAACTCTCGATGTGACATTTCATATTTTCTAAAACTAAATTCACAAAACTACAACGCCAAACCTACTACTCATCGTCCCGTAT
This sequence comes from Mythimna separata, assembly GCA_030763345.1. NCBI lineage: Eukaryota > Metazoa > Arthropoda > Insecta > Lepidoptera > Noctuidae > Mythimna > Mythimna separata. The sequence goes on along the minus strand of CM061176.1, from coordinate 18,851,349 downwards.
ATTCTCACGACCCTTAAGTTACTTTTCAAGTCCCCTGCATTACTTTTCAAGGGCAGTAGGGCCCAAGGTCAGCCTCCAGACAAAGGGACCCGCTCGACTGGAACTGCTACGTCATTTGTTGTTTGTTCCACCGTCTTGTGAAGATCAAACTGTGTAGTTTCGTGATGAATTGGGCTTTTTGTAATGAATTGGTGTAGTTTTGGCGACGAGGAATGATTTGCGTAGTGAAACAGATGTAAAACATATACGATGGGCATTTTGAGTTAGTAGTTTTAATTCATGAATCCCCGACCGGTCCTATGAGACCGAGCTGTTATTGTTTTACTATTGTGCGTTTTATATTATGTGTTCTGCGGGTATGTGATAGGTTAATCTCCAATAATTTGGCTTTGTAAATAATAAAAATCTATTGATCAGGTGACACGAAAATCATAGGTACTAATATTATAAAGGTAAAAGTTTGTTAGTGTGTATGTATGTTAGTCATTTCTGCACGCTTGAACGAATTTTGATTAAATGTGGTACACGGGTAGACCGTGTCCTAGCTTCTTCTGCATGTACGTCCCTTAGTATAATTTTTTACTTTCATCACTGAGTCTTAAGGGCTATTTGTTATGCCGGAAATATGTACTGCTCCGTAAATAGAAAGCAGCGCGTGTAAACCCACTAGAACAAGCTAAATTTAATTGGAATAATGCACACCCTTACACATACACAAGAAAATCGAAAACATGTGACGAGGCATTCCACGAAGCACAACCAAACGAAGCACAACCAGACGAAGCACAACTAAAGTATTCCACGAAGCACAACTTTGTCCTTCAAATCAATAAAATAAAAATAGATTTGAACCACAAAGTTGTGCTTCGTGGAATACTTTAGTTGTGCTTCCTCTGGTTGTGCTTCGTTTGGTTGTGCTTCGTGGAATGCCTCCATGTGACATACGTTGTAGAAACCTGCACGGTCCGGACAAAGAGCTTTGCTTCGTCGTTTATACCGCGTACATCGAGGGACTGCAACAATAATTTGCCTGCTGCGGTTTTCCCGTCCGATTATAATTTAAGTGTCTTCAAGGCTAGAGTGAATAGGCTCTTAATAAGCTAGTGCGCCTCTCCATCAACGATTGCATCACTGCTTACATTTCCTCTCCCAGAGAGGAGGCCTGAGTTCCATCAGTCGGAAAATTATAAAGTTGACTATGCTAATACTATACTATTAAAAAATATACTTATTTTAAAAACAACTGAATTCGATTCAGTAACTGATACAGAATATACTTCTTTCTGAATGTTAATTTATTATGATACGTGTTGTGTTGTATACTCAGTACACACTCATAAACTTGCGTGGTATCAATATTGATTGACGCCTATTATGAGCACTCACAATGACTAGATATTTTACTATTCGTGAAAAAAAAAACTACGAAATCGCTACAGGATAATAATATAACAGATGGACCAGCCAAACCCATGAATATGGAAATAAATGAAATTGTTTTTTTGTGCGTGAGAGCAGTGAATGGACCATGAAGGTTTCCGTAACACAAACCTTAAAAGATCACGTTTTTGAATTCCCTCTGTACTTTTTTATTTTTTTGTTTTATTAGGTATCTGTTATAGCAACAGCAACAACCAATTTTAATTGTCTACCCATAGATAACGGTTCATAAGATACAACTTGCTGACAGATAGACAGTCGGACAGACAGCGAAGAGAAATAGGATTCCGTTGGCACAAAATCCTACAAAACAAGGTTGGTTAATTAACTAATGTATGGAACAACAGTCTTTGAAACTTGTAATAAAATAATAAAATCAATCGAAGTAGAAATGGATAAAATTAATATTGTAAAAGGTTGCATTCTTTCAATTAGTTAATTATAATTCGTGTTCACATTGTCTTTGAAACAACATTGGGTTAATTTCATTTTCAAATGGTAAAAAAATAAAACAAAAAATAAATGGACAATATGCAGATGAAATGTTTGTGTTTGATTCGCGTAATAAAAATAATTGGATTTTTTATTATTCACACTGATAAATGATATTTATTCTGAAAATAGGTTTTGAAAAACACTTTTACAGGTCTTTTTTTCGTCAGTTTAAACTAAATGATGTGGTTGGTTCCTAGCTGACTACTCTAAGAAGATACACCGAAACAAACTCTGGGGTTTTAGCCTCTTTTAAAGGGGTCACTGATTGGGCACATACAATTTGAGTTGGTTTGAAACAAAGAACAAGTGTTTCTAAGCTATCCAAAATATAAGTTTTTTTTTGAGGAACGTATTTACTCGATATTTCTCGATCAATACAAAATGTACCTAACCCCTGTCCCTTATTATTTAGAGTCGGTGCAACATGTCTTTTTCTCCCATCCTGTCTTGTCACAAGTCATGCTACGAGTATTACTAATACCTATAATAATAAAAAGATACAAAACGTACGACACTTTTAAAAAATCAAGAATCAATCAGAAAAATGATGGAAATTGCACATTCCAAAACATACCTACATCTCTATGGAGATTGTTAGAAGGAATAGTGAAAAAATCATGCAAGTAAAATAATATACAATTTTATGTAACCTATGTATTTTTTCTGTTTCTTTTTCCTGCAGGTAAAAAAGAAACAGTAAAAATATCATAGGTTACACAAAATGTTCTCACTCACACAAAAAAGAAACAGAAAAATTGATCCATGCGGGAATCGAAACCGCAACACGCAAGGCAGCAGCCGATTGGTCAACCACTGCGCTAACCGCAACGATAAAAATAGAACACTAAGGATACACACATACTAAGACTTGAAGCTCTACAAAGAAATATTCAAATCTAAGATTCAGCTCATATTTCAGCCTACAAAGTACATGGAAAGAAAGAAAAATGTTTATTCGTACCTCAAACAACCGTATAAGTTAGCAATAGGTACGGAAAAAGAAAAAATAAAATCTGTTTCAGGGCAAAAGGCGCCTGACTCAGCATATACTGCGATATTTAAAACGATAAATAACGGAGCGCTGGTATAATTCTGTTAGGGCCCACGGATACACTCACGCTCACGCTCAGGAAAGGCTTTAAGTAAAGAGTGAATAGGTTACTTCTAGGTAAGCGGAGAGTGTGATCCAATGGTAACTGCCCCGACTTACAAGTTGTAGGTCGCGGGTTTAAAACCAGCCAGGCGTATTACTTGTGTAATTTATTTCATCAACGCTGCTCTCAAAAAGGTGAAGAGTTTTCCTTCGCCGTTTCTTTTGTTTTTCATCGTGAGGATACATAATAATTGTTCTAGAAGCAAAAATTCGAAGACGTTACATTTACCAATCCGTTCTGGGTCTGCGTAGTGAATTTTTCCATTTCCTCTCCTAGAGAGGAGGCCTGAGTCCCAACAGTGGAAATATTACAAGGCCGAGAATGCTATGCTAATGCTACGGCAAGCGTACTCCATCGTCGCGTCGGCCACATTATCGCTTACCATCAGGTGAGATAGTGGTCAAACGCGATCCTAAAATAAAAAGTACATTATCAATGTATGTCCCAAAGGAACACACTCCTGGGATAAAGAGTATCCTTTGCGCTATTTTAGGATATCTACCCGAGTATGTAATTCAAAAGCGTGAAGAAATAAAAAAAACTCACGCACTCACAAACTTTCGCCTTAATAATATTACTGTGGAGTGAAAAGAGTCAAGATTGATTTTAAGAATGGACCTGATTAATAGCTTAGATAGACTTTACAAGCATCATGAATTGCAAAAGATTCAATGTATATTATTAAATTAAAACAAGACACGTGTCATGCCTTATCTTACTTTAAGATTTGAAGTAGAATTAGAAACAGGGTCTTCTATAGTAAATGTGTTCCGCTAATAGAGTTTGTTGAGTTATTTAAATAAAAACTTCACATAGGCACTTCTAAAATTACAAAAGCTAGTGAATGGTTTTATCATCATCATCATGCCAGGTGAAAAATGTCCATTCACAGGGCATGATAAACCGCCCCCAAGTCTCGTCACGACTAGTAGTGGTTTCGGTCCTGTGCATCTCACATCCATCAGAATCCTGCAAGCTTCACCAGGTCACCGGTCCACCCTGTGCTTGCAACCACCACATCTTCCGATACGCAATCGCTACTCCAGAACGCTTCGACCACATCACGCATCTGTTCTGCGAGCAATCTACCCCGCAATTGGCAGTGCTACTTAAGTTTGAAGATTCTTCTGGACAGTAACCTTGGATCTCCTACGGATATCTTCATTTCTGATGCGATCACGCTAGGAAACTCTGAGCATAGTCTTTTTCATTGTCCTCTTGGTGACTCTAAGGCCTCTGATAAGGTTCATTGTAAGCGCCCATGTTTCGGAGACGTATATTGTCATCACTGGTAATAGAATTTCGTCTTGAGACACTTTGGTATGTTGAAATTCCCATTTCTTGAAAAATTTACGCGTAAAAGGTTTATTAATAATGTATTTGCAAAATATAATATTGCTTTTTATTTAATATTTTGGTATGTGAGGACTGGTAAAACAGCCATCATAATAGAAAAACAGCAAAATAAAAATTATAAAAACGTCAATTGAAATAGAAAACTAATCGGGAGTTCACAGTGTAAGTCACACTTTAAAAAAAAAAGAAGCCAAACTAAAAGTGAATTAAAAACACCCAAACCCACTGCTAAATTATATGACAAATCACAAAATTATTGTCACTACATTATACAAAAAAAAAAAATATCGACAATATTATTTTTGTTTGATTTGTACATGATGTCTTAAATTGTCTTGAAGAACAATGCAAATATATCCATCTATTTTTATGTTTGTAATAAATGTATTATTTATTAATAACCTCTGTACTGTTATAAATACGAGTATTAGCATTCTAGAAAAACAATTGTTCATACAAAACGCATATATGTCGTCGACGTAAACAATACTATGACTTTTGCATAAGACATAATGATGTACCGTTTACTTATAGTACCTATTTTAATGTTATTTTTATTATTATTCTTTTCATTTTGTTGTTTTTATTTATTTTAGTCTGGTATAATATTTAAAATAATTTATTTTAATAGCTATTTACATAATTATGAAGTCGTCGTTTTAAGAAAGAACACGCTTTGAACTTGTATATCTTCAGATTATTTTGGAAATAGAAATTCAAGTAAACTGTTTATTTAAGGCTTATTATTATTTTGCGTTTTAAAATTAGTTATTCATTTGTTTCTTTGCGTTTACTTGTCTGTAATATCGCTAAATTTTTTAAACCCATTTTTGTATGAAATCTAAGATAACTAAAGTCTCTTTGGAATATGAATTCTTACGTAGAAATAAGGCTTCCCAAGAAATACGGAATATTTATGACATAGATCTTTCATTCGTCCCTAATCTCGCAAAACAGACAGAAAAGCCCACCCACTCTTTAAAAACTAGACTGAACGATAAGGCTCGTTTATCGATAACAACACAACTTTGTAGGCACTCCGTCACTCCCTGTGAACAAGTCTCAAATTCTCAAGGCTTTGAGGAATATATTTTCTCATGAGTGAGAAGCTGAAAACTTTCAGAATACGAGCTGCTATGCTCAAAGCTTAATGTCCCGGGGATTTAGAGCTATAAGTTTGAGTGCTAACACTAATGAGGAGCTACCTGTAGCGGCTCACATGGACGGTGGAGCGAGCGACAGTCGCGCGCAGGCTTCCACGCGGTTCGGTAGCGCCGCCATGCCGCTCACCGCGCTCCGAACGCTCCGTCCGAACATGTCCGAACATATCTAACCGACACTAAATTCAAATGTAAAAACAATAAATCCCCCATTTCGGTACAAGATAAAGTGAGTTCAAAGTTCGGTTTGTTGTCGTGAATTCAGGAAGGAAACCACCTGTTGGCCGCGATTTGGCATAGTCCAGTGGACAGCGTCACAATCTGTTTACAAGAGGGGGGGCCACCCCCGTGGGTCATGACGCAACATTTTATGGGCGCCCTGTGTTGCGTTACTATGGCGGAAAAACAACACTCGTAGCTTGAAAATAGATTTCCGTGTTTCCACCTGCGGCGTACCAAACATTAATTACACAGTTTACTTGAAGTCAAATAAATTACGATCTGTTTTAAAAACAGAATTCCCGCGAGCGTAGATATAAAAATTGTAAACGGCATGACGTATTGTTTGAGTACCAAAGCGCTGTTAATTTGTGGACGCTAAATTCGCGGCTAATTTATAACAACAGAGATTCTTTGAGGCTCGCACAAAGAGCTGCTTCAACTGTTGGAATTAACAGATGATTATGATAGACAGTCATTCATTAAGAACACTCGAGTTCAAGGTTTGATCAACAGCCAGGTGATAATTACGTCTTCAGAGCTAAGAAGCTCAATAATATAAACAACGGAAAATTAGACCAAATACTTAAAGAATTAAAATAGATCAGTTTCATTGAACCGGGGAATCTATTTATATTTTTTATCTGAATGCATTCGTCATAAACTTTATGAGAGATAAATGGCTACTCATTGATTTTAAACCGCGTGATTATTATCTAAAAGTTGTAAACGCTATAATATATGATCCAATCATTAATAATAAATATTAATCCTTCCTTACTTACTCCTACATATAATAAAATTGAACACGGTTCAACCTAATCTTTCTTCGTTAGACCTCGTACCTAAATGAACACTGTTTCAAACTGGCTTCAACATATCAGATCCTGTCTATCATCCCTCGTCAAAGATCAATTTTAGTAATAACCCACAATTTATTAGTTTTAGGTCGGGGCGCAATGAAAATGTCTAAAACATACTCCTAATTTACGCGAGTGCTGTACCATATCAAATCAAAGTGTTGAACATAAACATATCCGAATTTTTGAATGATCGATTAGTGAACGAGTGAGAAGTGAACGTAGTGACGTGTAAGAAGTGAACGTGTAACAGTGACGAAGTGTTTGTGACAGTTAATAGTGCGGGGATAGCGTATGATGTGATGATGAGGCGGGGGAAAGTGCTGCTTGAGGGCAGCAGACAGGGCTCCGTCGACGGCAAGGGCATTCCAGTGGCTAATGATAAGGAGTTGGTGCATAAATGCCATAGCGATCCTGGTGGTGGCCGAGCTCTTGGAGCCGCCCCGAGGACGCATAGGCATCGATCTGCGTCAGGCGCGACGAGGAAATGCGTGCTGACTCTAGACGGATACTCATATGTCATTGGTGAGTTGGTTCTGGGTGGATCTTACCAGCTGTGTTCATTCCAAACGGGTTCTTCGTAATAGATTTCTATTTCGTGTCACGTTACCAATTAGTTTGAGTCCAACAGTAGCCGCTCGTCTAATGAGCGTTGATTCGTGTTTTAATTACGATCTTGTGACTTCATTTTGTTTAACGGCTACAGCGGGACTAAAAAGGTCACGTTAGGCAATTTATCTTGAAGCAAATCATGCTCCGTATTCCTAGCAGAACATAAGCATTTTTTTTTTATTTGATGTAAACTAGTGCTTGACTGCGATCCCACTTGATGGTCATTATTCAAGCTCAAAGTTATTATTTTTATTTCACATAGGCCTACATGGTCACTTAAAAACGCCAGAAGCTAGGGATGCAATCGTTGATGATGAGGAATATTCGTAATAGGTTGTAAAAATTAACCGAATCATACACAATTTCATTTCATATCAGAATCATATTCCTTATACCGCATGGAAAAAGTTTATGACGTTATCAAGAACAGATCAGTTTTTGAAGCTTCTCAAATTATTGACTACCAGATGTTGAAGGTAAAAATACGTGTGTATACAAATTAGCATTTTAGTTTAGTAAATATACTTTCAAAGAGATGTTATACTCGTAGGTATAAAGTGTTTCAGCATTGTTAGAAGCTACGTTGGATGTTCGTGTAAGGTAATTATACCTACAAAGGATTTGAAGAGAGATATAACGTAAATAATAATAGGTTGTCAGTTCAAATCCGATACTAACAGTACCTGCAGTGTTTAATCCCTGGAGCTCATATTGTAAATTGTGTAGAATTATAATCTAAATAAGGAGCTCGTTGCTAGATACCTAATAACAGCCGCACAGGCCGATTTTCAAGGTTAAGCAACGCTTGCCAAGGTTGGTTTGTAGATGGGTGACCATCTTAACATAACAAGTTTCCTCCGTGCCTCGGAAAGCACGTTAAGCCGTAGGTCCCGGCTGTCATTTGTAGATCTTTTGCAGTCGTTACGGATAGTCAGAAGTCAATAAATCTGACTCCAGTCTTGCCATGAAGTACCATGTTATCCCAGTTAATGGGTTGTGGACGTCTGGTAGGCAGCAGCTCCTCGTAAAATACTGGTATTCAGCTTATTCCGGCTTGACTGGAAGCCGACCTCAATATAGTTGGGAAAAGGCTAGGCAGATGAATAATCTGCAGTATCAGATTTTCTCTGTAAATAATATAGATGAGGATAAAACGGTAGAAAACAATAATAAGTTAGATGACAGATTCTAAAGTTAGAAAATTATTATCGATAGCCTAATAGAAGCTGAATAATGAATGAGTCTACAGCTTTACAGTGAGTAATCGAGAGATCTAGACAATCTATTTTTGTTGTAAATCTGACTGTAACTCTGTCTGTTACGCTTTCATGCTTAAACTAAGGAACCAATTTTGATGAAATTAACGAAACGGACTACAGTTAAAGACACAGACGTATATTTTATTTGGTTTCGACTTCGTGTCTGTAATAACCTATATTCATTCAGACAAAATACGGATAAAAGTACAAGTACAAAGTATATACAAAATAAAACAAAGTCAATTTAGTAGAAAAACTACATGTCTGTTTATCCGCTAACTCTTCTTAAACCATGCAACGAAATGAGATGTGGTTTTCACTAATAGATAGAATAATAAATGAGAAAGAAGACAGAATAGAAGATTTGCATATAATAAATAATTTGCACACGTACAAAGCTGGAGCGCGTCACTAATAAATTATAAAGTTATGTAAAAGCTGAGAATAAATTTTCCTTCAAGCGTAAAATTCGGAACTTAAAGTTCTCTTCACTTCAGTTTGATCTTCGTCATAATTATTAGCATATTATGAGTCCTCATAATTATTATAATGATTTGATTTTGTCATTGTTGTGATATTCTTAATGTTTAAAAAAATTATGACAAGTTCTTACCTGATTATAATGATACTCCATTCTTTTCAAACATCCCATTTATTATTATTATTTCCTTTATTTATTTTACATTCATATAAATTACATTTCTAAATACTTCTATAAAAAAAAAAAAACAAAAAAATTTGAATCAGAAATTCAGCATATCTCAGAATCCTAAAGAGTGAAGCCAAAAACCTTTCCACAGCTCAGCATTAGGACTAACTTGCCTTTTTACGTCAACCCCCCATTTTTATCTTTGATAATGTATATGACAGAACAGGTCTGGTAGGCAGCCGCTCCTCGTAAAATACTGGTATTAAGCTAAATCCGGCTTGACTGGAAGCCGACCCCGATATAGTTGGGAAAAGGCTAGGCAGATGATTATAATGATGATGATTGTATATGACCGAACAACGCTTGCCGAGTAAGCTAGTAAATACACATTTTAATCGTAAGCTTAATCCCTATAAACTGCACTAACAAAATCATCGGTTATCCTACAAGCAAGCTAAAGTTATGGAACTTAAAAAGAAAAAGGACGATATCCACAACAGTATAACGAACTAGCTAACTTGATCCTAATTAAAGTTCCTAGCCCCATTGTATAACATTGCCTTGTCATCCAATAAAGTCTTGTAACTGTTTCATTATCAGCCTGTCTTTGCCTCGACGTTTAATAAACCGGCGAAGAATGGATGAAGTGTCTTTTAAGACGTCAATTTTGCCCACCCTTTGTTCCTACATATTGTGTTTTTTTTTTTATTGTCAAATTAAGATCTTTCTAGAAGACTGGATCATCAAGTAGACAGGTTTCTATTTCTTATATTCTGTACGTTTGATATGAATTTTATTACGTTCTTACTTCCATATGAATATATTTTTTGCCATCAAGCTTCTTCATTATAGTGTTCTACTTTTAGATGAATATATAGAAACAATATTTTTTTTCCATCAAGTTTCTTGATTACAGTTTTTGTATGACTTGCGAAATTGATGGTAAAAAAAATTGGAACCATCGACTCATCTACATAAATTATTAGTTTTTTTTTATGTCACACTATTTTCCATTTACAGTTACTCAGTACATGTACTACTTATTATACATACTCGTATATACTATCTAAGATACCTACATTCAAAATAAAGTGGCCTCCTTTTTAACACTTTATAATTATTATTTCTTTACAATGGTAACACTGAAAACTGATTAAAACACGACATTAGTTCCATTTTCAAAATACCTTTTATCTTTTTTTTTATTTCATTTCATCATAGATACGGTATTATTAGACCAACGACGTGTATTATACAGCCAACGTTCGTGTAACTGTTAGTCGTAGCCAGTTACTTTTTATTATCTGCTTAAACATCAAAAAGGATTATCTCTCCCTTTTCTTAAACCTAGTCTAACCTTCAAAGAGCATAGCTTTGTGATTACGATCATGAACTTTGTAAAAAGGTTTAGCATTATCTTTTATTCCTTTAACATGATTCTAGGTTTCTTTTTGTGCTATTAAATCTGTTTCATGTTTATCCAGTTCCAGGTAATGTTCTAAGGATTTTGTACCTACAAACTGTATATAGATGTTATCTATACTAATATTATAAAGAGGAAAACTTTGTTTGTTTGATTGTAATGAATAGGCTCAAAAACTACTGGACCGTTTTTAAAAATAATTTCACCATTCGAAAGCTACATTATCCACGAGTAACATAGGCTAAATTTTATTTTGGAAAAAAATAGGGTTCCGTAAGATATTTAGGTTTAGGTGTAAAAAATCAACCAGAAAAGTTACTTATTTTGCGTACGCTGCCTAAACTGTACAAGATAGAACCATAAAATGTTCTAATTAATTGTAGATCTTATAAATATCTACAAAAAAGTCCTCGACACACTATACCTATCTATGTCGAGTGAGGCACAACAACCATTTTTTTTATTTAAAAATCTTGAATTTTTTTGGACTATATTTAAACGCATTTATTTTACTCATGCTATTAAACTTTATCAAAATAAATTATTTTATCACTAAGCACAGTTTATGTAGATAATATTTGATCTTTAAATGATTAAAATTGGACGTTCGGTTTTGAAGTTATGGCAAAATTAAAATATTACGATTCCTGCTGCACGGTCTGTTGCGAAATCTCTTTCTTATGGATTGTGCTATCATAGTATAGGTAGATAGAATTGATTTGAGAAATTGTTCGCAAAGGGCATCTGAAGGAACATGGTGGGGTTTTTTACAGCTCTGCAAACTGTACCCGTTTAAAAATGGCAGAAAGGTTGCAATTGACCATGTTTAACCATCAATAATGTGAAGTCTGCTGAGTAAAAATGCACGCACTCAAGAGTTAATTTAATTCATAAATTGCAAAGTTAACTCTCGGTAAAGAAGGTAGTACCCGCTGAAAAAAAACACCGTATGATGTATTAAGGCGTCAGTCAAATATAACCCCAAGTAAAAAATCTGCCTAAATAAACGGATAATTTAAATAACTAAAAACGTCGGGAATCGCTTTGTGACTAATGACACCTAAGAAATGTCTACACGACAATAGGAGGCTTAAGAATGTCTTTCTCACGATAGCAGGTTTATTCCATTGGCAGGGCAAGAGGAGGTCTTGCCCCATACATTGACCCAAACTAGGGCAGTAGGATTCAGATTCTGACGCCAAAACAGTATGGCGGTGCTCCGCCCAGCAGAGTAGACTTCGACCGTAACGTCTGCCGTGTTTTCCGGGCGTTCCGCAGAATGTTGACTTGGCCTTTTCTTCCTGCCGAATCCAAAATATCTACCTCTCGAAACACTCATGTTCGGTTAGTACTTGCATAATGCAGAAAGTGAGAACGCCATGACGCCTCTATAGTTACTCTTTAAAGAGAGAATATACAGAAGTACCTAATAACTGGCAACTGAAGGAACATGGTGGAATTTAGTCCGCAAAAGACCACTTTCTCCACCTAGAGCTCCTACTACTCACCTAAAAACCTCACATAAAAAAGAGGCAAATACTAAACCTTCTATTGACTTCAGGATCAGCTTTGTGCTTACCATTCATATATTTTGACAACTAAAAACTACTTTATGCACTTTTTTCAGCCTACATAAGTAAGTGCTATTTACACTTACTTAGTGGTGCTTTTTTTTTTGGAAGGAGAATCATCAGAATGATTTCTCACGCTTTTGGGCGGAGCGGAAGGGCGTGTCAGACTCTTACTGACTAAACCCCACCCCGTTCACCTTCGTTTCTTCGATCTGGGGGACATGGTGAGAACCTTTCGGATTTTCCGTGTTCCCCAGAGGCTTTGGCCCTACCGGGCCCCTACAGTTTGCTGACATCTCCTTGAGGAGCGCGTGGAACAGAACGCGCCGTTGACGACTAGGCTCGATCCAGGTCATTACCAGATTGCCGGTCGGCGTGCTGCTCGCCGTCCGCGAGCCCGCGTCTACGGTGGTCGGAAATCGGGATCGGGATCTCGGCGGCGACGCTCGCGGTCGGCAGCCTCCTTCGCTAGCATTACTGCTTCGCAGAAGGAGGCGACCGCTCACCACCCCTCCTCGCTTTGGACCATGGCCTGTACCAGGGCCCAGAGAGGTCGCCGCCGCTGATAGACTCTACAAGGACACGGCGGCACTCCACCCAAGCAGGGCACACCTCTACCGTGTGCTCCACCGTGTCCTCCGGGCGGTCCACACAGTGGCGACACCCGGGCGTCCTTTCTTCTTGATCCGATGCAGGGGGTTACCGTGTCTACTTAGTGGTGCTTGGAATTCATTCAAGGTTGATATGATTTTTTTGGTCAGCAAATAATTTTAAAATCGTACATCTTTGTTAAACCGTAATAATTAAAGACTAGAGACATATGTACATAAACAAACGCCTTTATCCAAGGAGTAGGTAAATATTTAGTTTTATTAATCACCAACTGCTGCATCCCTCACTTATTATTTCTGCTTCGTTGATGTTCGTAAGCTTATCGGCGTTTTCATCTTCGTGGTGACCCATTATGTGGACTGGTGACCCTTTATGTGGATCGCCCTGAGAACACGGTGGAGCATACGGTAAGGGTGTGCACCGTTTGAACGAGGCACCGCCGTGTTTTTGTGGGGGTCATCGGTTGCAGCGACCTCTCGCACCGGGCCCTGGTCTAGAGCAGGGTGGAGTGGCAGGCGTTTGCCTCCTTCTGAGAAGCAGTAATCCAGCCAAGGTGGCGGCCGCATGGATGAGGAAATGGCCTTCACGCCCCAGCGTTGAGGAAATAAGATTCCGACCCCGATTTCCAGCCACCGTAGAAGTGGGCTTGCGGACGGCGAGCAATGGGGCGCCGTCCGACCGTTCGGTAACCAAATATCTACACCGAGACCGAGTCAACGGCGGGTAGTGTTCCAAGCGTGCCTCATGGAGATGTCAGCAAAACCATAGAGACCCATCAGGGTCGCCAAGCCTACTGGGGTCATGGGTTCGTTTCTGAAAGGCATTCCTGGGGCCCTGGAACGCAAGGCAAAGAAAGAACATAGGAGTGTGTTTTGGTCAGTAAAAGTCTGACACGCCCTGATGCGTCAGCTAAGAGCGGGAAAAGTCATTGAATTATGTCCCAACTAAAAAAAGGAATGAAGTTAAACTGTTTTATGTGAAAGTAAAATGAATGAATTGGATACTTTCGGAATTATTCGCAAGTGTAGAATTATTGGTTACTTTTGTGCAGTTTAACAAACTTGACGCAGACGAAGTCGCGGGCAACAGCTAGTTAAAGATAAATTTCTAGACTTCGGGTTTTTTTTACCATCGGAAAAAAGTTTCGGAAAACAACTACCTACGCTAACTTATTATGTAAATCGGGGGGAAATACTATTTTATGTACTAGTAAATGCCCTCGTATTTAGAGACAATATAAACCGTGAAACGTTTTCGGAGTAGTTCAATAACAAACACTGTGACATGAGATTTTATATTAGACTAGCAGTCTAGCTAGTAAAGCTAGCTTTTTGTCAGAAAAAAAAATGAGAACACGATTGCAGCGATAAAGTATTTACAAACCATTTAGGAGGAGTTAGGTGACAAATGGACGTACAGACAAGTATAAGATCTATATAGAACTGTCATTATTATTGGTTGATAAATAATTATTATTATTGATAATTCGTTTCTCGTAATATCAATAATTATTATTGATATTACTTTGATCTTTCAGAAATAAACGACATATAAGCGTAACTTCAAGACTTAATAATAGAAAAAAGTGTAGGAATGCCTTTCTTTTCTCTATTTCTTTTACCCATCAGGCTCTATTCATGACGAGAACTAAATGGAATGTAAGCAATTGCACAAACGATTGTCTAGAAGATTGCGTTGGATTATTTATTTACTTTACATAGGCATGCAAAAGGATATGAACTATGACATTTTTGTTAATCTATAAGGCCGCGTTATAACTATGTCGTAACGGTTAATTTATCGGTCGGACGACTTTCGTCTTTTACTGTTATAACGACTGTTTGTCGTCAATTTTTTTATTGTATCGGATCGCGACGACATTTTCTCATTTCATGACAATCTCTCAACGTTCAACTCTCTCTACGTTCTCTTGGAGATCAGTAGTGCTTTTATGCTCTTGAGTACAATAGACAAAGTCTAAATTTTAATAAAACATTACTCAATAGATTGATTTGCTGTCACTATTTAATCATTAGAAATTTATAAAAAAATTCTACTGTCATGCTCGTCAAGGTCATTCTCATTGTCATGACAGCGCAAAAAAACTCACATACAACAGTTAAGCGTGTCGCCTATATGTGAACACCTCCATTTAAACATAGAAGCCACGACGCTTAAAACAAGACACAAAATGGGAACGCAGCCTAAGATGTATTTTTCGTCGTTGTTAAGCTAAAATGACATTTGATGGATTTTCATTTTTTGATGCCACGGTAAACAATAAAAAAATTCTATCAATCTGTTTAACCAGTACTTAACAGATTTCGATATAAATAATAAAAATTACCGTTAGGTTCCTTTGATTGCTATGTAATTCTACGCTGATTTTTTGCACGTTACTCAAAGTGGTGGTTTGGCTAGATAACGGCATCATAACCTGTTGTAGTTTGAAAAAATAATGTTTAGGTCAAAATTTATAGCTACTGTACTTCGAGTGCATCCAATTTTTTTATTTGTTTACAATAAATTCCTTTTCCAAAACTTTCTTTCGTTACACATAACCAGAAACAAAATTCCAGTTCCGAAATTCATTTACTAATAATTCTCAAAGAAAAGCCGTAGAAATGAAGTGTGTTTAGATTATTTTGGAGCAAAGCCGGCGAACACGCTGTAAGAGAGGATTAGACGATGACAATGCCTTTAATCTTATGATGTAGCCCACTTATTAATGTAATCATCCTTCTAAGCTCTTTGGGACGGGAAACAGCGAAGGTCTTTTCGAAGAGAAAAAGCAAGATTGATTTTGTTGATGTGCCGAGTACATTTTGGCTTTTTTACGGTAGAACAGATCTTTTTTACAGAAGAAAATGTACTTGTACATATTGTAAAGAAAAGGAATGAAACGCATGTTACTAAAAGGGTTATGAGTAAACATGTCGATGGATAGAGAGAGAGAGAGGGCCAAAGAAAAGATGGATTGCGTGAGAAGTGATATAAAAGACAAGGGAGTTAGTAATTGCGTGATGGGTGACAGGTTAGAATGAAAGAAACAAAATGTTTTTGCGCTGACTCTAAGGAAAATGACTATGATGATAATTCAAGAAAATGTACATAAATAGCTTTACATAAATCTTCTGCCAAACTGCAGCACAGTTTCTTGGTAGTGTTCTCGTGGAAAGTCTTCTTGAGTAAATTAATTATTTAGTAAGCACATCGTCGCAGGGACAAGGTACTTACTTGCTTTATAACTATACGTATAGATAATAATAACATCATACTAAGAGTAGATGTCTAGTGAGCATGCGCACCTCAAAGAGAGTTTTTGAGAGTTGTCAGCAAAACCATAGGGGCCCAGCAGGGCTGAAGCCTAATAGGGCCATGGATTATTCGAAAGGGAACCCTAAGGGTCTGGGATTTAAGGCAAAGAAGGAACAAAGGAGAGGGTTATGGTCAGTAAAAGTCTGACACGCCCTCCAGCTCCACCCTAGAGCGGGAGAATTTATTGTATGGTTACACGTCTACTAGGCTAGCATTAACAGTACTCGTGTCATAATCCAATCGTCCCGATCGACCGCTTGGCCGACGATCTGTAGTCAACAAATGTAATGCTTTGATTTCAAAACGAACACTCGTTTAGAAATCAAAGCACTTTAATTGAAGCAAACTGGTTAACTACCGTCTAGTTATTGGTATAAAGGGTGTAAAAAGACCCTTAACGAAAACGAAAACCCCATATTCTACACATCACTGGGATACTTTTTTTCTTCTAGGACATACCTGGGAATTCACTGGTTCTGGAGATATTGAAGGTCAAAGTCAACATTTTTTTTCGTTTTTTTTTCAAAATCGTGTTCCAAGTATCATTTGTAAACTTTCTTCTGAACAAACATTATCAAAATTATCAATTTTTCATAACAAAATATGCATTTGAAGTTAGAAAAATGCAACGAAAACTAAACACAACGAGCGCCTCACACACACAAGCGTGCGGTCAGTTCAACAACCAATCGCGAGGCGGCCGAACTCTCAGCTGAACGAAATTATTATTAATTAATTATTTTTTAAAGATGAAAAAAATAAGTTTTTTCCCAGCAATAATTTTTGGTCAGAGTTGCTTAATTACATGTACCGAATGTGTAGTTATCGGCTTTGTGATCGGTCTTTTTACACCCTGTATTTTAGACCAGCTGGTAATAAAACAGTCTCAAAGGCTAATAATTTCGTTGTCAGTATGGACGGAAGCTGCACGTTCTCCAGAGGAAGCCGGTTGACATTTTATAATTGGAAGTCGATAGCGTAGAGATAATAGCTCCATGTTAGAAATAGGGATGAATTTTTCACCTTTCAAAAGATTTTTACTGAAAATCACCTTTGAGTTGTTCCATTCGAATTTTCGTCAAATTTTACTGTTAAAATTATCGTAAACATTTCAAAGAGCAATGATGTGTAACTAGTAATCGAAATATAATTATGTGTTCCGCCTAAATATGTGTAAGCTCAAACTCGCCCGAGCGTCGCCCTCAAATCGTCAGTGATTATCAAAATCTGGTGTTCTACCTCCCGTCTCGACTACGCGTTTACCTCGATGACGTCATCAAGATATGTAAGTGATAACTAAGCGATAGCACGTTATCGGATAACTGTGATGTATCACTAATCGAATGTGTTTGTAGTTTTGTTTTACCAGCTCGTAGCTGATAATAATGTGAAGTCGGTGTTAGGGCGTAGTATGGACGGGAACTGTGGAAAGTTTTGTTTAGATCGAAACACAGAACACGTAGTATATTGTGGATTCTTTATTTTTATGTTTGACGTCTGAAGCTTTCACGCTTACATTGAAACACAGCCGTTTGGTTACATACAAACAATGGCAGTACTCTCTGAAAGTAAGGCAGATAAACATGACATCAGAAACTTTTATTTCGTACATGACAACAATGACGCACAAGAGACGGAAAATATAGAAAATAAGCCATTGTCTTTTAGTAAATCAGCACATAAGCTTAATAATACTATTCCACAACAAGCCGTAGTAATTGACAATATAACCATTATGATAGAATATGCAAACTTAATAGTAAATTAAACGGATCCAAAGTTTGTTAATCGTGTGTCAAACACAATTAAGTTTGGGCGACGCAAACCGCTGGAGGGTAAACTGTAGCGGGAATAAACTCGCTCCTATTGATCTGTTGCTATAGAGCAATTCAAACGTGTACGCGTTTTAATCAGCTGAAATCACATGTATGCTGGTTTTTGTAAGAATAGCCATTGTTATAGTATGTGGTTGGTAAAGGATTCTTGCAAGTCATATATTAGTCAACAAATTATTACAAATAAGTTACATTACATCATTATTTAACAATTTCAAAATTTGAAATTATTTAATAATTAAATACACAAATGACCATGTGGGTGTATTATTTGAAAAATTTGATATGCTGACATAGATTTCTTTAGGAATAAATATCACCTTTGTACCTATTTCTTTTTCGTTTTTCTTATTTTATATTTGATGTGTATACGTTGTTAAATAAATAATAAAAGATGTCAACCCAATAAAAGAAACAAATAAAATAATTCAAATATATTTATGGCAGAAATTTTCTAAATGACGACAACGGAGATTAGTACGGAACTAACAACAAGTGCTTGTAAATCCATGTTGTGCGTATGCTGCGCTGTCAACTCTTTGACATACTGAGCTACGCACACGTTATTACGCATGAGAATATTGCTCAGACCGCTTCAAGCTTATCTAGGCTCAAAGATGTTACTTGAATGTTGAATAACTAAAATTCATAGAAGATTGTGCTAAGACTTCACACAATATTGTTCAGAAATATCAATAAATTGTATTATAAGCGCTGTCAAATGCCAACGCTGTGATTTCTTGTGATTAGCTGATGCTTTGAATACAATTTTATCAATATCGAATATCAAGTCTACACCAAGTGCAATTTCAAATGGAGCTTTGACACTAATTGTATCTACAAATAACCTGTTGTTGATCGTAAGCTTGATGTTACGTATGTATGAACTATCAAAGGCGTAATTGCGTCGATTTGAATCAAGCGGCCATATAGAGTAGTGGGCCCGCCTTCTCTTGATGGCAGACAATGCAGTGTTTTGACGTGAACGCAAGTCCTACATCTACTGTCATGTTCTTATTTAAAGGTTAGGAACTTGATTTGTTATGTAAAAGATCGCAATTCAAAAGGGCAAGATTATTTTCCACAGAGTTTCAATTCATCTGCGAAAGTAGGTCAGAGAAATGAAATTATTATCGAGCTTACTGATTGTGCATCAATACATATTTTTTTTAACTAGATCAAACATTATATTTAATTTATAGACGAACCTGTTTTTGGAACACTTATTTTTAAACCAGATAGACTAAATATCTGCTTGCACGTACATGTACATTTACCGTAACGGTCGTACCAAAAACTGTACATCCAAAATTATATATTGAACCTTAATGAAATTATGACTCGTTGTGGAGGTCTGGTAGGCAGCCGCTCCTCGTAAAATACTGGTATTCAGCTAAATCCGGCTTGACTGGAAGCCGACCCCAATATAGTTGGGAAAAGGCTAGGCAGATGAATGAAATTATGACTCGAGGTTTGCTAATGTGTGAATATTATCTAGATCGCATTACGATAATTATCAAATCCAATTTGGCTGCTGGATTAATTAACTACAAATTTAATTTGATCAAGAATTATGTTCAGACATGTTTAGAATAGATGATACAAAGGACTAATTACCTCCAATATTGTACATGATCTTAGTCCTTCTCTGTCTCTCGTTTGCCTATGCCATTGCCATAATTTACTGAAAATTATGCGTTGATTATGCAGTTCAACTATTTCCACAATTCTGTCGTAACTTCTGCTTCTCTCGGAACTCATACGAATATGTTTTGGTTTCAATGGGTTGAGATATCTTTTATTATAATCATACTAAAATATGACTATACACATACTAACATAATATTATGAACTTGTGAAGCTTACTTACTACAAATATCGCATCAAATATTATACTCATGATAAAATACATTATAGTATACCAAGTTCTAAAATCAAAAACCATTTATTCTTCATGAAAATTAAATCCGTTGTTCTTAAAATCAGTATGCCGCTTCATTATTTCATTGCACAAAAACATTGCAATGGAACAATTATAGAAATATTCCATAAATCAAGTTCACAATACACAGATGAAGTCGGACAAAACGCGTTAATTGCAGCGGAGTCGTTTAAATTGGATAATTTACAGCATTCGCTCAATTAGTTTTTAAAGGTTACACAACATACCGATCGTGGAAATATTTTTGCTGATGAAACTGTTTTGATTGAAGTTGATGATATTTTAAATAAGATTGAACTTGTAGATAAATACAAGACAAAAATTCACTATAACTCCAAATGTTTATATATGACTTTTTGACGATAGTTTTAATGACGATATCCATAACGAACACATTTTAAACATAGTAATATTTTATATAGTTGATAGCGTGACGGTTGACAGGGGTGACAGAAAAGAATAAAGACATGAGAATGATTTATTCCATCCGCTGAATGTAATTGCGACACAGTCATAAGTAACAAATGATGATACTTTAGTCTATTACGTATTCAATGATGCTGACGCTGATACTTATCATGATGATGTTGGTACTTAGAATACTCAAATTATACTCAATTTCAATAACAAAATGATCAATACAGTGAACTTAATCTATTAATTGCAGCATATGAAAATTTCAATTTGTATCGAATATTAATGAACTAATTTGATGACTCATTAATATTTATAAAATAGAGACATGCAAAATCGTTTTGAACACATGGGTGGTATGAAATATAAATTTATTAAGCGACACTTGTACAAATTGGTTTATTGATTTTGTCTGTTTTGCTGCTATTTTAGTAAAAATAGTGAGGTAGGTTAGTAAAAGGATATACTATTTTTGCCAGTACTTTGTTCTCAATAATAATTTCAATGAAATGATTTGTGTGCCAAGCTTTCCCTTAAAGAAAGTTACGTTTGGCGATAGTAAGCAAAACGTGATTCAAGTTTTACTGCTAATGTTTCCACTCATAATACCGTCTACTTGGATGCAAGTCTACACTGGTCAAGCCAGTTCTAAAGAATAAAGCACAAAGCTAATACTTGACGAATATCATGTGTCACAGATAACAATGGCAGAATGCTGCTAAATGATGTCAAACATAATGCAACAACACATTGTATGTTAAGAAGTGATACACATATACAGATACACAAGGTAGAGATAGAACAGATAGACTATACTGAAGACTATACTTAGGTAGTGCGCAGACATGAGCCAAGATTTTCTTTAGACAAACTATCGATCTATGATAACAATGTTGGCGCACACTCGCAACGGAACTCTTTTGGCAAGACAAAACTGTGTTGAGTCTATTGTGCAGTCCATCTCACATAAACATTTATGTGCATATTTAACCAAATTCGCTATGAAAAGTATAGGTTTGTGCAAATGATTGGCGTGTGATGTTTTTTGAACGTTTTTGTTTTTTTTTGTCAATGTGGTTACTGCCGTCATTGTTCGACTGGTTGGTTGGCGATTCAGTTTAAATTTTGGTGTGAATAAATTATGTTCTATTATTCAATTTTTACCTCAATAATGTTATCAAAGCATACGAACATATATTACTAATTTCGGTCACTGGCTTCACCCGCGTGAAAGTAGAGTTTTTCATACAAACTTGGAACCCTCGTTTTCACCCACACTTAGAGATGAATTTTGAAAAACCTTCTCTTAATGCTCGCATATGTTACAATAGGAAACCTTGTGCAAAATTTCACACTCTTATTGTTATTGCCAACAATTTTGGCTGTACATTCATATGTCACTCAATCAGTATTTCCTTTTATATACGAGTACCTATATAGATAGATAAATGTGATGAGTTGTAGATTTTCCATAGTTATATTTCATAACGTAAATATCAGTATTTTTTCACTGAAAGTTTGATAGAAATTCTTTAAGACCTTACTGTACAAACAACTTCTAATTGAATAAACTTCTGCAAGTTACTCTTAAGATAGCTTTTAAGAACTTTATCGGAGTGACTTATTTCGAACAAAACAACTGGTAAAATATACGGAATTTAATTTAATATTTACTGTGGTAGAAAAGATGAAATAGGATCGTTTTGCTTTTACGAATAACAGAGATGGTCATTCAGAAAAATAAACCACCGATTAAGTAGTACTTAATATAAAAACAACACAAGTTAATGCAGTGTTAGCGATTTGTTTTTGGATTGCGTTCCAAAGAGGTTTCATTATGCCCAAATATCTTGAAGATTCAAACTTGCAAACAATCGATGAATCTTTGTTTTTTATGCGAAGCTCTTCCAGAGTGGAAATGTCAGTGCATTGAGCTGTCCATTTAATTCAATAACGACACCTGGTTTTTAAATGTTTCTTTAACATATAATCAACAAAAAGTAAGTAGGTAACCGACACTTCAGGTGTTCACGTCGTATATAACATGACACCTCACGCTACCTTTTGACAAGTTACAACAAAAAATCGTTTTACCGCCACACAAGACTCGTTTCGACAAAACGTCGAATATATACGATCGTGCAGGTATGAATACCTCACCTTCATTTAATACAAAATGACGTATGATTGGAAACGAGCCATGATAAGAATGAAGCCCAACATCTGTAATAACAGCCAAAATACTTTTTAGGGTTCCGTACCCAAAAGGCAAAACGAAACCTTGTTACTAAGGCTCCGCTGTCTTTTCGTCTGACTATCTGTATGTTTGTTCGTCTATCCAATCATAAACGATGATAGCTAGACAGTTAAAATTTTGATAGATACAGAAATGTCTGTTACCGCTATAACAACAAATACTAAAAAAAGAATAAAATAAATATTTAAATTGGGGTCACATACAAGAAACGTACTTTTTGCCATTTTTTGCTAACGACGGTAAGGAACCCTTCGTGCACCGAGCCCGACTCACACTTGGCCGGTTTTTTTTTCATAATGAAATATCATGGATGCCTTGACTACCATCGCTTTTGTAGATAATTGTATTTCTTAACGAGCTTAATTAAACGAATGAACGCAATCAAAGGAAAGTTGGTGAGACTGGCTCCTTTGCTGATCTAGACTGGGTTTAAGATGGACAAGATTTAATTAATTATATCTGCCTAAGTTATTAAAGAGGAATGTTTAGTTAAAATGGAACTATAGTAAATTCAATCGAGAAGGTCATACAGTGCCGTCATGTTATTACAGTAACGCTGACAAAGTTTTATACTGTTGTATGTAAACTTTTAGCAGGTGTACAGCAAGCGTATAAAGGCCAACACGCGTCTATGAAGTTTCTCGTACAAAGAGCCTAAGTTAAAATAAAATTTGACAGTGTCAAAAAATGTGTTCGGTTCCAAAAAAAAGTTCCAAAAATTTATTTCAGTTCAATCATTGAAATTGAACCTTCATCTACATCAGAATTTAGACTCATTTCGATTTTGCAAAAGAGTTTAATAACCTAACTTGCTCAGGGCCTATGATTAAGTTTTGAGTATACTCTTAACTTATATTATACCAACTATTACTTGGCAGATAATTTCATACAAATTCTGTTCCATTTTTGAATTTATTCAGTGAGTAGTGCCTACTAGGACATTGTGAAACAGTAGTGTCGAAGATTATTGTCAGTAGTTTCCCACTCCTTTCCAAACACCCGATCATCGTCCTCCCTAGCAGAATCAAATTTATTTAAGACAAAACCATCCTCATTGGACGCAAGCACACCGCAAACCGTTGTTTGAGGCAGCACGTGACCTCTTGTTGACATTTCCCGCTTGATTTTAGGTCGCTGCAGACCGCGCTAGATTGACAATTTGGACCGTTTGCACTATTCCCCTGTTTATTTTGAACGTCCGTTTACCCGTTTACCGATGAGATTTCCAAACTTTTGAAATGCTTCAAAGGATGCATTTATTTGCTTTAAAAAGCTGGTTGGACTCGCTTTGACGAATTAATTTGAAATGAGTAAGTTTAAATTTATGTTCGTGTTAGTTCCCCGTTTATGATCTGTGTGTTGGTTAAAGTGTTTGTAGCAGCTGTTTAACTAGTAATGTTGGTTAGCGATGAGCGGTTCCGAGAGATTTTAACAAGCGAATGAATCGTAGTCGATAAAATACTCCATCGAGTCAATCATCGACTCGCTATTCTACAAAATAATCGAGATATCTTTCGATTGTTTCGAGTCAACAGAATCGTCCGCTAATTTTCGATTGTTCGAATCAGTCACTCTCTCGAAACTAGCGTGCCATGCACTAGTCGCAATAACAGACCCAATCGGTCTCTAGTCAAAGTTAAAACAATCGAGAACCATCGAGGTGTTCGAACAATTGAAAATAACCTCTTGCCATCGTACATCGTTATTGTTGATCGTGTTATATTTGGCATGATTTAAATTAATTTAACCAGTTCTGATATCTCATTTAAGGTCTTAAATGATTTTGCTGTTTATCTCTTATCGTCGTTTAATCATGATTATCGTAATTAGTTGCCTTCAAGATCGTTCAAGTCGGTTCCAAGAATACACAAAAATTCATTGCGTGTGGACACAATTATTGTTTCTACCAGCTAGCCTAATTTTAACTACGCTTAGCATATTTTTCTAACCATTTGCTGGGACACCGAAAGTTTTACCTATTAACAGAACTCTTGTTCCTATAACACCGATGACATTCATTTTATCAACAACAATATTAGAACTCATAACTGCTCGTACCTATATACAGTACATGCGGATATTTGTACGCGGTACACAGTTCACACCCCCTCTAGCGTTTGACATCGGCTGTCATAATATCGAACACAATCGGCTCTTATAAATAGACGTGGGCACAGCGCAATACAAAACGTACCTACATACACGTCACTATATAGGTTATTTTTGTATGAAATGGATTTTGATAAGCGTTTTAATGAGAAAATTGTGCCAAAATAATTTCTGTTCGATACGATATTGAGTTTTAGTAGGTGATGATTGAGAGAAAGGTTAAGCTCGTTTAAGATTTATGGCCTATCTGCCGAAGTTGCGTTAATACCTTCTCTGTTTATGATCGTTAGTATGGGTTTATATCTAGATGTTGGAATGTTCTTGAGCGTTAAGTTGGAAACGAACATATCTTTGACGATGTCACTTTAGATTAGGCAAGGAGAAACAAAATTACTGATATTTAGACGTCATACAAGTTATGACATTAGTAGTATAAAGGCAAAAATTGTAATGAATTGGTAGTTCTTTACGGTGAAGTAGCTGATCAAATTAAGATGAAATTTGATCCACGGGTAGACAAAGTCCGTATGAGCAGAGTATGTTCCCTTCGAATCGATTTTCACTTTCACACAAGCAATGTTGCTGGCAGAAGCTTGTATAAAAAAGATATTATAATTTCATATCCAATCAATGAATTTGACCTCCCAAGCCAGTTTGTTACTCAAATTTAAAATGTCATAAACGGAAAACATTTTGAACTCATTATAATAAGCAATATTGCTCTATTTACGAAACCCGATACACTTTTGATCGTCGATGCGTGAGTTTTAACGCCCATTGAAAACTAGTTTGACTGCTGCGTAGCTCGTTATAGCTAGACGAATGTTTATGTATGAATCGATGTGTATTTTTAGTGTTTGTTTTTGTGATAAGTTTCGTATGGGTGTTTGTAGTAGAATGTATATTTGGATTTAATTGGTTGGTAGTGGTTGAAAAGTGCTTTTGCCCTTCGTGTCTGTAGGAATTCTGTTTATAAAACATCCTCAATATCATTGTATTTTGTAGGCCTGTCGTCGTTTGGATTATGTTTTGGGTTGTAAAAATGAAAATTTCGTTTTTAAATAGATATTCACAGAAATAATTTATAAAAAAATAATGAGTCCAATGGTGACCGAGAAGATATGTGGCTATGAGTGTACAGCGTTTGTTGTTGTATAAATTCGTTCAGCTGTTTAACCGTGACGAAGTAACAAAAGGGATATGGTAACCTGTAACTAGTTTATCAATAAACACAAAAATAGACTAGAATTTTTTTTTTTTTATATGATGATACATATGACGTCAATATCCATATCGGACTTTTCTTTCTGATTAGCGACTTTGAAACTTAAAACTTCGATCAAGATATTTGAAACATTATTTTATTTTGCAAATTTAAAGATTGCATGCATATTTCCTATTGCAAATAACATTTCAAACAAAAACAACGCTCTTTCACGCAAATCGTTTGATTTACGAGTTCTACCGGCGTTTGTCAAATCCATATCATGGATCGGGGAACACTCGCAACACAGAGACCCCCCCCCAGAGTTTTGACATAAAACTTACATGTTAGCGACGGGGCTACAGGATCGTCTATCTCGCATTTGTAATTATTTTCAGCATGGAATTACGTAGTGTGATAGGTCCAAACTAGAGATACGAGTTGTATTATTATTAGTTTTGTCAGTAGGTGCACCTTGTCTAACTGGACTAGTCTAGTGTCGGGTCGGGTCGTGTCGTCACCTTTCACCGTTCTGTAGAAAGCTTACGAGTTTGATTAAAATTATAAGTTTTCTGTGGTTGTTAAGTAGTTTGTATGAACAAGAGATATCATAATTTTCAAAATTTTATTCCAAATTCTTTCTCTACTTGCTCTGTCTTTTATGCTTCTCTATCAGGTATAATCTCAGTTGTCCCTCTTTTTACTCATAATCACAGTGCATGGCTATCGTTTCTTTGGAATAGATAAATGATATTCATAATTAGCATGACATGAAAATATTTTGTATATTCTTATTTCATCTGCATCATTTCCCATCATGACCGATCCTGTGCATCTGGCATCCATCTTATTCCTGTGACCCTCACCAGATCATCGATCAATTTTGTGGGAGGCCTTCCAATTCCGTTTTCCGATATATGCTTGTCACTACAGATTTTCTCTGTTTCATCGACCATGTGTTCTATGTTGCACGCAGAAACCAAATTCTTAATTATTTATTGTAGTTTTTTTTATCAGTCATCTATCTTAATTTTTGCAACATATAAAAACAGTAATATTTTACTGAAATAACATACAAACCATAAATTTTATTTTGAAAAATATTCTTTCGACATTTAAAACCCAAATATTTCGACAAATTAATACCTCACAGAATAATCCTAGCGATTTAACAAAAAATAAAATGGTAGACGTACGCAGTATGATGACATAGGCATGTGACACACAACATGCAGCTAAGCTGACTGGATTAAACGGCGATTCGAAGAGGATTAGTATAAAAACTGACGCACCAAGTATACCTGCTATAACATATTTATAAATGTGTAACGTTTTTTCTATAGAATTAAAGCAGATATCGAATGTAGATATGTCTTGTTTAGTTTGCACTCAGGTATCCACGTGGAAGCACAGTGACAGTTTTAAGTCGTGGGTTCAAACCCAGCTAGACATTTTACTTTTGGTAATTTATTTCATCATCACTTCTCTTTACTGGATTGAACATTTTAAGGAAACTGGCATGTCGTAGATTGAAGGCATGTGACATCAACCAACCCGTACTGAGTGGTGAATTAACGGCCTTTTCAATCTCTTAGGAATTTCGTATAGATGCCGCTGAGGGAAACTTTTAAAGCATTACCGCGACCTTGAAACGCAAAAGGCAAATGAATAAACAAGAGAGGGGACAGTATAATTCTGATACTCCCTCTCACTCCATGCAGAAAAGGAGGAGTAATTTGATGGTTACCCGCCGCCTAAAAAAGGACTACGGAGTCCACGTGTTGATATTATTCACATAGTATGCCTTTCAGATTTTGGTAATAAACAATATTTAAATTGAACAATCCAACTAGTTAACTCGTAATTGCTGTTCAGTTGAAATTATAGTTTGTAATAGAGCAACAAGCAGGGCAATGGATGCGTTGCCAATAGTTTTTGTTATTTCAAAATTCAAACTATATGTTGTGCCGTCTTTCAGAAGCCAGAAAATATACTATTTTAGTAACATATCTTTGAACAAGACATTTATTGACACTCATCCCTCTTACTTTCAAAAATACACTCACATACTCACTTAACAAAACAGTGCTTTCATATAGCACAACTTTTTGCTCAAAACGTCCAATTAGAGCTGTTTCTGACAATGCAGTTATATATATGTCACCGTTTTTATATTTTCCAGTATTTGTCCTACAAAAAAATAGGTAGGCTATACATGTCGAAACACACCCGTGTGGGCCTTATTAGACGGACAGGCCGTATTAGAGTAAAGGGTCATTTATAAAACGTTTTACGTCATCCCGGCTAGCTGTCGGTAAATGCATTAGTTGATTGGCGATTCCATCAGGTCATATTACTTTCTTACTTAGCCGTATTGCTTTTTAATTGTCCCGCTTTTTCCATGTGTTGCGAAAAGGAATAGTATTATATTTTATACATTTTGTGTGTCTATTACATCGTTTAGGCTGGAGTGGTTTTAATCTAGTGTAGTAGGTTTGTTTTTCAGAAATAAATAAAATTGTTTGAGTGAATTGTTATTTTGCTAAAAGGGAATAGTTTGCTCTATCCAATATAAAGCTATATTCACTTTAATTTATATACGAATGGTATAAAAAACCGGGGTGTTTTGTTCTATATACAAGTAGGTATATTAAATACGTAAGTGATGCGCAATTTAATAAGGAGTCTATACTTTCAGTAGATTAAGAAATATTAAAAAACACCTTGGTATATTTTCATAAACAACGGAGAGCTATAAAATTTTTCGTACCAAAGGACTTAGATATAGTGACATTCCATCGGCAATAGCCAAGCAATGCAAGATACTTCGTACAGTCGTGTTATTATTTATATTTTTCCAACATTTTTGTGATGTATGCTTTTGGAGTCGCCTTTTTGGAGCCTTTTGTTTTGATACTAGGAATATGTCCTCCTTTGTGACTTTTCATAGTCCATCTTTACCATAAGAGCACACGGGTCCGTATCAAGGGTTCCCACCAGGGTCTCTAAAACCAAATACCTACATATAAAGCAATAAATCATGATCATGATTGCTGATAGAATGTTATAGTATCGGAAGCCTCTGGTCCTTAACCTATCACATACCCACAAAACGAGACACAATAGTAAAACAATAACAGCGCGGTCTCATAGGACCGGTCGGGGATTCATGAACTAATCACCAACTTAGTTTTATAACTTTCATGGCCTTCACTTGTTATACTGTATATTTTTATATACAAGTATATGTGTGCAATAGTAGGCACAGCCTCTCGGTCAATTGGACCATTACCCTGTAAAATTGCGGCTCTTATTAGAACCGACGTCATTGGTCCATATTACCCGACACTTAAAATAGTCCGGTTAACGTTTAATGGTCGCCAAAAGATTAACGGATATTGAGTTTCGAAATTGGAACGCTGGATGTTACTGATTTCCATTTAGGGTATTAGACTCGAGAATGGTGAATGTAAAAGTTGTGTGGTTGCATGAAAAATATTTTATAATTAATATTATTAAATTAAATAATTTACTTCAGAATATAAAATTTCAGGAAACACTAAACCAACAACCATTTATTTTATATTAAAAAGGATACCACCCAAACTGTGTAGCTTAATCCAGTGTGACACAATATGACTCTCTATCCTTTCCGTTATGGTGTTTAGAAAACCATTTGAGGTGCTCCGCGTTATCACGCATTCGAGGTCCTCAGTGACCCAATTGGTTCCCTCAGGTATTTGAGTTTGGTGAACGATAAATTTTTGCGTGATACAATTTAAAAACTCTAAACAAGAACGTAGTCACAATAACGTAACTTGTTTCAGCTACACAGTTTCTAACTTACAACGAACAAGTATTCCTGTTAATCCTTCTAACTAAGCTAAAGCTTGGAATCGATACTAAGTTAATCCGACTTAGCTTGAGTTGATTGAACTCACACTATTTCACCTGTACAAAGCAACTAGTGCTGATGCAATCTGTTCTACAGTTAATTTAGCAATACGTCATTATGAAAGTGCTTCAATATAACTTAGATAGGTATTGCTAAATTCTCTAAACCCTCAAACTTCTCTACTAAATGTGTCTTAACGTACTGAAGAAGAGAGAAGTTTAAACCTCCTGATGATTTTATCGAACTGTCAGAGAGCCTCTCGCCTGGACACGAGTTCCATGGTCAACCTGGAAAACTCTATACAGAATCCGCATCCTGGTTGAAGCAGCAAAGAAATCTCCACGGATGGAGATTCTCAGACGGTTCAATATCAGTGTTCGTGCGGTGTCTCTCCGCAGATCATGTCCCACCTTTTTTTCTGCATCACGTACCCTATTACCTGTTCAGCGGACGGCATTGCCGTGGCCAAATACTAGGCCAGGCCAGAAACTTAACTAGAAAAAAACTAGTTTACCACCGACTTGTTAAGAAGAAGACCGTACTGGTCCCGCGTTACTAAAAAGCCCTTACCATCAATCAATACACTTCAAAATTGAATGTCATTTCAATACGATTCAATCTCATTACTAAATCATGTTATTTAAATCACGTAGAACCAGTTGTCAGCGATTAATGACATTGCATCAAAGATAAACGGATATTAGAGGCGTGAAAGTTAAATATTAAATGTTTTGAAACGATGAAATGTTGGCAATTATACTACTTCCATTTTGCGTTGACTTATTTGACACATGTCAGAATTTAGGGCTGTGGAATATCATAAGTTAGAAATGTGTTAGGTTTTCATTCGATTGTTGATTCTTTTATGTTCAGTTTAAATGCTGTTGTTTTTGTATTCATTAGTTTTTAAAACCACAATCTTACGTGTTTTTAGAAATGAAGCGGCCGTTCCTAAGTTATAACTATAAACACTAGCTCTAGCAACAAGTTACATGACTTTTAAAAGTTTCACAGTTTAATACCTATTTATAAAACCGTTTCCAAAATGATCTGTCATTCATATCATCATAAAATGCACGCACTATAGTAGTGAGTGGCACAAATAGTATATTGATTGTATATGTTACGAGGCTATACGAATGTAGATTATATCTCTTGGGCATTAGGAAGACAAATGGTGTTTTGGGAATTGAATCGCAGCGGTACTTATAAACTTCAAGGCCTTTTTGTCCGAAAATTACTTGTATGAAGCGGTTAACTTCAAAGGTTTTACGAAAACGTTATATTTTGAGATAAAGATCGCAATTTTTTTTAAACCATGATTTATACATAAGATTTTTTTTTGGAGAAGGTGCTTTAATGACCTGTCCAGATGATTAAAATTAATAAGCACTACACTATCGCTAAGTGCAATAGATAACATAAGCACAAATACAAGCAAACCACGACAGCGTAACCACAGAAAAAACTAGTTTAAAACGAAACAGAAAAATTAACAAAATAAAACTATTACAAGGTCCCTGAATATCTAATCTTACGAGACAAAAAACAGTTCGTTCTAATTAGAAGCATCCATTTCAATCGAAAGACAACAAATAAACAGTTGGAGTTGGCAGCACAACATATTATTTCAAAACCGGTCCACTTAATAGTGCAATAGCATGTATCTAACAGCTCGCTGTACGAATGTAATTTAAAATGACGTCGTAATAGATAAAGCAGGTGATAGATGGGTATTTAGGCATTGAATTAAAATATTAGATAGGGAAGTGGATCAATTTCATTGTAAAATTAGTTAATAAGAACCATTGTTTTTATAAACCCGAATCCCTAACTAGTGAACTACACATCTGCACTCGAGCGGAAGAAGTCATCTCCCGTCAATCAGTTCCTGTCTTAAAAAAGGACGAAAATTAATTTTCTCAAAACCTTTTCTCGTCGAGCCTTAAGAGGCCTGCGGAGACCGCGCGCTATCTCGAGTTGAGACGAAATAAAACACGTTTTTGAGGTTGATGGAAGCAATCCAGATAGTTTAAACAATTCTTGGACACACCGCTGGAGTAGAGTCATCATCCGCACACTGACAGTTGCTTGCTGTGATAGCAATACAAACTATTGAAAATTTGGGAGAGGTTCCGTAATACCAAAAATGATGAATGAAAAATTAATGTATTTCCATTATTGTTTCGAGTAGTTTCCTACGAAAAGATATTTTGAAATATTGTTGTTTATAATATAGAAAAAACAAAATAAAAACATGACATTTTCGCTGTGAAAATGTGTAAATTTAAATTCGCTTAAATTTCGTTTGGGGTAAGTTTTTCAACAAAAAGACGATGTAGAAACCTAGATAATTATTGTCTGAATCCGAATAACATCATATTATGGTGTAAATATGCTTAAATTGCAAATGATTTTGGTATTACGTTTCTATGGATAATTGTAACGTCGCGCCCGCCTTAAAAGGCTGTATAGATTATCCTTCTTCTTATGTCGATGATAAAACTAATCAGATACCTTGCCTAGCCCAGAACTCGGCCACTGCAATGCCGGCCGCTGATGCTGTCATAAAGTCCTCACGAGAACATGCAGAAGGGCACGTGGTGCAGACTATGGTCTATGGAGAGACGCCGCACAAACACTGGCGGTGCACCCTAGGCAATTATCTTCGATCGATTGGCAAATCCTTTCACCACGATGGCAAACCTAAACCCGTTACAGATGCTGTTGATTACCCAGTATTTATCCAATATTATCGCCGAAGAATGGCTAAACTGAAATGGCAGTGGGTAGGGCACATTGCTCCAAGAACACACTATGATAGACAGGATCGAAAGGTTTTACTGTGGTGAACGTTTCCTGGAAGACGACTGCTTCAACGAGACGTGTTGTTAGAAGGCCTCCTATAAGGTTAACTATGTCGATAACTGTTGAGTAGTAGACGTCTTTCGGCTAGAATGATGATGATTCAAAAACAGTTATAGGTCCCTTTATCAAATTCGATAATCTTTCTACCGCGTGGTTACGATAACATTATTTTCAATTCAATTGTTAGAACTACCGAACCGTGCTGTTTTTCTTCCGCTGGCTGTTGTTACTTCACTGTTACACAATTTAGTACTTAATTCCGAGGAACTACGTGAAGTGAATAAACTGAAGTTTATAATTCACAAAAAAGTACAAAATCTAAGTGGCTTTTATACTTTTAAAGTGCTCTTTCGTTCATATAATTGGAGTTTTTGCTTAATTTTGCTTCATTACGCTAAACGTGAGAACTTTTATTTTATTTTTACAGGTAGAATTAAAGTTTTCAGCCTAAAAAGCGTTGAGTTAATTTGTGCACTGAGTTTTCTGTTACTCGGAGTGTTGTTGCGAAAAAGTAAAATTTTTGAATGTAACATTTTGTATTTATTCGCTTGTGAGTGAAGTTTAACTAGGCAAGCTTAAATTATAATGTTTACTTGGGTACTAAATATAAGGGTCGCTCTATGTTAGGCTCTATCTATACATATATATACGTACCACAACTACACCACATCGAAGCAACAAAAACTAGTTACGTGTGTCACAACTGCTTCTTGCAGTTGCTTTGTAGTAACTACAAATATCGAAGTGGTTGCGTTGTGGTTACGTTGTAGTCAGTGTTTGCCGACAGAACAATTCGCCATTTTGCTAGTTGTAGCATTGTGGTTGCGATGTAGTCGAGATGTGGTTGTCATGTGGTAGCATGTACTGTATGCAGTTTAGGAGTCAAATGTTCATTTAATTTGCATTGATTCGTGCTCTTATTCTCCTCTATTGTTACTGTGTGTATTAAAATCTACAAATAAATAAATAATTATTATTATTAAAAAAAATGTAGTCGATGTCAACCACACGGTTTCAAATGACAACAAAATGTGGTCAGTGTGAATGAAACTATTTATTTGTATAAAAAATAGTGCTCTACTACGTGTTTTTGTTGTGGTAAGTCTGAATAGACCCTTAAACTTCTACGAGTAACAACTTCATTAGGCATAAATCATCCAATAAATCAACGGATTACAACATTGTTGTTAATCTTTGATCTTTCGCGGCATGTGTCATTAGTGTTAGGTAAGTCGGTGCGTCGGCGCAGACGTTAGGTGTCGCATTCAATTAACAACGATCTATGGTTAGCCTTGGCGGTAGAATATTTATCTTTAGTTTGAACGGTAGTTAGTTAAGTTATTTAGTACCTAGGGCTTTACTGTGACGTGTTAAAATGCCAGTCGTGTGAGCGAGAAAGAAGGATGGTGCTGTAGACTATAAATAGTTTCATGTCTTTAACAGTTCAATTAAGGTCGTCAAATGGATCGCGTTAAAAGCTTGTGGTAGGGCCTCTGAATGAGTGTGTGTTGACCACATCATTGCTTACCAGGTGAAATAGTGTTTAAACACGAGCCTAAAAATAAAAATAAAAGAGATGAGACGCTCGTGTGATAGTAGCAAATTATTCCGGGGGAACCTGCCTATAAATGGGTTAAGGAAGAATCCTGTGTCCTATTCCAAGATAAAGTCTACTTGTGTACCAAATTCTATCCATCCAGCCGTTTGACTGTAATGAGTAACACAAACGTTCGCCTTTACAATATTATTACAAATAAATAAATTCTTACGGAAGTTTCCTTCAATCGAAATAAATTAACCGTAATAAGTTACTGCTCATTAAGATTATGTTCGAACATTCATCAAGGCAACTCTGGGGAAGATTTTGTTGGTAATTTGTGCTTGCACGCTACATTCATTTCTCACGTTCCGGTTTCACCCGAAAATATATGGAATAGCGTGAATCGGGAAATAAGTAAATACGAAGGAGCTTTTAAGTCTTTAGAAAATATCAGCAACCGATAAATTAAAAGTTTTTAGGGTTGCGTACCTCAAAAGGAATAAAACGAAACCCTTATAAGATCACTTTATTGTCCGTCTCTGTCAAGACGCTATCTCGACAATGCGTGGAGGCATCGAGTTGAAAATTAAAACCATATACCCAGATCTGGGATCCTTGAAGCTGTGAAAAATATCAAACTTCTAAGTTAATCAAAAGAAAGAAGGTCTTTTACGTTACAAGAACCTTATATTTCATTGACCTAGAATCCTGAAATCTGAACCTGAATCCTAAAATTAAGTAAGATCTCATAACTTAAATAGGAAAGGGACAGGGATGGGTTGTAGATAGTAACACTCCTTCTTATTCCAATCAGATCGAGAGATGTTTTTTTTTTAGGTGAGGAATCATCAAAATGGCTTCTCCCGCTCTGGGAGGAGGGCGTATCAAACTTTTACTGACTAGAACCATCCCTATATTCCTTCTTTATCTTGCGTTCCAGGTAGCCAAGAACCCAGTAGGTTTCGGCCTTGCTGGGACTTCCAAATAAAAAGAATTACATTCTCCATGTGACCTTTAGTGGTAAAATAAGGTTTTCTTTCTCCTATTCATGTAAAATTGATGACTGATGTATGTTATTTTTGTCGACGTGGGCGGCAAAAAGCAAAAGTTCAGATAATATTTAATAAACAACTTGTTACTATTTCTTGTTATGTTATTACTGTTTTTTGTGCATCTGGCAGCAACAAATATTTGGCAATATCATTTATATATATCTTATCAATAAATGCTTAGGCATTGTGAAGAATGCCACAAGGGGATCAGCAAAGTGTACAACCCTCTTAATTTATGTTTCCGTACGAATAAAACATATTTTATATAGGAAAGTGTAGAATGCATAATAATATGTGCAAATAATTTATATATTTTCTGATTGTTGTTATGTCTAAGACAAACTTTTGTATGCGGCTTCACCCACATGAAAATAGAAAATAAAATAATAGCCTATGATACTTAGTGAAAATATAGCTTTCTAATGGGGAAAGCAATATAGCTAACATAGTTTTGAAATCGGTCAAGTAGTTTTTCAGTTAAATCATAACATATAAACAAAAAAATTAATCTTTCCTCTTTATAATATCAGTTTATAAAAATATTTTCGGTTTATACATATTACCGGTAACCGGTACTTAAATGATGCTTTGAAGGAAATAAATAAATATATGTCCCATTTACTACGCTACCATCCGTAAAATCGAAAGCCTTATTTTTCTACGACCGATTTGTTACACCTGTCTTGTCAGGAATTTTAAAAAGTCTGAACAAAACACATTTTATTTTTGTTAAGATTACATCAGTATTATGAATGTCGACCATGTCAAATGGACGAAATTATGATAATTTTTAAGGGCTTGTGACAAATGAGCATCGCGTCAAAGAGGCCAACTTTTTGTACCTTTTACATTATGTAGTAGTACGGTTGCTTATCCATAGAAATAAAAACGGAATGTTCGTTCCTTGGCGCATCATTTGAAAACGGCTGCTGTTTTGGTTTTCTTTTGACACATTTTCTTTTCAAATATTCTGAATAATTTGAATAAGGTTTTGAAGGAGGAAATTTAAAAAAAAAATCTGAGAAAAGAAAAGAAAAATTGGGGAAAATGTGGGATTTATTTATGAACTCTCAAATATTTATAGGAGACAACGTTTGTCGGGTCATTCAGTATGAAATATTAATTTTGGGCAGTGACATCGCTGCTACAAAAATATGTCTACGTGAAGGTACTACCGGAACAAGAAGTATTCAGGCCATAAAGAAAAGACAGAATGACAGAAATAAATTTTATAAGGGACAAACACAAAAGCTCACAAATACCAAAGGCTACAAAGCAAAGTAGTTCCAAATGCCATTTAAATCCTTCAGTGATTGATTGAAAACATCCAAACATACACATTTTCACAGTTATAATAATAGGAAGTAGGGTACCTTTGATCAATAAAATATGGGTAGAAAGAGGTCATTGAAACGAAAATATATAGGTTGAAATGATAAATTGAGAAACGGAAATAATTATTGAAATTTCAAAACCTATGGTGATATCCATTGCTATTTCACTAATGCGAAAAGAAAGGACGAAATAGGTATATAAATAAAATTATTATTTAAAAGACAACTTATTATTGTTTCTCATCTTCTGTATACTATAAGTATATTTTAGTGTTTATTTTTTCCAAAAAGCGATTGGTTTTGTAGTTATTTTAAGAGTTATTCCAAAAAAATAAAGTCTCAAAAATTTTGTGTATACACCAATTCATTTTCATAGACATTTCGAAATATCCGAAGTAAGAAAATGTATATAAATTGCTCTAGGAGACAATCTAATTTGAAATTCAAATCACTCCTTTACGCGTAAGTAATTTTGTTACAATATCCGTATACACAGAGCTAATAGCTAATAGAACAAGTGAAAATGAAACAGAATTTGACATAAAGTATAAATATCTTCAAGCGTTTAAGTCTGTTGGGTTATATTAACTTAGGGCTACAGAATTGTTTGAAATAATTGGCCTAGTTTTGGATCGCAATAGAAAATTTAAAGAACACGAATGAGTTTTGGTTAGTAAATGAAAATCTGAGTATATAATTCTTCCCCTAGTATTTGATGTAATTGGATCCTTCAGAAAAGTAAGTAGTAGTACTTTTCTTTACATTATGGGTGGTGCGTCACGTGTAAGAGTTACAAAAGACCCAAAGTCAATTATAGAACGTTATATTTGTTTCATTTATTTTTTTATTAATATTTAACAAAGATTTTTTTACAGTTGGGTTACCTAATCGAG
Organism: Mythimna separata; assembly: GCA_030763345.1. NCBI lineage: Eukaryota > Metazoa > Arthropoda > Insecta > Lepidoptera > Noctuidae > Mythimna > Mythimna separata. The sequence goes on along the minus strand of CM061176.1, from coordinate 18,813,878 downwards.
TTAAAATAAAGAGTAAACTATATTGTGCACTAAAATAGTAACAAAAATTCTAAACAAACTTAAATGTATGGCTACAATGTCGGTCTTACCGCTGACAGCGATACCTACCAGACAACGTTTGGATCGACCGTAAGAATTTAAAAGAGGAAACATATATTATCAACCATTAAAAAATCATAGTATACAAATTCATCTTTGTAAATGTCCATAATTTTCAGTTTTGTTAAACATACTGTGTACAAATCTATTTTTCGTACTGCCATTTTCCCATATTACTTAGGGTCGGCACCACTTTCTTTTTCTTCTATACTATCCTGTCACCCGTCATATTATCACCAAATCCCTTCCCTTTTTACTTCGCACGAAATAAGGTGTTATATCTCACATAAAATTCAATACAAAAATACCAAAAGAAAAACATTCCCCTTATTTATAACTACGATAACAACCGGCAAGTAACGTCTCACACCTCATTTCACGTAGCTACTTTTAGAGCAAATGATCCGCACAAGACCGTTTTCTCGCAAAGTTCGGAACGCGCCTTTGAATCACATCTAACTACGCTTTATAAGGTAAATAATGTATTGGATGGGCCGAACATCGTTAGTGAGTAAGGTTCTAGCTGTAGATGAAGATATACGATAAAGTGACATGCCACGTTTCCCTTTAAGTATTTATTAACATTTTGGTATCCTTTTTAAAGACAGACAAATATAAGTATGTTTTCATTGAATTGTTGTTATTACACGCAACTATCCTTTAGGTGACTTTTCGAAAGCATTCAATTGAGTTGACTACGATAATTTAATGTATAATTTATACTACTGAAAAAATCTTAAAAAAGTGACTGGTTCTACTTCTCTCTTAGTGTTTTCTACTTATCTGACTGATAGCAAGTAGTAGCAGTCAACACAGTGACGTCCACGGGGCTTTGGTTAAGATGGGCGTGCCTCAGGGTTCATTTATTGGATCTACCCTGTATCTAGTGTATATTAATGAGCTTCCTTACTTGTGCACTGTTTCTGACATCTATAAGTGATCTTGTTATTTTTTTTATTGAAATGGAGAATATTTTCAAATTAAAGTTGGACTGCATTTTTGTAACACAAAGTAAAATATTTTATAACACTTTTCATAATAAGGGTTAACAGAATTAAAAAACAGAACCCCCATTTACTTAGAAAAACCTGGAACTGGAACTTTAATACATTTACCATTGCCTACAGTGCAATACAATAACTTTAAAACAGTTACCAAACTTAAATCTTCTGTCAGAGCTTCAAAATTATTAAAGTTTGGCGACAGCTGAGGATTATCGTGGAAAAAGTTGTAGCAGCTTCTATGTCACGATTGAACGCGGATTTGCCAAACCCTAAATAGTTATAAACCGATCTGAAATATATACTTTAGGAATTAATAAGGCGTCCAATGAACCCTACAATATAAAAATCCAGGTTTTAACCAAAGTAATGATCGCTTATATTATTATTATTGTATCTAACTTATACTGTTCCATTGCTGGGTTTCCCAAAACTATTTCTCATTCTCCTCAGGTTCAGATGAAAACCAGCGCCAGGCACTAATTTTCTGGCATTCATACTAGACCTAGGTATTTTGGTGCAGCCGTGGAACACACACGTTCGGGTTTACCTAACCATTGTGTTGAGTTGTGTCAAAAAAGAAACATTTTCTTTCTTTTCCCTCTTTTTCATCTATTTTTTTCCCGCTCTATGCTACAGGTCATGGGCCGTTGCGATTCAGTCGTACGATTTCAGCAAATAGTGACGAGTAACAGTTAAGTTTTTAACGTTGCGCAATAATAGATTGTTTCTTAAATGTCAAATAACCTGTCATCATGTAACATCGATACGTAACAGTGAGGTTGTGTTGTACAATAAGTACTGCACATATAGACGTACCTACGTACATCCGACTATTGCCAGATAAGATCACATGTAGTAGAACATAAGTCTGTTAAACCGGATACTGGTTTAAACTCCTTGCTACTACCGAGAAATTCCCGATATAAAACACCAATAGCATATTGCTTGATCCGAGAATCGAACTCCGATCATTTAATTACCGCATTCAAAGAACTATTGGTAAGTTACAAAAGGCTTTTGGGCTCATCATTAGGTGCAGTAATCACTATATTATCAAAGTCGCTAAACAAATTTATATAAATATATAAGACAGACATCAAGTATTAAAATCTAAAGCTGGAACATCATCCTAATATTCTTATAAAACCAAGTCAACTATTCGTTTTCCATTTACGGCTACAGTGTCAGGTTTGGCAAGGAATTTGTATAGATGTTATCACACTGTGTCGATATGGGCTTCACGCGAAAAATCTCGCGTTAATTGACACGTATTTCCTTTTTCGTATGCAAGTCGATGTCTACTAGATTTTTTTCTTAGGCACATTCTATTAGTGATTTATTAAGCCGTTAGATATTACATGATACCAGGAGGTAGAATGTCATAAAATATTTGTGGTCTATCAATCTGGATGACATAGCTCGTGTTATGGAGCGCATTCCTCGGCGTTAATAAAAATAATCTTTAGTATCTTAAGATTAAGAGACTCGATAAAGATACATTCTTGATTTATAAGGCGGTGCTTCGTCTTAGTTGCAGTTTAAAGAACGTTTAGTTTGTAAGAAGTTGTGGGATGATTTATTTATTTTGTAACCATTGATTAAGTTTTATTTATTAATAATATGAAACTGTTGCGTCTCACTGCAGGTCAAAGTCCTCTTTTCCATTCTTCTCCGTCTTTAGCTACTTCTGGTCAATCCTTACCTATTCGGGATCGAGTCAGTGGAATATAAAGTACAATTAGGTTGACGTATCCGTGTGAGTTAAAACCCTTCACTCGTAGTTACTCAGATACCCGCGAAACGAGACACAATAGTAAAACAATAACAGCGCGGTCTCATAGGACCGGTTGGGGATTCAAACGATAAAGAATTTAAAAATATATTTCCTCTTTATAATATTGGTAGCTACATAATAAATATGAATTTATTACACAGGATTACAGGCTGAGTTCGTTGGCAATCCTTTTGAGGGTGAACGAACCTACTCGCTAATATTAGGGGTAATAACTCTTCTTTTGAGAGCAAATCTCGAATAAATGTATTCGAGTTGATACGTTTTTCATACAAATAAGGTAAGTAAGGTGGCCAAATACTGAGGTGTATTTTTTTTTATTTCAGAATCTATTGCTAAAAGTTGTTCAAAATCTTGTTCGAAAGCATTCATTTAAAATAAAACATTTTTGAATTAAGTATCAAGATATCATTCAGTCAGAAAAATTATGCAGATTGCACATTCTAAAGCGTAAATCTCTATGGAGAAGAATATGCAAGAAACTCATCATTTGTAAATCCTTTTTTTTCTGTTTCTTTCTTTGTAGCTGGCTGTGTAGCTGGCTTACTTTTATATTATGATGTCTTAACTTTTTTTGTTTATTAATTTATTTTTAAATTGTAGTGGTATTTTTATAATTATACAAAGGTAGAACTACATTAAGCCCATATTGGCTACGTACCGCAATCTGGGCGCATCGGTTTCTATACATTTTATATGGCAACTAGGCTTGTAGAGCTTCATTGAAAGGCGCCCACGTGTGCGTCGGTGTAATGTAGTTCCCGTTTAATTATTGATTCTCACACGTGGTAGTTTTTGTAAGTGCAGAGAGTAATTGAAATGAACAAATAAATTAACCTTTGTTACTCTTTTCTGGATATACCTACATATCTTTGTAGGAACCTAAACATTAATGTATTTTGTTATTGCTACAAAATACCGATTATGTTATTATTACTAATAACTATTCACGACGGTTTCATCATTCATCATCTCAGCCGAAAGACGTCCACTGTTGGAAATAGGCCTCCCCCAAGGCTCACCACAAAGCACGGTCCCGTGCATCTCGCATTCATCGGATTCCCGTAACAATTACGTAACGTTTAAATTTTATTTTTTATAGTTATATTTTTTTCCTTTTGTCACAACCTGCGGTATCAAAAAGTAATCTGACATGCGTATCCCAACCGGTCCCCAAGATACAGGCACCGCCGAGTTTGGGGACCACCGTAATGGACTATACAATGGAAGCTCGCTAATAGTTACAGACCTAGACTAAGTTACGATTATTTAAATTTAAGGAAACTACTGTAACAATGGTTCAATAAATTTATTATTATTATTATCTTTTATTATTATTATTATCATCGTTCTACCTTGTATGACTTCCAACACGGGGTCTTCCGGTACGCGCTCACCACTCCAGAACTCATCGGGCCCAACGGCGGTCAGTTCTACAAGTAACGTATCACAATAGTTTAAAAATACTTTATTTCCGTGATTGAAATGAAAGATGTCATTAGCGTGAACATTTCTGTCATACTTTAAACACACTGACTATACTAAAAATTCACCCAATTTGTTTTTACCTATACGGTTCTTCAATAGCTTGCAAACCTTACGTCAGACCATATGCGCTATAAACTTTCCAAAAACTCCCTTCATTTCGCCTGAATTCATGCCAAGTTTGGACGCAATGCTCTTGAACTGTCGAGAACAAATACTTCACCCATTCATAGAACTTTGACTGATATGAACCCTGCCTAACGTATGATGTAAAGTTTTTGATAGTTCATGTTATAGGACACGTTTTGTATGAAATAAGTTTTCTTCGTGTGTTTCTGTTTGTTTTGAAAAGTATCAAGATTGGTTGTATAAATACTAGTCAAAACTGCCTTGAAATTTGACAGTGAAAAAGCTGATAATACAGCAACCAAGGGTCATTCATTGTATCATTTTTCAAGTCATTGGGATACCACTCATACATTTTTCAGGTAGTTAGCCAAGAAATAGTGGCTTTATCTAGTTTAAATTGTCGAAAAAATTAATATGTTAAAGTTTTTTTTAAAACCTTTTTTGCAAAATAAATATCATTTATCACAGGCGTAACTTAATGCATCAAAGCCATTTCTACTAGTCAACCTTTGAGTTAAAAAAGACTACAGTATGGTAGGGTTATCCAAATATCCACTGACCATGAGTAGATCATAAAAAAACTATTTGAATATGTGATGATATAATGTTGGAAATAGGTATTCATAATGTAATATTATAATGAATGAACTAAAATGATTATCAAAGAACAAGTTGGAAATGTATCCACACTAACTAAAAGAAACTTCAGGAAACATTACTTAACCCGTATTAAAATTACATTAATTAAACTCAAAGAGAAGGTAAAACTGAGATACCGTTATACAAAACCTAGATAAGTAGGGTTCTAAGTAATTCTCAAGACAAAGGCATACTCTGACAGCTTGCAAAGGGTAGCCTTTCTATTGGTTAGTCGCTTAACTAAGGATCAAAAGGTGGGTTACTCTTGTGGGTGACCTTTGAGAACTGCGGTTCGTTGCCAATTAATTTACAAAGTGAATTTTATACATTTTGTTGCTTTAATTCATGAATCCCCGACCGGTCTCATGCGACCGCGCTGTTATGGTCTTACTATTGTGTCTCGTTTCGCGGGTATTGATAGGTTAAGCTTAGTTTTAGTGATATAAGATATCCTAGTGCAAGAGCAAAGCACTACTGATTTTTGGGTCTCATCATCATCATTTCAGCCGAAAGATTCCACTCCTGGACAAAAGCCTCCTCCGAGCGTTGCCACAACGACCGGTATTTTGCGTCTTTTGTGTGTGAAATAAATAAACCACTTAATTTATTATTAAATCTTCTAATACGGCGATTACGGTATGATGTGATTATATTTTAAGTTAAACACGTTTCAAACGTTACTTTAATGCAAAAATTTGACAGGGTTTTAAGACTTAAATATACTTTGATAAATACTCAACTTCAGATTAGAGGTTAGGTTTTTAATTCTAATATTTATCAAATAACAACTAACAAAATATGTGGATAACAGAGTCCATGCGTCTGTATTTTAAACGTAACAACTTATAATATAAGTGGATAAAAGAGTTCATGGTTAGATACTGACTTTTTAGATCTCAAACTTGACCACGTGCCGCAAGGGTTGGTTGTCGATATGCTTAAACTCGTCCGGATCAAGCCATCGATCACTATCGTTCTTTAATCCGCTTAAAGAAGTTCAATACTGGACAAGGACATGGCCTCACTGTTTTCTAGCCGTAACTTGTCACCTATTAACCACCGGGGTTTTTCGAACTTACTATTAATTGTATCTCCCCACCAACTGTGTTCCCACGTTGTCGTCGTGGTGGGGCTTGTGTGTCTCAATGACCTTGAGGGCTTTGCCGGTAGAGCTACTCATGCCGGAAGGCCTCAAGTGAGAGACCAGACCAAGAGGAACACAAACAGGACGGAGTCCAGGAAACTGGACTGCCGTGGTGGGTTCGCCTCAGGTACGTGTCTGCCAAGCAGACATGACCTTGATGGCGAACGAGTCTATTGGGGACCCCACCCCAATTAAAAAAAAAAAAAGGTTAAAGCTGTGTACAGCACAACCATGAACGCGACTCTAAAAGATATTTTACCCCAGGAGGGTACCGACTGCCACGCAGTCGGAGAATCCCTCACCAAGCAGAGCTTGGTCTGCCCCTCGTATTCTGGGGGGGGCAAAGAGCGCGTCGGATCCACAAAGGATCTGTCACCGTCCTTTTTGGACGTAGAGAGCCAAGGTGGCTCACCCTCCGGTGACGTAGAGTCCCTGGGTTCCACTCCCAGCACGTCTGCGGCACCGGCAGGTAACGAAGAGGCCGGCAGGCTCTTCGGTCTGAGGGAGGTGAGTGCAGATGAGGCGTCGGATTCAGATGCCGCATCTGAGCTCAGTCTCAGGCGCATGGAGGTGGTGGAGACCACCTCTAGGAGGAACGAATTCCTCAAACGTCCCATATCGGGGGATGGGCGGGGTTCAACCTCCGGTGAAGAGGATTCGAGGCCTTCGGCCCGCAAAATCCCCACTTCAAGTCGGGGGGTCGGTCGGAAGTCAGGGAAGGGAAGAGGGCTCGCGGTTCAGGATCGATCCAAAGATACCGCCATCGAGGGGCCCTACCCTGCGGAGAACAGCTGCCAGGCTGCCGCCAATCCCGGGTTGTCCGACGGTGAGCCAGACCCAGAGGAATGTCCCAACATAGTGCTGCCCCAAAAATTCCTGGAGGCCGTCGCAGCAGCCGTAAAGGGTGTTGCCTTGAAGAGGGCGAAAGCCTCAAAAGATATAGCCATATCCGAGGCTATAGCGTCAATCAACGCAGCTGCGGTAGACGCTATTGAGGATTTGAGGGCGGAGGTCACCCGCCAGGCAGCCGGCTTGGAAGCTCTCCGAAAAGAGAACCAGAGCCATCGGGAAGACCAAGCGGGGCTCCGAGGAGAACCCGGTCCACAAATGCCCCAAAAAGAGGGACATAACCAACCCCAGCCCGAGACGGAGAATCAGCTGCTGACGATGGTAAAGCAGGAGCTGGCTGCTTTCCAGCAGCAACAGCAGCAGCAGCAACAGCAGTTCCAGCAGCGGATGCAGCAGCAGCTGTCCGTGCTGGAGGGCATTGTACTGCGTCCCTCACTCGCGGGCTCTGGTAAGAGGCCGGCGGCATCGTACGCCGCCACAGCTGCAGTTACGGGTACTGCCGCGACCAAGGCTAGCCCGGCTGGGCAAGCCAAGCGGGGGGCCGTGGCGGCGGCGATTGCGAGGCCGGCCCCGGCGACAAAGCAGCGGCAAGGGAAGCCGAACTCTTCTCCTGCTCCTCCTGCGAAGGGCAAAAAGGCGCCCGCCACCAAGGAGGTGGAAGCGCCCACCGTGGCGGCGGCCAGGCGGCCTCAGCAGCCCCTACCTGCAGATTCTTCGGCTGGCGCCGAGTGGACGGTCGCCGGCGCCAAAAAGAAGGCTGGCAAGGCGGCTAGGGTCGCCAAAAAACGCGCGAGTCGGCAGCAGCGCAAAAAGCGAGCCATGACGGCTAGGCTTCGCGCCCCGAACTGCGCAGGTGTAGTGGTCACGCTACAGCCGGATGCGGAGAAGAGGGGCGTGACGTACGATGACGTCATGGACGTGGCAAAGAAGGCGGTGCTACCTCACCTTGAGGAGCTCGGGGCCTCCAACGGATTCCGCATAAGGCGCACCGTGACCGGGGCCCGAATACTGGAGGTCCCCGGTGCAGCCAGCGGCCCCGCCGCAGATGCCCTGGCCGTAAAGATCAGGGCGTCTCTGGATGCCGAGGACGCCCGAGTCTCCAGGCCCACGAAGTGCATTGACATGCGCATCATGGGTCTGGACGACTCCGTCAAGGTGGACGAGATAGTGGCTGCCGTTGTCAGGGCGGGAGGGTGCACGACCGACCAAGTGCGGGTGGGCGTCATCCGTCCTGACAGCACAGGTATGCGAGCCGTTACGGTGAGCTGCCCCGTGTCGGCGGCCAAGGCTATCACGGCGGAGGGCCGTAGGCTTTTGGTGGGCTGGGTGTCAGCCCAAGTCAAGTTGCTGGAGCCCAGACCTCTGCGGTGCTTCCGCTGTCACGTGGGGCACCACGTGGGGGCCCTTTGCACCGCGGAGGTGGACCGCAGTGATCGATGCTTCCAGTGCGGTCAGCCTGGTCACAGGGCCGTCGAATGTCATGCAACGCCGCACTGCTACGCATGTGCGGCGGCAGGCAAAGCGGCTGACCACCGGGCTGGGAGCAGGTCCTGCGACCCCCCCGCCAAGGCCAAGGGTAAGGTCCGGAAGGGCCCTCATCCCACCGCAGCCTCAGCCACCGCTGCTGCCGCCATCGCCACGGCAACCGCTGCGGCAGAGCCCTCAAGGGGGGCTCGGGAGGAGACCGTAATGGATTGCCAATAACGGCCCCACTACGTCTCCTCCAGGCGAACATCAACCACTGCGCTCCCGCTCAGGATCTGTTGCTCCAGAGCATGGCGCAGTGGTCGATCAATATCGCCGTGGTCTCCGAGCCGTACTTTGTCCTGCCCAGGGAAGACTGGGTCCAGGACCTGAGCGGCTCGGTGACCCTAATTTCGTCGGCCGCCGCCGGTACCCCCGCCTCTCGAGGCCGTCACGAGAAGGCGGGGCTGCGTGGCAGCACGGGTCGGGGACATTGCAGTGGTAGGCGTCTACCTGTCCCCGAACCGAACTCTCGCCGATCTCCACAACTCCCTCATGGAACTGAATGCCGTCGTCGCTGGGTTTGGATCCCTCCCCGTGGTCGTTTGTGGGGACTTCAATGCCTGGAATCTGGCTTGGGGTTCCCGGCTCACAAACCAACGGGGTCGGATGGTGGAGGACTGGGCTCTGGAGACTGGCCTGGTCGTCCTCAACCGGGGTTCTGTTCCCACGTGCGTGCGGATGCGGGGAGAGTCGGTGGTGGACATTTCGTTCGCCAGCCCCGCTCTGTCGCCGCGTGTCGTCGACTGGCGCGTAATGGAGGGGGTCGAGACGTATTCCGATCATCGGTACATCCGGTTTGACGTCTCCGCCCGGACCTCGACCGCGCCGGTCAGGGAGCAGACCCCGTGTGGTCCGCGGTGGGCGCTGAGGCAGATGGACCGGGACGCTTTCCTGGAAACCGCGAGGGTACAGGCCTGGGTGCAAGCACCGGACAGGCCTGTCGACATCGACCTCGAAGCAGAGTGGTTCCAGGAGGCAATGTCGCAAATTTGCGACGAGGCGATGCCCCGAGTCCATCCAGGACGTGCTCGGCGCCAGGTGTACTGGTGGTCGCCGGAGATTGAGGCTCTGCGCGAAGCGTGCAACGCCGCGCGGCGCCGGTACACCAGGTACCGCAGGCGCCGCATTCGTCCGCCGGATGCGGAGGCCAGAGAGGCGGAGCTGTACGAGGGGTACAGAGCGGCAAGGCGCACCCTCCGAACGGAAATAAAGCGGGCCAAGTTGGAGGCCCGCAATGTGTGGCTGGAGATTCTGAACAGGGATCCATGGGGACGCCCTTACCAGGTGGTGCGGGACAAGCTCCGCCCATGGACTCCCCCGCTAACTCAGAGTCTCCGGCCTCAGCTTGTGGAGGGTGTGGTGGCCAATCTGTTCCCTGAGCGAGGGGAACACTGTCCCCCGCTCATGGCTCCGCCACCTGCGGTGCCCGTAGCGGACCACACCAGCGACGACGACGACGACACTTCAGAGGTGACCGAGGTGGAGATGAGGGCGGTGGTACGAAGACTTAGTGTCAAGAACACCGCCCCAGGACCCGACGGCGTGCCTGGAAGGGCCTGGGTCCTGGCCATGGAGGCTCTCGGGTCTCGATTACGAGGGCTCTTTAGCGCATGCATGGAGAGAGGCCAGTTCCCTCTTCGCTGGAAGACTGGGAAACTGGTCCTCATCGCGAAGCCGGGGCGCCCCGCGGACTCTCCGTCCGCGTACCGGCCCATCGTGCTGCTCGACGAGGTGGGCAAGCTCTTTGAAAGAGTAATTGCAGACCGCCTCGTCGGGCATCTATCACGGGTGGGGCCGGATCTTGCTGACGGTCAGTTCGGCTTTCGCAGGGGGCGCTCCACCGTGGACGCCATCATGCGCGTGAGAGCCCTCACGACGGGGGATGCGGTGACTCGGGGCAGGGTTGTCTTGGCGGTGTCTTTGGACATCGCCAATGCCTTCAACTCCCTGCCCTGGAGTAGCATCGAGGCGGCACTTCGGTACCATGAGGTGCCCACCTACCTCCGTCGTGTGATTGAGGCCTACCTGTCGGATAGGTTCATCATCTATCCCGGTCACCAGGGAGAGTGGAGACGGCGAGAGATGTCGTGCGGTGTTCCGCAGGGATCGGTACTAGGACCGCCCCTGTGGAACATCGGATACGACTACGTGCTGCGCGGCGACCTCCCCGACGGGGTCAGCGTGGTCTGCTACGCAGACGACACGCTAGTCCTAGCGCGGGGAGAGTCGTACCAGGCGGCGGCCGAAACAGCGACACGCGGGGTTGCGACAGTCGTGGAGAGGATCCAGCAACTGGGACTCAAGGTGGCATTGCACAAGTCCGAGGCTATGTGCTTTCATGGCCTTCGGACCGCGCCACCACCGGGTTCCCAAATAACGGTAGGGGGGGTTCACATCGGCGTCGGGTCGACGATGAAGTACCTGGGACTCGTCCTCGACAGCCGGTGGACTTTCGAGGAGCATTTCCGACGTTTGGCCCCCAAACTGGACAGGACTGGTGCCGCTCTGAAGCGGCTCCTGCCCAACCTAGGGGGTCCAGACGCCCCCTGCCGGAGGCTCTACGCGGGGATCGTTCGGTCCATGGCCCTTTACGGGGCGCCAGTTTGGGCGCCATCGCTGGGTAAGCGACCAGCGGCCAAACTGAACGCTTGCCAGAGGGTCATGGCCATCCGGATGGTGCGGGGATACCGCACGATCTCCCGCGAAGCGGCGAGCCTCCTTGCTGGCCTGCCACCGTGGGATTTGGAGGCAACAGTCCTTGCACGCATGCACGATTTGCGCGTGGAGATGCAACGCCGGGGCGAAACTCCGCTGCCACGACAAGTCGCGGAATGGCGGACAGAGTTCCGGCGGGATCTCAGGGTGGCATGGCGACTGCGACTGTCGCAACCCAGTGCTGGGCATGCCGTCATTGCGGCGGTAAGTCCCCTCTTTGAGGAGTGGTTGGAAAGAGGTCACGGCGTCCTCTCGTTCCGTATGACGCAGGTCCTCACCGGACACGGTAAGTTCGGGAGGTTCCTGCATCGGATCAAGGAGGAAAGGACGCCCGGGTGTCGCCACTGTGTGGACCGCCCGGAGGACACGGTGGAGCACACGGTAGAGGTGTGCCCCGCTTGGGCGGAGCACCGCCGTGTCCTTGTGGAGGCTATCGGCGGCGGTGACCTCTCGCGCCGGGCCCTGGTACAGGCCATGGTCCGGAGCGAGGAGGGGTGGCAGGCAGTCGCCTCCTTCTGCGAAGCAGTAATGTTAGCGAAGGAGGCTGCCGACCGCGTGAGGCAACGGAACTCACACCGCCGCCGCCGAGATCCCGATCCCGATTACCGACCACCGTAGGCGCGGGCTCGCGGATAGCGAGCACTGGGTAGCTCGCCGTCCGGCAGTCTAGTAATAATCTGGACCGAGCCTAGTCGTCGACGGCGCGTTCTGTTCCACGCGCGCCTCAAGGAGATGTCAGCAAACTGTAGGGGCCCGGCAGGGCCGAAGCCTCTGGGGAACACGGTATCCGAAAGGCTGTCACCGTGTCCCCCAGATCGATGGCAACGAAGGAACGGGGTAGGGGTTTAGTCAGTAAGAGTCTGACACACCCTCCCGCTCCGCCCAAGAGTGGGAGAAGTCATTCTGATGATTACCCTACCGGAAAAAAAAAAAAAAAAAAACTATTAATTGTATCTTATTATACTAATTAATCTATTATTTAGCGACGAAGCATTAAAAAACTACACAAGGATCAATAAAAAACAAATACCAAAAAAAGATGCTCCTACGCTCAAAATATTACTAACTAATAACACAAAAAGCCTACTATCAGCAAAAACTCCGAGCCAATGAAAGCGAGTCGGCAAAAAACTGGGTCTCGATTCTCGAATCTCTCGATATAAAACAAAAATTTTACTCGATACGCTGTCGATCGCAGAGCACCGAGCGACGCTGGGTTTTGCTTCACCCTATGTGGTCTAGAGCAACAGCCGTGCACTGCGGTTTGACATTGTGGACATGTAAAGGTGTGTACGCACATTCTGTACGCGTTTTAGAAGTTTAACTCAAAAAGCTTAAATTATTTGGAAAAGCATGCATCCTTGAAAAGTTTTGGTACAGATGAATATTGATTACGAATATTTGAAGAGCAATTGATGAGTTTTAAGGAAGAACTTATTATTGAACACAATGAAAGTTCACAAATATAAATTACTTTTTGTAAACAAATCCATTGATTTGATGAATGCGAGATTCACAGGATCGTTTATTATGACGGCCTATGAAATGATGATAATGAAGCAGATCCATGAAGGACCAAGAATGTTATTGAGTATTTCTATCACCAAAACTTCACTCACTGATTGAGTTGAATGCGTAAGATTGAGTCATTGAGTCTCAGTGTATTGGGTCGAATTAAATGCGAAATTTTTGGGATTTTTTCATTTATAGAAATGGGAATATGTCGACCGGTTGAGCCGTTGTGACAGCAAGTAATTACGCAAAAAGACTTTATCTAAATTTAATACCCCTCTGGTTATAGGAACAATACCTCAATTTAACTAATAGAATCTCAATATTTATGACAATCTCATGCACAAACAAGCAGACGCATTAGCTAACAAATACTTGAGGACCAAGGTTGCTTTATATTCGCGTATGCATGTATGTACACAGACACACCCTAACAATTCGTGTTAGGTACGGTACAGTGAGCGAGTGCGGTGGCCGCGGTCGACCGTACAATATTGTATCTTTACCGCGTTGCAATGTTCAGTAAATTCTGCGTCAGATGATTTGAACTGAAGCTAGGTAGTTCTATGCAGCCTTCATGGGTTGTATTGTTCTGGTGTATTGTATTCTAGACGTATTGACTTAGTGTCTGTAATCCCTGTCTAAATTCATATCTTATTTCACGTTTCGTATCCGAAGTGTAGTCAAAGGAACCCGGTCTGGTCTGTTAGTGGGCATCTCATGAAACGTTATATTAGAAACTAGCTGTCCCCAGCGGTTTCACCCGCATTTTTCGTTACTGCTCCGTTCTCGTGGGTCGTAGCGTGATGGTATATGGCCTATAGCATTCCTCGACAAATGGGCTATCTAACACTGAAAGAATTTTTCAAATCGGACCAGTAGTTCCAGAGATTACCCCCTACATACAAACTTACAAACCTACAAACTTACAAATTTTACCTCTTTATAATATTAGTATAGAGTATAGATTGGTGTACAGTTGAAACTTATTACTACTATGGCTGCTATAATAATATCATCATCATCATCATCTGCCTAGCCTTTTCCCAACTATATTGGGGTCGGCTTCCAGTCAAGCCGGATTTAGCTGAATAACCAGTATTTTACGAGGAGCGTCTGCCTACCAGACCTCCACAACCCATTAACTGGGGTAACACGGTACTTCATGGCAAGACTAGAGTCAGATTTACTGGCTTCTGACTATCCGTAACGACTGCCAAAGATCTACAAATGACAGCCGGGACCAACGGCTTAACGTGCTTTCCGAGGCACGGAGGAAACTCGTTATGTTAAGATGGTCACCCATCCAAAGACCAACCAATAATAATATAAATAATAAAAATCGTATGGGACCTTTCGTATGCGAGTGTGGTTTGTATTTGACCTGTTTTATTTTCTGTATGTCTGGAGTTTATACAGCTGCGGATATCAATACATATATTATAAATAGACCCCCATTAAGTAGAATAATAACCTATATATTTTTCTAGAGAATGTAGTCGACAACAAATTAATTCGTAATGCAGCAGCTGACATAGTTCAAGCGCTTAATGTTACTTTTTTATTTTTTCAAAAATAAGTTTTTTTTCGACTAAAACTTGAGAACTGTCTGAGGAGTGATAATCAACATTGATAGTATAAAAAATTGAAAAGGCTGATAACAAAACTAAGCAAACGTGAAACTAAATTATTAATATTCAAATGCCTCTATAATTTCAAATTAACTCATAACTTCAAGAGATAATTATGAATGACATATCACTATCAGAGTCAAGTGTTACATACGTAATCGTGTCGCAACTATTTAAAACTAATCCCTCGCCCTACACTGTTAATCCATAATTAATGTATAAATGCAAATTTTCTCATAAGATGTCAGTATAATGTACAATTCCCTTCCCAAAATTTGAAAGAAAAATGCATACACGTTCCATTTTAGTCTCAAAAGTAAGAAATGTTAATAACCAGCCTTGACTTGACTTAATAGAATGAATAAAATTTCAATTTTACTGTCACACACGGTGTCTACTTCTCTTTCTCTTCCAACTCTCCTTTCGCGGTATGCTGGAAGAGATTTCTTTAGAAATAAGCATTACCTTTGTACCTATTGTCTATCTCCTTTTTCTTTTATAATTCTTTTGTGTGTACATAAACCGTTAAATAAATAAATAAATACTGAAGTATACAATAGCAAATTTGATAACATTTATAAAGTTGTTTTCAGTTATATAACCCAGTTTTGCAAGCACAAAGTTTCGTTCAATCTAACATATTTAAATAAATAAAAAATATATCCACATTGGTTTTCCAATAGTTTATTATGATGATAGTTTAATAGAGAACTTTGAGCACTAAAGATTCGCTGCCGAGAATCTCCACTTTGTCCGCTTGAAGAACTTCCCTGCAAATATAAAATACACAACTGTGTTATTGAAATTAAAACAAGGAATATATAAACAAATACAGGAGCTGAGTTATTGAATTTTTTATTACTTTCAATGAAAGTAGAACTTGAACTAGACGGTAATAATGAACCCTGTGATATTAAATATGCCATCTCTACCTCTACAATTGTTGAATCTGTTAAGAAAGCTATAGGTATAACAGTAAGTTTGATCATCATTTAATTTGATTGAATATCCAAGGAAATTAAATGTTAGAAGGACAGGATAACACTTGATGACTTCTTAACTGACATATATGTGCCAATTTTGTGTATTGAGTGTTCTAAGATTGTGATTTCTACTGTAGCATTCAATGGTAAAAATTAATTTAGGATTTTAAAAACCCTTAAATTTTTGTTGGAACGAACATAATTATATACACATAGCAGCCGGTCCCGGCTTCGCACGGGGTAGACAATTATTTATTTTTGGAAATTTGGATATAAAACACTTTTTTTAGTGTTAGTTTTCTACACCTTCGGTTACATTGTTCAAATTTTACCAAGGATCCCTAATTTTTTCAAAATGAAATGTAGCCTATGTCAAATTGGAAGAACGTAGCATTCTATTGGTGAAAGAACTTTTTAAATCGGCCTAGTACTTTTTGAGCCTATTCATTACAAACATACAAAAATAGGTACAAATCTTTCCTCTTTATAATATTAGTATAGATAGAAATCTGAATTATATTTTAGGTATCTACACATAAGTCCAAATACCTACACAAGTAGTGAAGATGCTTCATTTTTATACTAACTAAAAACTACTTGCAGTATAATTAAAAACTTACATTTAGTTTTTTTTTATTTTACAGCCCTAAAATAGATAAGATAATAATATACTCTGTTGTATTTCTTGAAGACGCAGAACCTTAGTGTCAGCTTTAACCCGTTGAGAATCAAGTGTCTTGGAATTTATCGAATTATCGCGCATGCTCAGATAATCGTTGCTGAAGTGTTATCAAAGTTATTGAGGTAAATACAAATTGTTGATAAACTGTAACAGATATAACTAAATTCTATTTCAGCTTAAGTTAAGCAAATAATTTAAATATAAACAATAATGATAAATTAAATTTAAATGATACAAAATATTATAATATTAAAGCAGAATTTTAAGAACACAAAGTATTAGCAATAGATAGAAATGATAAAACAAATCTTAAAGACCCACTTAAAAAGCTTTTGGCACATAACGAGATAATGATCGTTTAAGTCTTTGTTCTAAATTCTAAGGTAATGTGACCTTTAGCAAATTGGTATTATACCCAAACTTCTAGCTTCTATAACATGAGAAATCTGAACTATCATCTAAAACTTGAGGTAGGTTGTAATAATAACTTTGTCTTAACCAATTCTATTGTCAAAGATATGTGAAATTTAGAAGTTGGATATGTAGTATAGTCTATGGAGGCTGCGGGATTAATCAAAAGAGTTATTAGGGCGCTGGCCAATAAGAACAACTGAAAGAACACTGCTAGGTTAGTCTGACACTCCTTGCTCCACCCAGAGCAAGAACTAGTAAAAAATCATCAAATGACTTTGATAAATTCCTATGTCAAAAGAAAAAAAAGTTACTACTGTAGTATTATTTCTCACCAGGAATTTTTGGGTGACTGGATGCTGCTAATGACAACTTGAACTTTCTTGTTAACGTTCTCAAAGTAGGTGAGATCGATGGTGTAGGCTTCCTGTCTGAAGTTAATGACTACAATGTAGGCTTTCTTGTTGTACCACCTGAAAGAATTGTTAATTATATATGTGGTTTTATATTTTCAACATAGTCAACCATTTAGTCATTAATATTTTAGTTAATAAGACGTCCACTGCTGCACATAGGTCACCTCGAGTATCGCCATAATGACCGGGCCTATGCATCCGTCGTAACAATTTCCTTATTGACTGCCTGTTCTTATAGTAAGTAGTTCCGATAAAAAATCTCATCGTCACGCAATGTTGTGAGTTTACTAGTTTGAAGACATCTAGGTCTAAAGCCATACTTTCTCTTAATTATATATGGCTTACTTTATTGGGTGGCTAAGTAGTATGGTCAACAAATCGGCTATAATTAAGTAAGACAAAATCTCCATCAGCATCAATCTAAAGCCTTGGTTTTTACGTAAATGTTTGAAGAAACAAATTATTATTAACGTTTACAAAAGCTTTACTGTCATTAATCATACACATTGCTTTTGAAATGAAATGAGTTCGGTTTCTGCTTAAAAATGGATATTTCAGTATATGATAGTGATTTAAATAAATTTCTCGAAACTTTCCTGGAGTTATTTGGCTATCGAAAACATAATTAATTTAAATGTTCCGGTCACTCTATGGAAGTGTATGATTGAAAGAATGAATATCCTTTAAATATATTCAACAGATGAAGCATAAAATTGAGTTGACCAATATGAGTTGTTTATTAATCAAAATCTTGATTAATTTTAATGTTCTTTTCACCTTATGTGAATGCATGAATGAATATGAATATCCTTTAAATATATTCAACTGATGAAGCATAAACATTGCGTTGACCAATATATGTTACCTAGATATGTTCTAATGCCAATATATTCTAAGGACGTTGGATCAATTTCCGCAATAGAACAAATTGCTTGTAGGAACACAGCCAATCGGCAAACATTCGATCCAAGCCTGGATGTTTGTAAATATTACGTGTGTAATGTGTACACACCGGAACACATGACATAGGAAACTCTATTTTCCAGTTTAGAGCTACAAACTGTTTACGTTGATCTATTCACGTAGATATTGATAACGTCATGTCTATCTTGGATGAAAATAGACAAATTGACGCTTTTCGACCTCATGTGTTTGTTCTTGTTAGTTTTCTAACGTTCAAATTGTCAAGATAAAAGTGATTAAAATAATACAGTGACATGATTATTTTCATCACTCTCAAAGTCAAGCAAAATTTTGGATCATTCATACCTTCTAAAGGCAAAGACACCTTCATTGTAAGCAACAGACTCGTATCTGCCATGTCTGAAAGTCTTGTCATTGCGCAGTGCTGCTAAAGCCTTGTAGATATTCAAGTGGGATTTTTCTGTTACTCTCTGGACTTCAACGTTCAGGTTCTCAAAATCAGCTGCTACTGGGAGCCACGTCTTGTTGCCGACCGAGAAACCTGTCGAATAAAAATTGTAATCACCACACTCAAAAATAGGATATATTTGTTAATTTTAGTCTCATCTCATTTAACAGGTTTAACATTGAAATCATTGGTTTAATGCTATGTCGATATAAAATAATAAAGAGCAGTTGTACCTGCATTTTTATCAGCACTCCATTGGAAAGGTGTACGTTGAGGGTCTCTAGAAGTTATCCAATAGTTGATAGGGTCATCAGTGTTGCAGCCACCAGGGTCCACCGTATCTTCCCAGCTTACATAACCATCGACCATACCGATTTCTTCTCCCTAAAATATTTTGGTGTTTGTTATTCTGGTGTTTTGTATATACAAAACATCGCTAAAACTTAGAATTCAGCTACTAAAATGAAACATTCATTTAGAAATTAAACTTAAACTTTGTGCTTACCATATAAGTGACACCGATACCAGGCATCAATAATGTGATCATGTTGATACCATCAACTAATTCTGGGCTAAATCTTGAAGCAACACGACTGACGTCATGGTTTCCAGCCTGAGAAATAAAAATGTATAATTTAGGAGGATATTGGAAGATCTTTAAATAACTAATCTAGATATTATGGTCAAAATCCTTACCACCCAGTTAGCGTGTTCATCAATAGGTTTGAATGTGAGGAACGAGTCGAGAGCGTATTTGATCTCTGCAGCACTTGATTCACCATTTACATCAGAAATTAGTGCAAAGTTAAATGGCATTTGGGCTCCTTTACGATCTCCGTTACCGTAATACTTCATCGCCATCTTTGGAGTGGTGTATGCTTCAGTCATCATGACTCTACTTAATCCATCTTTTTCCTTAAAATCATCAAAGACTTCCCTCCATTGGTATACCATTTCTATAGTTTCGTCAAGGTCTTTGGTGTAAATATGGTTAAGATAATCATAATTATCAGGGTCATCTGTTAGTCCAGACAAAGGCTCATCGGGAAACTTTCCTCCAAAATCAGCCTTGTCAACTTCAAATAAAAAGGCAATAGCATCAACTCTAAAACCTGCAACACCTTTCTCTAACCAAAAGCGAATAACATTCTTCATTTCTTCGACAACGTCTGGATTACGGTAGTTAAGATCTGGTTGACCGATGACGAACTGATGAAGATAGTATTTGCCAACTTCTTCTCTGTACTCCCAGGCACTTTTACGTAAGGCACTAACCTAATGTATAAAAAATCTGTGAGTCATTAATAATTTCAGTTTATATTATTTTAAATTGCATTTGTATAAATTTGAGATTTAATTAATTGAATATATGGGAATCCACCATGAAGATATTATTAATCATTCTTAATCATAAATTTAATTTTCAACAAGATTAATTTCTAGGCAAACAGGTCAGTTCATAAACATTGTTAACACAATATTAGTAAAATTAATACTTTTTGATACAAAAAAGTCGGTTCTCGAACTTACCCAATTGGTAGGTGGATGCATAACCCCATTTTCATCCACCACTCCATCCTCCCAGATAAAGTAATCGAAATATTTCTCATGACCTCGCAACGCCTCCTCAAACCACATACTTTCATTACTTGTGTGATTGGGTACGAAATCCAGAACTATTTTTATATCTGGAACAGTAAACAGTATTGTTTGTATTTTGTGTTTGTTGCTTTTTTTTATATATTCAGAAAAAAGTAATCAAATTACTTTTATCTGTTGATTCAATAAAATTGGAGTATATATTTTTGTTTTGTTTCTAAAAGAAATTCATTTAACCGTCGCGTAGGCAACTTTGATTTTTCTCGGAAGAGTTCGTTCTTAGCATTGCATGCATTTCTTATAAAACATGCTGTTTTAGTAAATATAAATTCTGGAGTTTTTTTTATTATTGATGGATTCTACTACGTGGATAAAAGATGAAGTGGTTCTTTCTTATATCGATTTTCCTCATAGTACGCAAGGGTATTAAAAACTTACCTAATTCTTTAGCTTTGGCCATAAGATTTTCGAAATCCTCCATAGTTCCATATTCTTCTTGAATAGCATAGAAGTCAGCAATATCGTAGCCAAAATCGTACATGGGTGACTTGAAAATTGGAGAAAGCCATGTGGCCCCAATACCCAGCTCCTTCAAATATTCAAGATTTTCTGTGATTCCTGCAAAAATGGTCATAATTAAATTTTCTACTTACACGAATTCATTTGTATATTTTTCATGAGGAACAGGGAATTATTCATATTATCTTCTTTTTTGAATCTTACCATTTATATCTCCAATTCCATCACCATTGCTGTCCTTGAATGACCTTGGATATATTTGATAGAAGATGGTAGTCTCCCACCAATCAAGTTCCTTTTCCTTGTTATAAGAACTTTGTTCGCGCCACTTGTGGGTGCGCTTATATTTAAATTACCCACATTTTTCTTATATTATTTATCTATCCATCCTTGTCTTTTCGCTGCATTAAACTATATGTTCGATTCTCGAACAGTCTACGTTCGGCCCTCGTCAAAGGTAGCCTCACCGCTCGTGATAGTCAACCGCCTGACTATCCACCCTGGATTCCTCACCCGCTGTGAGATCCCACCGCTTTACAACCGCTTTATTAACCGCATCGTCTGCGATCGACTCTCGTCGTCGTCGGATTCGTGGTGGTCACCTCTGACCGTCACCTGGAGCCACCGCCACGTGGTTCTCCGTTCTACCGCGCCGCATATACAGTCCACTCTCGCGTCATCAATAGTGCCAGCACCTAGAGAACCTCAAATCAAGACGTCCAGTGGAACAGAGAAGGGGCGCTGCCTGCATCAACCAGAACGAGCACGAGGAAACCCGCCTCTGAGGTCAGTCGTAGTCTTGTTTAATGCAGCCTCTCTCTCAGTATACCGAATCGTCCGTTCCCCTAGGTCTAGCAGCCTATCTTCAACTTGAACCCAGCGCACCGCGAGTGCTTAGCGCGTTCAGTGCTATTGCTGCAACTGCCGCGCCGGCACATTTATTTCTGGTCTCTTCGAGCCGGACGTTAGTTCTGGTTCCTAATCCTACACCTAGTCACCTTGACCTAGGCATATATCTAATTATTCCCGCTTCACTCTAATAGTGAGTTATATACCCTTATTTTATATCGTACACTCGTACGTCCGCTTATCCTATAAGTGTATACTTACGCTTTGTAATATTAAGTACCATTCTGTTCCATTTCGTATGAGATAAGTACTTAGTTAAATAAATAAAATAGTAAAATTATAAAACTCGTTAATATTTTATTATTGAGGGTGTTAGTAAAATTCATCGTCCTGCGAACATTCTAGAACCGGTCGCATCGTGACCCTCCTGTCCGTGCCGTGTATGTCGCAGGTACTCACGCGAATTCAGTCTTTTCTAATTTTGCCGCGCTTGAGTTGATTACCACTCGTTTTGCAAAATGTCTATGTCACGTACAAAGGCAAAAGAACAGTTTGAAGATGCAACATCACTCGATGTTAAGCAAATTAAACGTATTAAATTAATAGCCAAACGTGATGTAATATTTTCCCGATTACAAACAGTTTACGATGAATCTTTAAAGGCATTCGATAACGATATTTCTAAGGATTTGTTTTTATGTAGTATGACATCTTTAGAAACTTTACGTTCTGATTATAAAGAAATTATTGATGATTTAGTTGATGTTGAATTAAATATTGACGCATCATATAAGGTGAATTATCAATCAATTAACGCCTTTGAAGACTTGTATTGTCGTTGTAAGTATAGTTTTAATAAATTAGTCAACTCGAAGACTGTCCAACACTCTCATGTTTTACCGCATCATAAGTCTATTCGTCTGCCCGAACTCGATATAATGAGTTTCTGTGGCGATCCTATTAAGTGGCCTATATTTCTTGAGTCGTACAAGCGGACTATTCACGAAAATCCTGATCTTACTGATCACGATCGCGTTCAATATTTGATCAGTAAACTTTCGGGTAGGGCACTGTCAGTATGTTCGGGTATCGTGCCCAACGGTGACAATTACCGTGTTATATGGCAGTCGCTTCTCGATAAATATGATGATAAGCGTAGTTTAGCTTCTGCTTATTTAGATCAAATGTTGGAATTTAAGCCATTTAATACCGCATCGTATAAAAACTTGGACACATTCATAGATATATTTGGTTCCGCAGTGTCAAGTTTAAACACATTAAAAATAGATAATCTTTTGGATTTCGTTCTTTTACACCTTGCATTAAAAAAGATCGATCCTAGTACCGCACGATCCTTCGAATTATATAAGCGTGGCACATCTATGCCTACCTATAATCAATTAATTACGTTCTTACGTGAACAAACTAAAATATTAGAACGTACTTCCGCTCCTACGAATAGACGTAATGTTATCGATTCCGCACATAGTTATAACAACAATAAGTTAACTAAAACCACTCATTCATTTGTTACCTCCTCTAACGTGAATGAAAACTGTCCGCTTTGTAAACAAAACAATCACTTAGTTTTGTATAAATGTTCTCAATTTCACAGGTTATCGGTCGTTGAACGTTTTAATTTAATTAAACAGCATAACGCATGCACTAATTGTTTAAGTATCACTCATAATAATCGTGAATGTAAATCTAACTCAAGATGTAGATTTTGTCAATCGCGTCATCATTCATTATTATGTCGTAAACAAACGACTGACAACAGCCATCACTCCCGGGGGCTTTCTTCGAATAACGGTGCGCCTGCTCCTGCGCAGCCGCCCCTCCCGCACGTCCCCACTGCTATGACTGTTACGTCACATAATCAGCTGTCCCGCACTTCTATACCCATTGATGATGTATCGTTATGTAATACTCAGTCTATACTGCCGCGTAATAATAATACCTGTCTATTAGGGACCGTGCAAGTTTATGCGACCGATTCTAATGGTCATAAACAATGCGTTCGCGCGCTAATAGATCCGGGTTCTCAAAATAACTTTATAACTTCGGCGTGTTGTCGAAAATTGGATTTACATTTTAATAAACTATCTCACTATGTAGTTAAGGGCATAGGTTCCGCGCCTAACCCTATTAAGGGGGATACTTCTCTCAAGTTATCCTCCCGACTAAATAATACTTCTGTATTACTTAACGCTTACGTCATCGATCGTATCACTGATAACTTACCTACGGTAGAAATTGATGTTTCCGCTCTCTCGTATTTAAATAATCTGCCCCTTGCAGATAACAATTTCTTTTCGCCATCAGAAATAGATATTCTGATTGGTGCCCCGCTATTCTCTGAAATCCTGTTATCAGGTCGCGTCACTGGACCGCCTGATACACCTACCGCTTTTGAAACTATTTTTGGTTACTTGATAATCGGAACCGCTCCGATTAATATCTCTGAATACGCATGTATTTCTTTATGTTCCGCCGTGGAACCACCGCACTTAGACCTAGTTCTTCAAAAATTCTGGCACCTCGAGGAGGTTGAATATAAACCTACCTTGAGTCCAGCCGCTCTCGAATGTGAAACCTTTTTCACTAAAAATATATCCCGTGACAATACGGGCCGCTATACGGTATCTCTGCCGTTCTCCCGCGATCCTGACTCTCTCGGTGAGTCATTCGCCACTGCTAAGAAACGCTTCATGTATCTTGAGCGTAAATTAAATTCTTCCTCTCAACTACGAGTTGAATACAACGCTATTATCAATGAATATATAGCTAAGGGTTATATTTCAGTCATCCGAAATGATGCCCATATGTCAGGTTACTATATACCTCATCATGCCGTGGCTCGGTTAGATAAAACCACCACTAAATGGCGCATGGTGATGGATGCTAGTTCTAAAACTAGTTCAGGTCTGTCTCTCAATGACGTTTTGCATACGGGTGAAAATCTGCAAAATGATTTATTCTTAATACTTCTAGATTTCCGTTTATATAAAATCGCTTTTATCTCGGATATAAAACAGATGTATTTACAGATTTTAACTCATGCAAATGACCGCAAATATCAAAAGTTTCTATTTCGTTTTAACCCTAGCGACGAGCTTATTACTTATCAATATAATCGCGTCTGCTTCGGCCTTCGAAGCAGCCCGTTCCTAGCAATGAGAGTACTCCGACAGCTCTGCACTGACGAGTGTACCCGCTTCCCGCTTGCTTCTACTGTCATAAAACATAACACGTATATGGATGATGTTTGTTATTCCGCACCAAACCTGTCAATGGGTTTACAGCTCAGAGACGACCTTCGGGGTTTGCTCAAAGCCGGGGGCTTTGAGCTCCTCAAGTGGGCAAGTAACTCATGTGAGCTGCTTGAATCGCTTTCCACGTCTGAGCTTCACACTGATAGTATTAACTTTGAAGAACAGGACCCTAATTTAAAGGTTCTGGGTTTAAAGTGGTCACCCACATGTGACGAATTTATGTTCACTGTAAATTTAGAAAATCGTCCAATCACAAAACGTAATATTTTATCAGTAATTGCTCGTCAGTTTGATGTACTCGGGCTCATTGCTCCGGTTATTTTATACGCTAAACTTGTATTGCAAAACCTTTATATACTGAAACTTGGTTGGGATGAACAACCACCGCTAGAGATTGTAAACATTTGGAAAAACTATTTAATTGAGTTACCTTCTATCCAAAGTTTACGTTTTAAACGCCATTTAGATGTTTATGAAAATTCTGAAATTTCCGTTATTGCATTTTCTGATGCCAGTGAAAAGGCTTACGGTTGCGTTGTTTACCTTCTTATCAAAAATGATTCTAATTCGCCGCCAGTTACGCGATTGGTTTGCGCGAAATCAAAAGTCGCTCCACTGAAGACTGTGTCTGTAGCCCGCCTAGAACTATGCGCTTGCTTGCTGATGGCAAAATTAGTTCGCCGCGTTATCGATACATACGAAAAACGTCATTCTATTAATGATGTCTACTGTTTTACAGACTCTATGGTCGCACTTCAGTGGCTTAGCACCTCACCGCATCGATTCAAAACATTCGTAGCAACGCGCATTACAAAAACCGTAGCCGCCATTCCCGCTAATAAGTTTTATCACATTCCTGGTGATCAGAACCCGAGTGACTGCTTGTCACGAGGATTAACTCCCGCTCAAATCATAAACCATCCGCTGTGGTTTACTGGGCCTCATTGGTTATGCCAACCTACGAATGAGTGGCCCACCAAATTCATTGGTGATGATAACTCTATTCATAATAATCTACCTGAGATTAAGAAAGTACTTACTCTTACCGCTGTAACTTTAAGTGACAACTGTCACCCGCTTCTTAACTTACCAAACCGCATTTCAAAATGGCTCGTACTCCTACGTACAGTCACAAATATTTATCGCTTTATAAAAATGTTACCGCTTAGTAATGCTATAACCTCTGACGATCTTAATTACGCTGAATCAAAAGTTTTACTCGCGTTGCAAAATTGTTATTTTTCTGACGAAATTAAAAATCTAAAGTCTAATAAAAGTTGTTCTCGTGCTATTCAGAAGCTTAGGCCGTTTCTCGATGCCAACGGTTTAATACGAGTCGGTGGGCGGTTACGCAACTCCGATCTCAGCTACGACCAACAGCATCCAATACTGTTGCCTCGTAAACATCGTATCGTTGAAATGATTATCTCTCATTATCATCGTCAGAACTGTCATACTGGACCGCTCACTCTGATGTCCATTTTACGCCAAAGGTATTGGATACTTTCATGCCGAAATATAGTTCGTCAAGTTATACATACATGTTATTTTTGCTTTAGAGCAAAACCTAAACAAGTATTCCCATTAATGGGTGACTTACCCGCTTGTCGAGTGAATGAAGCCAAGGCATTCACTCATACCGCTGTGGACTACGCTGGTCCAATAAATATTATCCCGTATCGCAAACGTGGAGTTCGCTCTATTAAATCGTATCTTTGTATTTTCGTTTGTCTGGTCGTGCGCGCAGTTCACGTAGAACTCGTCACTGACCTGAGCACTTGCTCATTTCTATCCGCATTCAAACGCTTCTTATCACGTAGAGGCGCTGTGTCTGTACTATACTCAGACAACGCTACAAATTTTATAGGTGCGAAAAATGCACTATCTGATATTTACACGCTCATTAATTCTAAAGATCATATAGATTCATTTAGTAATGAATTAACCGCTAATAAAATCACTTGGAAATTTAATCCTCCGCGTAGCCCTCACTTTGGAGGTCACTATGAAATCTATGTTAAAGCTTTCAAAACGCATCTTCATAGGGTCGTTGGTTCGCAACTGCTAACATACGAGGAACTGACAACTGTACTCACGCAGATAGAGTGTGTAATCAACTCACGGCCGCTCACCTTACTAAGTGAAGATCCATCGGAACTTACCGCTTTAACGCCATCACATTTTTTGATGTCTACACCACTTAAACATTTACCTGCTAGTGAGGCATCTAACGAAGCGCCTAGCTTACTAAAACGTTATGCTTTGCTAGATCAAATGGTACAATCGTTCGCAAAACGATGGAAATTAGAGTATCTACATTTACTTCAATCTCGTAAGAAATGGAATACGTCTTCTAATCCTATTACTATAGGTTCTATTGTTGTTATTGTCACTGACAATATGTCTCCGCTTTCATGGCCTCTCGGCGTTGTTACTGCCACCTATCCTGGTAAGGACGGCGTTGTAAGAGTCGCTACAGTTAGGACGGCGACAGGTGTCTATAAGAGACCCGTTGTCCGCCTCTGTACTCTACCTTCTCAATAACTCACCCTTTGCCCCTGAATTCCTTCGTTGTTTTCCACCGCTTTCTCTAACTTTTACTTTTAATTTTATGAAAACCGAAGGTTTTCAACCCGGGGGCATGTTCGCGCCACTTGTGGGTGCGCTTATATTTAAATTACCCACATTTTTCTTATATTATTTATCTATCCATCCTTGTCTTTTCGCTGCATTAAACTATATGTTCGATTCTCGAACAGTCTACGTTCGGCCCTCGTCAAAGGTAGCCTCACCGCTCGTGATAGTCAACCGCCTGACTATCCACCCTGGATTCCTCACCCGCTGTGAGATCCCACCGCTTTACAACCGCTTTATTAACCGCATCGTCTGCGATCGACTCTCGTCGTCGTCGGATTCGTGGTGGTCACCTCTGACCGTCACCTGGAGCCACCGCCACGTGGTTCTCCGTTCTACCGCGCCGCATATACAGTCCACTCTCGCGTCATCAATAGTGCCAGCACCTAGAGAACCTCAAATCAAGACGTCCAGTGGAACAGAGAAGGGGCGCTGCCTGCATCAACCAGAACGAGCACGAGGAAACCCGCCTCTGAGGTCAGTCGTAGTCTTGTTTAATGCAGCCTCTCTCTCAGTATACCGAATCGTCCGTTCCCCTAGGTCTAGCAGCCTATCTTCAACTTGAACCCAGCGCACCGCGAGTGCTTAGCGCGTTCAGTGCTATTGCTGCAACTGCCGCGCCGGCACAAACTTAAAGCTACTGCAAACAGCACTGGAAGAACAAGGAGGCTTTTCATGTTGACCCTGAAAATAAATGATGTTCTAATTTTAATATTGTGGAAATAATATTGGTATAATACGCTGATTCGTACAATAATAAAAGCAAAGTTTTATGATTAGGAAAGTACAGTTAAATACACTGTTACATGGGGTGCTAACCAATGCAAAATTTAAAGACTATAAAAACTACAACGTACTTACATAACTTAAATCAATAAAAATAACAAATCATGCTGAGCTGACAAAAATCAGAGGAAAAATATTGGTATCACATTTTATGATACGTGTTTAAGTTAAAAGGTGGCATACAACAGTGTTAGGTTCATCGGTGTCAGGATTCCTTCATAAAATACATGTTTTAACAAAAAATACCAAGGATATGCGTAGGTGTAACGTATCCTAATCCTGGTAATATTTATTTATAGTTTGGTCATCTTGACCTTTTGTTGTTTTAATCAAGTTATTTGCGTCATGCCGAGAGGATGAATGTAAAAATAGTAACAAACGAATTTATGAAGCGGATGTTGCTAAAAAAGTCGAGCGTACGCCCAAAAATATATACAACGATTGTATTCTCGATATCCTTCAGAAAGGTCAGATGCCAAGTAAGCATAACCAACCAACGCTCTTATATGTAACAAAATCTATCAAAATAGACGACGGAAAAGGATCTTTCACTTGTCTACACCTATAGGAAAAAAACGATATTTTATGCATACATTTTGCATGGAAAGTAGACCTTATGAATTAGGCATAGGTAAAAACAACAAAGAATGAACTGTGTGAAAGATGATTTGGCCTAAAAGAGATGGATACTAAGGTAACGACTAATTTAAAAGCATGGAAATGTTGCGCCAATCCCAAATAGATTAAAAAGAAGAAAAACAATAATAATGATGTTACAATGTTACTTACACCATAACATCTGCTACTGGGTGACGTGAGCAGTCTACATCTGTCTTTATAGGTAATCATATCTGATATTTGAGATAAATGATACAAAATGCAGATAAACAGGAAACACTTGGGATTTGTCTAGGTTTCATCACACCATATAGTTTTGGTAATCTTCTAAATTTTGTGATAATGGCCACTATTCTCGAAGTTACCGACCGGCAGCGATAAAGATAGTTACGTTAATCATTTTCAAAAAATAGATTTTCCATTTTATCTGGATATAGGTATTTATGATTCACATTAAAATAGCCTTACAATAAGAATACAATGCAATGTCTCAATAGACTTTCTGATAAATAAAAATCTCGTGTCCCAGTGTTTGTTACGAGTATCAAAATCCTCCGAAGTGGCTTGACGGTTTTTCAAATTTTATGTTTGCAATTTTTAAGCCTAACCCCCTTATGTTTTTTTGATAATTTATTTGACCGAGCAACGTCTGCCGAGTCAGCTAGTAATAGGTATATAAAAAAATATCAAGTCAATTATTAACTTACCCGCTCAAAAAAAAAAGTAATCGGTTCACTAGTTTTTGAGTTTATACATTACAAACAAAAATCCAAAAATATCTGATATCGAGTATGATATAACCATTTAGCGTTAGGTGATAAGGGATTAAAACGTACTGTCTGAACTAAATAATATAGGTTAGGTACTGTCTAAATCAAGGGCAAGACCTTTTTCTCTCTTACAAAAGAGGAACAAGCATTGATTACTTCCCCACATCAGGTACCAACTCTTTTATAATTGATTACTTTCGTATAAGGTCAAGGTAGGGTATTTGGAAGTACTTTCTTTGTTAATTCTGGGCCTGTGTTACGAGTACCTACTCCTATTCTCCAACCTAATATTTTTCAACGTGTTTTTTTGTTTATTCTTTCAGGTAAGTAATTAGTAGCAGATTGAATAGAACAGCTTTCAAAAGTACCCCTAAATAAAACGAAGCTATGATTTGTTAATTTTATTAAAAAAATAATAAATGCATGAAGATTTTTTTAAATCGATCCAGTAGGTTTTTAAGTTTATTCATTACAAATATGTAAATCTTGCCTCTTTTTAATTACTAGTATACATAGATTATGTTTTTTACTTATGTAATTTATTTTATCTTCGTGAGGAAATCGGCATGATCTGGAACTAAAAATTTGAACACATGATATGCACCAACCCGCACTGGGTCGATGGTGTGGATTACAATTTTGTGATGATAATTTCTCTCCCAACGAGATCTGAGTCTTGAGTCGTGGTCTGAGTGATCAGTGAGAGTATTACAAGGCAAAAAATTCTTGTGTTTACTTAGAATTTGTTTAAGATGAGCTATGTGGAACATGAGTTTTGTTTAAAAAGAATAATAAACACTAATCAGTCAACTCAGTAGTTCCATCAGTTGCTGATTCTTAGGGCAAAAAGTTTCAGAAAGATTGTAAAATATGACATGGCCACCCCTCTTAAACCAACAGCCTAGCCTGAATTCTTTAACAACACCGTTAAGATTTTAGGCAAAACCGAACAAAGATTTGTCTTGTTCGGATTTGCCAGTTTCATCTCTAATCGTATTGATTCCGTCGATCAAAGGCGGGCCGTATCTAGTTGCCATCCGGCTGTTGTCCTGGTTACCGACCTGCTAAATATTTTTTTGTTTACTTTATTTCTTTCGATTTAGCTTCGATATTTGGGAAACCCGTAACGAAACACTTACCAGTTTGGATCCAGTTTTGATATTTTTGAAATGCCTCGATGATTTCAATACTCATATTTAGTATTGTAGTGTTTTGGTACAACACTTTTACCATTTTATAATTTGTCATTGAAGAGCGGGGCCTCCTCGCACAGGTATATCTTTACTTAAAAGCAGGTCCCTATGTAAGATTTACAGTAAAAGTTGTACATGCAATAAACTTTTTGTATATTTTTTCATAACTTCAACAGAATATTATGAACGTTATGTACCTAATAGTCGAGCATTACATACACAATAGTGTAACTGTTACTTACATAATTAACACTAATCCTTCGCCCAACACAACTGATCCATAATTGATGGATAAATGCAAATTCATTACCCATTAGGTTCTCGAATTTCATTCCCTACATACGGAGTAAAGTTAAATCAATTTTTTTAAGTCGTTCCATTTTATTTTCTAAAGTATGAAGTGTTAGCATAGCCAGCGTCGCCTAAAAAGGTTGAATAAAAATTCCATTTCAACGGATACTTCTTTATTACACAATAGCAAATTTTGATAACATTTATAAAGTTGTTACAGCTGTATAACCCAGTTTTGTAGTCAGAACTCGCTTCGTCCAATCTTCAGGGTATATAAATAAGTTAATCTAGACCACAATTGTGATTCAATAGTTTATAAAAGTTTACCAACTTGATGATAGTTAGACAACTTTCAGCACTAAAGATTCGCTGCCGAGAATCTCCACTTGGTTCGCTTGAAGTATATCCCTGAAAAGATAAAATGGAAAACTGGGTTATTGAGATTAAAACAAGGAATAAACAAACAAAAACATGAGCTGAGTTATTGAATTTCTTCGTCAAGTCATAATGGTTGAACTGAATCTTTGTAGATCTTGAAGACGAGAAGTAATATAATCTATTGTTATGATATATTTGGTTGGTTGGTCTAATTAAATTTAGAGTTACAGAGGCAAGTTAACACGTGACAACCACTCAACTGTCATAATGAGGTATTGTATGTACGATAGTGGATCTGTACCTAAATAATAGGTATATACCTAGAATACCTCACTGTTGGTTTTACATAACAAATGCTCTGCTGCTCAAACATTACAGCAATGCTTTTGTATTTCAATTTCCAAATAAGGTGCTTTAAGAGTCTGTAAACTTTTTGTTGGAAGGAGTTTAAAAAAAAAACAATTTCGTAAAACTTTTCAAATAACTTTTCTAATATTGCGGTCTTGTCGTCTCGGTTATGAGTAAATAAGTAGCAATTTCAAAAAAGTTTTAGAATTGGTATATACACACATCAAAAGTGTCTAGGGATCAAGCATTTTTATGCGGATTTCTTGAGATTGAGATGTGGCTTTGTAATAAATTTATGATTTTATAAATTTATATGGATCCTTTTTGGTGCATTTCATAATTTGAATCAGGAACTGTGAATCAAATTCGAGTAAAAGATGAAAATCAGCTGTCAATATTTTCCCTATAAAAACATACAACGCATTGAAGACATTATTAGTGCTACTGTTTCCCTACTACTGACTAAAACCAACGTTATTATGGAGCGGCGACGTCATTTAAGCAGGGAAGAAATGCTCAGAGCCGTGGGAATGATAGAAGCTGGTTCCCGGCAACGTACTGTGGCTTTAGCTCTGAATACAAGTCAGAGTGTTATCAGTCGACTTTGGACACGTTACCGAAGCACTGGTACCGTGGCTGAGCGCCATGGAGGACGGTATCGCTGCACCACACGGAGACAAGACCGATACATTCAAATCTTAACTCGAAGAGCTCCAACAATAACCGCCATGATGTTAGCCGTGAGGCTTCATCACTCTTCAGGGAACTTAATTAGCGACCAAACAGTCAGAAACTGCTTGCATGAAGTGAACCTTCATTCCCGAAGACCGCTACGGGTACCACCTATAGCAATGCACAATCGTAGGATTCGATATCAATGGGCTCTTGAACACAGAAATTGGGCAGAAGAACAATGGCGTTTCGTGTGCTTTTCTGATGAGTCTCGTTTTGGTATGAGACCGGATACAAGACGTATACGACACTGGAGAACCCCTGGACGCCAACAGCGATTAAAATCCTGCCAGGAAGTCCATCCTTATAGTGGTGGAACCATCATGGTATGGGCGGGTATTTGGATCGGCGGAAGAACTGAGTTGATTTGTATCAGAGGCAACCTCAACGCTCAAATTTATGCTGAGACGATTGTATCAGACGTCATCGTTCCTCTACAAGTGCAAATCGGTCCCTTATTTCAGTTAATGCATGATAATGCACGACCGCACACCGCAAGAGTTGTAAGACAGACTCTCGCCGCAGCTAACATCAATGTCCTGCCCTGGCCTGCTCAGTCGCCAGACTTTAACCCGATTGAGCATGCATGGGATATGCTACAGAGAAGAGCTCTGCCGAATATGGAGGGTATCCAGTCGCAAGAAGACCTTTTTTTGTTATTGCAACGAACATGGGCGGCCATTCCACAGCGTGATTTGGATGAACTCATTTTGAGTATGCCAAACCGATGTTCTTGTGTTGTTAGTGTTCGCGGTAGAAACACGGATTATTAATTGTTTAAGTTACTCAATAAAATTTTAAAGAAAACTGTTATTTCAGTCTTTTTTTCGAACTTTAATGTTAGTGGTTCAAATGTCAAAAATCCCTTTATTAGGAAAATGGCAAATTTCTTTATTAATGCAAAGGTGACTTGGTTTATCGTTACTGTGACAAACGAAAACACTTTATTTGATGAATCCTTAAAGAAAATTTTAATTAATATCAATCAGGAGAAAAGTTATTGCAAAAATATATGTTGATCCCTAGACACTTTTGATGTGTGTACTTAAAGATTTTTTTCAAATTTTTCTATACAGTACTAATTCTTTTTTCTTTTTCATCTCATTCACCTCGAAAGGAATAATAATTCTAACCTATATATTTTATTTTATTTGATAATAACTCAACAGTTTTTGGCTTAAACCATTTGAAAAAAAGGTGTTGTTTTGGAAATCATTGAATTCTCTCACATGCTCAGGTTATAAGATTCATTGCTCAAGTGATATCAAAGTTATTGAAATAAATACGAATCACTAAGGATACGTTTATCCCGGGAATATGTTCTCTTAAAATTATTCTTCACTTTCGTGACAGCTTGCAGAATCTAATTGCTGATAAAATGCAAGACATAAAGAAATAAATGGATAATTTTATAAACAATTCTAGTAAGTATTTCTAATATTTATTTAAATTCTAGAAAAGATCGTATTATTTAAGCAGAACTGTTAACCAAATATAGTTCAAAGGTTAAGAACGTAGTTAGAAAAGATGAAAGCATAACATAGGGAACTACTAAAAAAAGTTTTGCTCATAACAAGATAATCATCGTTCACGGTTTTGCTCCCAATTGTAAGGTAATATTGAGTGTATTGACCTTTAGCAAACTGGCATAGTGCCCAAACTTCTAACTTTTATAGTCTGAGAAGGCTTTAATAATAACATTGTCTGATTCAGTTCTAGTCTATAAGAAACTTTAATGCAAAGCTATACAATGCGGCTATGCCACCAGTCTTTTGGTACACTTCCAGTTAATAGCGATGCGGATGAATTTTTTGTCACGATATTTTAGATAGGAGTTATAAATTCTAATAATTTTAATGGTTTTTAGTGTTTAGTGTATTATTATCTATAATGTTTGGTTTTAGTATAAATAAGATACAAAATAGATTTATTTATAAATAAAATTTAAAAAATCTAAACGAAGTATAGAATTAGAAATTCAAATATTGTAATACTATTAGATCTCACCTGGCTTTTTTGGGAGACTGGATGCTGCTAATGACGACTTCGACTTTCTTGCTAACGTTCTCAAAGTAGGTGAGATCGATGGTGTAGGCTTCTTGTCTGAAGTTGATGAGGACGATGTAAGTCTTCTTATTGTACCACCTGGAAGCATAAAAAGTATCACTAAGTTTATAAATTTTCATTATAGTTACTCATGATGTTCCCTTAAAGTTTAAAATCGGTTATAGTTACGGAATTAAATCGAAATCACCATATGCCATATATTTCTGAAGGTTTGACTTTTTCTAAGTAGTTGTTGAATAAATTTTATTGCAGTTTCAAATATCTTGCTACAAAAACCTACAAATGTTTTCTGCATACAAATGGAAATTACAAATATGAATAAAATAATTTCTCCAAATTCCTTTTTGACGTGAGCGTGTTTATTCTTTTCACAGTAGAGGCAATACATGAATTGATTGAAAAGTTGATTAATTTAAATATTTTGGTCAATTTATGAGCACGTATGACTGAGATAGTGAATCTATAATAATATCTTCATATTTTTGTATATTCATTGATCGTTGCATGTAGTTATATTGCGTTGACCAATTTATGGAAACACAGTGACCTAAATATCATAATGCCAATATTTTGTTAGGACGCTAGATGTCCGAATTTGTCCTGAATGTCCGCATGGAAATATATTGGTATATACTCCTAAGATGCTGCACCGCAGGGCAGCAAACGTTCGGTCCAAGTCTGAATGTTTGTACCTACTAAATATTAGATATGCAATCTATACGTATCGGAACACATGACATAAGAAACTCTAGTTTTCAGTTTAAAACTACAAAATGTTTACATTGTTCTATTCACGTAGATATTGATAACGTCATGTATATCTTGAACTAGAATAGACGAATTGATGCTGTTCAACCTCAAGTGTTTGTTATTTTGTTTATGTTGGTTTTCTAACATTTCGCTTGTCAAGATAAAAGCGATAAAAATAACAATGTCATCGTTATTTTTAACTTTTCGAATAGCATAGTGACACAAATGTTATCATTATTTTTAACATTTCAAATAAAAGCAAAATTTCGAATCATACCTTCTGAAAGCAAAGACACCTTCATTGTAAGCAACAGACTCGTATCTGCCGTATCTGAAGACCTTGTCTGTGCGCAGTGTTGATAAAGCCTTGTAGATGTTCAAGTGAGAATTTTGAGACGCTTTCTGAACTTCGACGTTCAAGTTCTCGAAACCACTTGCTACTGGGAGCCAGGTCTTGTCACCATCTGAGAAACCTGTTGAAAGAAAATTGATCCTAAGTTAATCACACCACTCAAGAAAAGGTCATTTGTTCATTGTAATAATATATAATATATAATAATAATAATAATATTCCACAACTTTCACACAACATCATCTAGTCCCAAACTAAGCAGAGCTTGTATTATGGGTACTAGACAACTGATAAACATACTTATATACTTCTAAATACATACATATTATAGATAAATTACACCCAGACACAGAACAAATGATCGTGCTCATCACACAAACATTTGTCCTGGGTGGGAATCGAAACCACGACCTCCGGCATAGCAGTCAGGGTCACTAACCACTAGACCAACAGGCCAGTCAAAATTCAGTAATCTCTTCTTTGGCAACACTTCTGATAATCTAAGTCTTGATGTTATGTTAGGACGAAGTAATAAGGTTAACTCATACCTGCATTCTTATCAGCACTCCATTGGAATGGCGTACGTTCAGGGTCTCGA
Organism: Mythimna separata; assembly: GCA_030763345.1. Classification (NCBI taxonomy): domain Eukaryota; kingdom Metazoa; phylum Arthropoda; class Insecta; order Lepidoptera; family Noctuidae; genus Mythimna; species Mythimna separata. Next base: position 18,777,729 of record CM061176.1, on the reverse strand, counting down.
GAAGAAATCCAGTAGTTGATAGGGTCATCAGTGTTGCAGCCACTGGGGTCCACAGTATCTTCCCAGCTTACATAACCGTCAACCATACCGATTTCTTCACCCTAAAATAAACATTATACATACTTAGAATGTTTTCAGTTAATGAAATGGTATAAACATTCTGAAATTTGAAATCAACTTTATGCTTACCATGTAAGTGACACCAATACCAGGCATCAATAATGTGATCATGTTGATCCCATCAACTAATTCTGGGCTGAATCTTGAAGCAACACGGCTGTTATCATGGTTTCCAGCCTGAACAATAAAAATGTATAATTAGGGCAGAAATCGTAAGAACTTCAAATAAATTCTTTGAACATAATTAAAACCTTACCACCCAGTTAGCGTGCTCATTGATAGGTTTGAAAGTGAGGAACTTGTCAAGAGCGTATTTGATTTCAGCAGCACTTGAGCCACCATTCACATCCGAAATCAGCACAAAGTTGAATGGCATCTGGGCTCCTTTGCGTTCTCCGTTACCAAAATATTTCATTGTCATCTGAGGACTAGAGTATGCTTCAGTCATCATGACTCTAGTCAATCCATCTTTTGCCTTAATTTCTTCGAAGACTTCCCTCCATTGGTATACCATTTCTACAGTTTCATCGAGGTCTTTGGTGTAAATATGGTCAGTATAGTCGTAGCTATTAGGGTCATCGGTGTATCCAGACAAAGGCTCATCAGGATACTTTCCTCCAAAATCTGCCTTGTCAACTTCAAACAAATGGGCAATAGCATCAACTCTAAAACCTGCCACTCCCTTCTCTAACCAGAAGCGAATAACATTCTTCATTTCTTCAACAACGACTGGGTTACGGAAGTTAAGATCAGGTTGACCAATGACGAACTGGTGAAGGTAGTATTTGCCAACTTCTTCTCTGTACTCCCAGGCACTCTTACGGAAGACACTGACCTAAAAACTATGTAAATGTAATTCGTCTGGATTTCGTATGATAAATTGATTTTAGTGTATATTATTATGAACAGTATTGCAAGTGGCATAAAATTAATTACCATTATGGTAATCCGCCGCATGAAATAATTTACTAATTAATCATTCATGTGCATCATCAATTATATTTTCAACAAGATTTATTTCCAGGCAAACAGGTCATGTTCACATACATTTGTTTACTATAATACTAAAATGTATACTTTTTAATATACTAAATTCAATATTTCTCGAACTTACCCAATTATTAGGCGGATGCGTAACCCCATTTTCGTCCACCACTCCATCCTCCCAGATAAAGTAATCGAAATATTTCTCATGACCTCGCAACGCCTCCTCAAACCACACACTTTCATTACTCGTGTGGTTTGGTACGAAATCCAGAACTATTTTAATATCTAGAACGGTAAACGATAGTGTTTATATTTCTGCCTCTATATGTCCGATTGGTAGTTAACAAATACTCAGAACAAACTAATCAAGTTGTTCGTTTTATTCGTTAAAGGTTTTGCTTTTAACTGTAAGTAGCTTCGAATTTTCTCGGAAAGTGTTCAATGTTAGTAGCATCGAATGCATTCTTAATCACTCTGATAGGTATTTTGTTCACGAGTATACGTACTACGTAAGTAATGGTTTTTGTCTTACCCGGAATTGACTTGGACAAAAGATGCCATAGTTATTTTTTATTTCTTTATTCTATATTTATATTTGTTTTAATATAAAAGTAAGAAAATTAAACTTACCTAATTCCTTAGCTTTAGCCATAAGGTTTTCGAAATCCTCCATAGTTCCATATTCATCTTGAATAGCATAGAAGTCAGCGATGTCGTAGCCAAAATCGTACATGGGTGACTTGAAAATAGGAGACAGCCATGTGGCCCCAACACCCAGCTCTTTCAAATATGGCAGGCTTTCCGTGATTCCTTAAAACAAAATGATTATAGTAAAATTTTCTTATTGGTATTTAAGAAATTAAATTTTCGAATTTGCAGCAAAATAATGTTTCATAATATATTAATATGTCTTACCATTTAGATCTCCAATACCGTCTCCATTACTGTCCTTGAATGACCTTGGGTAAATTTGATAGAAGATGGTAGTCTCCCACCAATCAAGTTCCTTTTCATTAGACTGACCACTTAGGGCCAGTGCAAACAGCACCGGAAGAACTAGCAGGCTCTTCATATTGACCCTGAAATAAATTATGTACCATTTGGAATGTGATCGAAATATTAAGATATACTCTCTCTGCGAGACGCGCAGGACCGGTCGCTGTGGCGACACTTGGGGGAGGCCTATGTCCAGCAGTGGACGTCAATTCGGCTGAGATGATGATGATGATGATGATGACTCTCTTTGTATTCGTAGTCGAAATATTACACTCAAAAAATCAATGCACATTTAATAATGTGGATTTTTAATGTTTTTTTTTCTTAGTGTTTGTCCTTTGATAAATTCAGGTATACAATGAAAAAAGAATGAAACAAAAATGAAAGAGATAAAGAATTAATAAACAAAAATATACAGAGTGAAAATAACATGGTGATTAGAGATAGACACTAGAATATGGAACCAAAATTATAGATAGAGCTATGACCAATGCAAAATTAATAAGCGCTAAAAATAACACAACACAAACAAATCAATTAAAAATACCAATATCAGTGCATCATATCACTTCTCACTAAACAAATACACAATTTGGTATCTATCTATTTATGACTGACATCAAAATAGGTAACAAATCATCCGAAATTGAGGAAAATTAGAAAAGAATATTAAAATAAAAACGTGAACATCTTATGAACGAATATGCAACACTGCAACGTATGTGTTGGCGTCATGGTCAATCCATATGACTCATTTCTAAGAAAAAACAATAAGAAAATACGTAAGTGTACGTAGTTCATACCGCGTACATCGAAGGATTGGAACAATTTGCCTGCTGCGGTCTTTCCGTCCGATTATAATTTGGGTGTCTTCAAGACTAGAGTGAATAGGCTCTTAATAAACTAGTGCGCCTCACCATCAACGATTGCATCACTGCTTACCATCAGGTGGGATTGCAGTCAAGCACTAGTTTATGGTATATTAAAAAAAAAAAAAAAGTGTACTGGCGTTATATTTCTAATGCATTATTAATTTTAATTCTAGTCATCTATCGGTGTTGTGTTGTCAATGTTGGTTATGTTGAATTTTCATGCATTCTTTGAACTTTTTGAGGTAGAGTTATACTTCTTTTATAGTTTTATCTCTTCATTTGCTCCTGAAAATATTTCTATGTCCCACAAAATTTCAATAAAAATTCATTTTTCTAAATTGACCTAAAATTGATTGCGTATTTTTATGTATGTTCACCGACATGGTGAACATACATAAGAAAATAAGTCTCTATATATAACCCCTCCCCTTTTTGAAGATGGTAAATAACAAGGAAATACATCATTATGTGTATATTAGCGTTGTTATACTCGTATCTCTAATGCATTATTAATTTTCATTTTGGTCATCTATAGTATTGTTTCAGTAATGTTAGAGTTATATTGAAGCTAGAAACGCTCGTTACTAAATTTTCATTCAACGTTTTGAGGTGGATAAAAATAGGAAAGAGGAAAGGACGCCCAAAATGATAAAAGCCGATTGTACTGTCGGTGTCCCAAAAAGGTCAAATGTAAGTCTATGTCCTCAACTTCAACTCAACTTTGAATATAACAAGACTAGCACTTTGTTCGCGAGAAATGTTTTTTTTTAGTTTAATAAAACCGCATTTTGAGGGCAGTTTTTAAAATACCAATCATGAGAACCTTTTTCACCTCCTTATAAGTTTAATTTAAAAAAATCCTCTTCTCACTTAATGCTCACTTACATCATAAAAACAAATCTTGTGCAGATATGATGTTCCTAGTCCCAGTAGTTGAAATGTCAGTCAGTTTCTCTTATTACATATAAAGATTTAACAACATAGACGAAGAAAAAGCAGCGTTCAGTAATCTACACTCATGGTACTAAATGGAAATTTGTGTGATGATATTAGCCCATCCTGTTACTATCTCCTTATCCCAAATCACCTTAAATATCAAGGTATTTTGAACTTAATGATCCTTCGGAGACCGGCTGACATTTAGTGTTTTCTCTTATGAACGGATGCGGTATCATGCAATATGTAAAGATAAGCATGGAGCACACGGATGTAATCTAGCTCCCCAGCAGAGGTGACCTTGATCGTTGCAATCTGTCTAGACAACAGACATAATCCAAATTTTGATATGACCTTCATTGTCCTTGGATGGCAGGAGCGTTTTTTCAACCGCAATCTCGACTGTGATGATTGGATTTGTGAACGTTTTGTCACCTGGATTCGTTCCGTGTAGCTGTAACACAATCCTTGGAGGCAAATTCAGCACTCAATAAGGTGACCTCTATTGGGTAATCTAGCGTAGATTGAATCCATGTGGCCCATGCTTATATGTAGGAGTAGAGAAAGACAGAAATGTATGAAAAATTATATAAATTAAAAAACGAGTAACTATTGAGAATCTATCGAACTGAGGGCATACCACGCGCTGTTAACGAGATCCATATGACGACCTAAATCGAATTGTTAAAGAGATGGAGCTATATAAACAATAAAAAAACAAATATTATTATTTTATAGTGTATAACTCCATCTCTCTTTCTCACTTGTATGCCTGACATTTTAATACGTCATGGTTAGGCCCCAGATGTATAAAACGAGTCCAAAGAAAATTGTATATGGGAGAAAGAATGGTGATGAAGTTCACAAAGTTACTCACCCCGTAATATCAGCTACTGGGTGAAGGGTATTGCCTTCATCTCTCTTTATAGCTAAACATATCTTATTTTTGAGATAAATGATACTGAATTCCGATAAACTGAAGACTCTTGGGTTTTATCTCGACTTTCATAATACCATGTAGTTACAGAAACGATCTTTATCTTGAGAATAGTGGATATTATCACGGGATTATATCCACTATTTTCAATGGCACATTGGACGGGAAACTGTAGATACACAGGAACGCAAAAGTGTAACTATCATACTTAAACACATAAGACGAATTCGTGAAACTATATTATAATGTTTACGAGTGTTTTATATTTAAAAGGAAATATACAACGCGTTGTTAACACCAATCTATTTATTTAAATACCTAAACATAAGAAAATAATACTTGTAACCAAAAAAAGACTCATCACATCACAGATAGTCTTAAAATAAAACTATAATATAGCCATATGATATTTGCAAACATTCGGCTGTTCACTCCCACTTTCCTTATTTCTTCTTTACTACTCCCTAATCCTGTAAATAATTGAACCAATGACACAAACCTTATGCAGCTTTCAAATAAAGTGCACCCCTTCTAAAATAGGCTTGATGATACTGTTCTCCTAATCGTCTCTGGACTTTTCGGAAAACAAAACTCTGGACTAATATTTATTTATCCATCGAACATGTTCTCAAGGAAACAGTAACCTGGCAACTAATAGTTCTGTGAGCAGTTTGAACCTAATTACGAGCCTCATCATCATCATCTCAGCCGAAAGACGTCCACTGCTGGACATAGGCCTCCCCCAAGCGTCGCCACAGCGACCGGTCCTGTGCGTCTCGCATCCATCGGATTCCCACGACCCTCACAGGTGATTGGTCCACCTTGTGGGAGGCCTTCCGACGCTGCGTCTTCCGGTACGTGGCCGCCACTCTAGAACCTAATTACGAGCCTATAAGGCTTTATATCGGCTTCACAAAATGATCTTATGTTAAAGCCATCCTGGTTAAGTAAATCTTTTAAATGATTGTTCAGCCGTTAGCTGCCGATTTCTTAGCATCATACTTACGATCAATTGATCTTCTCAAGTAGTTGTGTACTTTGGTCTGCCACTTCTGATGTTCATGCCGATGTCTTGTAATCGCAGTACTCTTTGGACCGTAGATATGAGAAGAAGAAATTACTCCCAATGTTCCAGCAATATGTATATAAACTAAAGATACTTGAATTTTATCTTGACTTTCATAATACCACATAGTTTTTGAATGGTCCGTTATCTTGAGGAATAATGAATATTATCTCAGTATTGTATCTACTATTCTCAATGTTACCATGAAATAGAATTTACAGGTACACTTGTCCGCAGAAGTGTAACTATCATACTTAATTCATGAATCCCCGACCGGTCTCATTGGACCGCGCTGTTATTGTTTTACTATTGTGTCTCGTTTCGCGGGTATTGATAGGTTAAATACACAAGATGAATTCAGATAGACAGATTTTCAGCCGACCTTTTTGGTTCGGGCACTCTCAGCGCGACTGTATTGTATTTCTGTACTCTTTTTTATTATTCGTGTGATACCGCTGTATTGAATTGCCTGCGTCTAATAAATTCTATTCTATGTACTCTCTAGCAGACTTTTTTTATACCATAGTAGTTATGTACATCCTTCTGGTGTTTGTCACTTGGTGTTGCTCAGAATACCAGCAATACCACCACACAACCAATATAGGAAATTGTGTCTGTATATGATAGCTTTGTTTTAAACCAACACAAAAGCGGAAAAAATATTGTTTTCTAATTTATGTAATTTATTTTCTTTGTTCAGAATAATATAATTCAATATAATCAGAATATTATAACAATATAATTTTACATATAAACTTGTGAAAATGAACCTTCTTTGGAAGTTTTTAAATTAGCATAACTAATTTACATTTAACATATTATTTACACGAGCTATGAGCATAACTTTATGAGTTATCGCATTTTTCTAGGTGTAACCCGTTATTTTCGCGACCCAGTGCACTTGGCAAATTTTCTTCAGAAATAAACTAGATAGCGTAAATAACGTTAAGTTTTATCTGGATTATAAAACCAAATAATATTTTTATTGACACTTTTTTAGCATTAAGTTATAGAATAAAATACAGCCCTTATTACTGTGCTTTTAAGTGGGAAATAATCCAATAACTTCTCACGCTTTAGGAGGGAACGGGAGGGTAATAATAATATAATAATAATAATGTTTATTCAGTAACTTTACAACTTCTACAGTGTATCTTACATACGGGTCTCATTTAAAGTATATGAAATACCTGTGCTAGGAGTCAGCAAAGGTCTAACCTGTGTTAGACACACCCTGTGGTGTGTTAGACTTTTGCTGACTCCGTTCTTTTTGAAAACCCACTTCTATACTTATTCTTTCTTTGAGTCTCGTTGAATGGACAAAACCTAAGCGGTGTGAAGGATCAAATACTTTTACTTTGCACAGAGCAAAGAAATTAAATATCTGAAGTCACATAAGAAGGAGAAAGAAGGCTTCTCCAAAAAAGAAAACAGGGTTGTCAAGGCCCTTTTTAAAAAGGAAAAATTGGATTACTTCCCCTAACATAGACACCAATGCATTTAGAAATTAATTACTTAGGTAGGTAGGTACAAGGTTAAGGAAAGTAATTTGGAAGTACTTCTTTTGTTAATTTCGGACTTATGTTACCTACTCGAGTGAGTAGGTCAGCATTCAGTTTGATTATTTTGTTCATTCATTCAAGTCATATCGTAATCATTGGCAAATAGGAAAGAGTAGTCATGGAGTTTAATTCATGAATCTCCGACCGGTCCCATGTGACCGCGCTGTTATTATCTTACTATTGTGTCTCGTTTCGCAGGTATGTGATAGGATGGTAGGTGTATTAAAATAAAACCAAACTTTGATTCATCATTTTTAATCAACAGAACAAAAATAACGAAATAAATACATTAATTTCTTATTTTTATTTACTGCAGCTTGAGTACAAGTCCTTCGAAACCATTGACAGGTACAGCCGAAGCGTTGAACACGTCACTGAAAAAAGAAAATAAAGTTATTTTAAATTGGCAATTTATAAATATTTAATTCATAAATAACGTTCGAAGACATAATCCTCGCCAAGAGAGGAGGCCAGAGTCCCAGTAGTGGGAACATTACAAGGCCGATAATGCAAAAAAATGCTAATGATAAAAATTCGAAGACATGGTGACATCCACCAATCCCATTATGGCCCATTCCCCCTCCAAGAGAGGACGCCTGAGTCCCAGCAGTGAGAACATTATAAGGCCGATAACGCTAAAAAAAAATATAATCTCTATAAATATTTAGCATAATCTCCGACTCCTAAGATACAGGTCTGCGTACCTAGTTTAGGAGCTCGAGAACTCGACAACAATTTTGGCAGTTCTGGTAAACCTTCTTTTTCTGTGCTTATCTTCTGTGTTATTGCTTTTATGTACAAATAAACATTATTATTTCCTAAGTACCTTCGGTATAATACATTTGTAAAATCTACGCTATGATAAAGCTAATTCTGTCAAACTTATTTCTGAAATTAGGTTTAGTTTCAAGCCCACGCTATTTCAAAGGGTAAATTTTGGTATTTTAACTTTTAGTTAAGAAACTACAGAATACAACAATAATAAAACAAGAGGAATTACTTTTATATCCTATAAAACTAAACTATCTGCTAGTGCCACATCACCATATAAAACTTATTAACAGGCGTCCATTACTGTTGCAGTAATTACACACGTATGCCATGCCTCTACACTGATGTTGTAATGAGGAAATGTTTTAATATTTTAGTTCGGTATAAAAAATTAGTTGTTACGTTTCCAGTCGTTACGGATAGTCAGAAGCCAGTAAATCTGACTCCAGTCCTCCCATGAAGTACTGTGTTATCCCAGTTAATGGGTTGCGGAGGTCTGGTAGGGCTGCCTACCCGACCTCCTCAACCCATTACTACTAAGTTTCCTGATACCTAAAACCTAGGGGTCTTTAAGTCAAGGCTTATTATATCTAGGCAGGGTTGCTCCATCGTTAACCACATCATCGCTTACCATCAGGTGATATAGTGGTCAAACAAGAGCCTATCAATAACCAAAACAAAAATTAATTGTATTACTTATGTTTATAATTGTTTGTTACAGGTAAACATCTAATAATTTTGGCTGCCTTCAATTAGTGAGTAATATGAAAGGGCTGGTTGTTGTTACCCCATTTAACGGGTTGGGGAGGTCTGGTAGGCAGCCGCTGCTCGTAAAATACTGATATTCTGCTAAGTCCGGCCTGACTGGAAGCCGACCCCAATATACTTAGTTGGGAAAAATGCTAGGTAGATGATGATGAGTTCGTTATGAAAAAAATAAAACTACTGGACCGATTTTAATTTTTTTCTCACTAGTAGATAGAACACTACTTTCTTATGGACGAAACCTCTGACAGAAGCTAGCTAGTAATTGTATTTTATATTTTTGTTTGTAAGGAAAATACTTCAAAAGATTTTAAAAATTCTTTCACTAGTAGGTAGAACACTACTTTCATGCGGGCTGAGGCACTGGCTGAAGCTAGTTTTATAATGACATCTTCAGGGAATTTTGCTATATGCTTAAAAACTCTATGCTAAAAACTCACCCTTCGTTCTTAGGAGACTGAATGCTTCTCAGTACAACGCTGACGTCACCGACAACATTTTCGAAGTACGTCAGATCGATGACGTAATCATCATCGTGCATGTTCACGAGGACCAGGTAGATCTCGCCGTTATACCATCTGAAAAAAAAACCTTTTTTGAAGGCATGGACTGCAAAGATAGCTACAATATGGGTGACTACTGAGATAATGATTAGTAAAGTAGTCATCACTACAGTCGAAAGAAGTGCACTGTTGCACACAGGCGCCGCCACAGTGACCGGTCCTGTGCATCTAGAATCCAACGGATTGCCGGGACCCTCACCAGGTTATCGGACCACCTTGTAGCCTTCCAACACTGCGTCTTCCGGTACATGGTAATCCCTCTAGAAACTTTCTTTCTCGTCGATATCGTTTTGCGAGCAATGTCCACTACCACTTGAATTTTGCGGTTCTTCAGGCAATGTCGGTAACCTTAGTTCTCCTGCGGATATATTTATTTCTGATGTGATCACGCAAGAAAACTCAGAGCGTAGCCTTTTCCGTTGCCCTTTTGGTGACTTTAAGCCTTCTGACGGGGCTCATTGTAAGCAGTAATAAATAAGTCTTGGAAAAATATTCATGGTACAACGACCTCAAATATGCGAATAATAATGATGACTAAAAATTTATAACAAAAGGATATGGAAATACTTTGTGAACAATTGAATTACATCAATAAGTATTCACCAAATTCCATGATATAAACTAAACAGCATTCTCTTAGAACTTCAAGCGTTGTGACCATCATAATAAGACTATAATTATAATATTGCTTTTTACACTAATACGAATTTGTTTTCCAAAATTTTTGCAAATCAAATTATTTAAGTATAAAAAACTGAAATGTTCAATAAGACATGCCAATTAATTTTTCTGATCAGGTAAACACTAAACTACAACAAATTACTTATTTAAATAAAAACAAGAGATCTTGACCAATTGAATAATTTTCTTGTTAATATTTTGAACTCCTAATTTTCAAAATGATTACAATAAAATTATTCAACTAAGTTGAATATTTCATGAAATTAATACATACCTCCTGAATACAAAGACATCTTCGTTCAAAGCCAAGGAGTCGTAACGTCCATATCTGAAGACCTTCTCCTGACGCAGGGCAGCCAAAGCCTGGTAGACCTTCAAGTGGGACCTCTCCGCGGCTGTCTGTACTTCGACGTTCAAGGTCTCGTAACCCTCAGCAACTGGCAACCAGGTCTTGTCAGCGGTTGAGAAACCTTAAAAATATTATTTTTATCTTAAAAATAATTTCGACACTACCTAACTATAGCCGTGGTCCAGAATAATCATCTACCTACCTAGCCTTTTCCCAAATACATTCGGGTCGGCTTCCAGTCAAGCCGGATTTGGCTGATTACCAGTATTTTTACGAGGAGCGACTGACTCCTAGACCTCCACAACCCACTGGTAGACCACCACAAAAGACTGGAGTCAGAATATAATATAATATGGTATCGAAAAGAACACTTTTTGATTTTCCGCAAATGGTAAAAAACCGTATATCATTCTTCACCATTTATTTATTTAATTTAAACGGATCGGCCGAAGTCAATTACACCATCAACACACAGAGAAACATATACCATACGTTCTTCAGCATTAAACTATAGAAAAGTAACTCACCTCTTTTAAACTTAAAGGAGACTGGGACTTCTGGGCCCAGCAGCAGTAAGGGGTTGAAATATGGCTTAAAAAATTAGTTATTAATTTCTATTTCAAAATACAAAAATAACTAGGGCTATGCGTGCCCGGAAGATGAGATATCTAAAAAATAAGTTTTAGTCGTGAGTAACCTATTTTAGGTTAGCAGTCAGTTACTACAATATATTCCAAGGAGCTCGTATACCTGGTTTATTCTAAGGTATTTTTTTAATTTGTGATGACACTGACGTATATACTCTTTTCTACTCTATGTGTGATCAATCGTAGAGACGGGCGCTTTATTAGATTCGATTACAAACCGATATTTATCCGATATCAGACTTCATAATAGTTTCGGTTTTTTGGATATTCGGTTTCAGTAGCGCATAACCTTACAATGAACCGTAAAATAAAATACGTTAGTGCATATCTCGTAAATAAAGTCTGAAGCACTTAAAAATAAAAATGATATTGATCATATATTTCAATGTGCAATAGAGTTTTACAAAAATCTGAATTTCGCAATTCGCATTGTTTTTTTTATTGTGCTGTTACGTTTGTTTATAAAGAGAAAACGCTTTTTCGAAGTATTACGCATTGGTCAGTTTGCGTTGAGATACACACAAAAATCGTTAAGTGGTACTATCCAGTGATTTTATTTACGATTCGGATTCGGATTAATTTGGCTGTATAGATCGATATCATTTAGTTCGGCTAAGCTAAGAAATCGATACAAATCGATTTATTTTTTAAATCTTATTTATAAAATAAATCGATTAAAAAAAAATTAATTCGTTTCGATATACACGCATGCTCAATCACTACTTTCGTCTATACTCTTTGAATTCTGTTTCGTGCATTTACGTTTTCAGTGAATTTTCTAATATTTCACTGATTACTAAGTATATCTGTCGACCTCAATTTTTCTTTCTTCGGACTTCCAATTTAATTAAGTTGTATTTAAGACCTTTGTGTCGAACAATTTAAACTTTGACTTTGGTGTAGTATATTGGATTTTACGGGTGACTTATCGAAAGGATATATTATTGATACCATAAATTGTCGTATAAATTGTAGTATAACTGCTGCAATGCACTAAACCAACAGCGACGTGATGATGAAACTATACTGTCAATGATTTCGCTCAATGACGAGCGCCACAACCTGTAAGTAGGTATTATTTAACCCATATTTTATCAACCAGCATCTACCACCATTCACCGTTCTTTTTCTCCGTTGTCATCATAATCTTCCTGCCCTCATATCGTTTTATTTGGGATTGGCGCAACACGTTTTTTTCATTCTGTCCTGCCACTCGCCACGCTATAACTAACTCCCTTTTCTTCTATCTCACTTCTCATACGATCTATTCATCTTTTCTTTGGCCTCCCTCTATACACATGTAAACTCATCACTCTTTTACATGACCATACCAAGAAAAACGATTCCCATTCAATTTTTCAGTCGCTGGCGCCATTTTCAAACTTCCCGATATATACTCTTCATCGGGTATATTAACAAAAAAATGGACTGAAACTGGTCGGAAATCATGGAGAATATTTAAATACCAAAACTGACGGAATGCTACTTAGTTGGTCATAATTTGTTGAATAAACTATTCCCATGTTTCAGGTAATCAGAAGTTACAATATTTGCTCAACTTGCTGGTATTTGGCTCAAAGATTGTCTGCTGATGAATCAAGACAACTTGGCCACCGTTGTATTTGTCTCTGCAGTGGTCGTTCTGTTGTATCGTGAATCAGTCACCAACTTCACCATGGCTTGACTCATGAATCGAGAATTTGCAATTTTATACAAAAATGAACTATGCTTCGAAGTATAAATAGTTTTAGTTTACATGCCGTTTATAAATAAAAAATATTAATCTAAAAAATGTTTTATTTTGTGTTACATATCATATTCTGTGTCATCAAATACTGTCAATTAAAACGTAATATCTTGCATAACCTCACTTTTACTTAATCTCTTATAACTCTTTTCTCTGATTTATTTGGTCCACAGAATTTTCTGTAAATGGTTAAAAATATATAAGCTATTAACTGACATCAGTTTCATTTTTTTACAAACAACTATCAACCTAGGCCCAAGATTGTATGGAAGGGTATCGGTCTCCTTTATTATTGATATAACATTTTCAGTATTAAATATTATAAATTATGTTACTAAGTGAACAATTACAATAGGAAATGTATGCACATTTCCTATTGTAATTGTTCACTATTAGAGCTATTCCTCAACTATTTCTCAAACAACTAACAGTTTTACCATTTAGTCACAAAACCGTATTTACATCATCATTCGGTATCATCAATAGCTGCCCATCGTCTCTTACAACAATAACACTGATAGAACTCAGATCCAGTGCAGAATGACAAGCGAACTCAACATCTTCGTGTTTTTCTATTCTGAAGTGAAAACAAACGAAGATCGCGTCGATTGTATTTATTCAAAGTGGTGGGTACCCTTCACTATCCTGATGAAAGATAGTGTTCCTGTTCGAAGAGGATGTTTTTTTTAATGTGTTTTATGTTTATCGAGCTGTTACTGGTTGTTATAGATATGCCCTATATAGATGCATAATAATAATTACTAATGATAGACAGTTACGTTACGTTGTACCGTTTCGCGTCAAATATAGTATTTATTTTCGTGCATGCTTAATTTGTAAAGCAGCTCAATTATGATAGTGTTGCTTCTGTAGGTTTATATGCCTTTAATAGTATTACTGCTTCACAGAAGTAAGCGACCATCGCCCATTTCCTCTCGCTATAAACTATGACCTCTACGAGGGCCCGGCGTGAGTGATATATCATTCGCCCCCATGAGGACACAACGGTGCTCCGCCCAAGCGGGGTACACCTACACCGTATGCTCCACGGGCAGTCTACACAATGGTGACTTACGGGTTCTTCTTCTGCCTGAATCAGGTGCAGGAATCTCCCAAACTTACCACGGCCATCTCCAGTAACCTTAAGATACTTTATCTAGCTAATACCTTACCAGCATTTTTGTCCGCATTCCACTGGAACGGTGTTCTTTCTGGATCGCGAGATGAGAACACATAGTTGATAGGATCATTAGTGTTACATCCAGACGGATCAACTGTGTCTTCCCAGCTGACATAACCGTCGACTAATCCGAGTTCTTCTCCCTGGGGATCAAAATATCCGTAATTCATATTAGGAAAGTTTTTAGATCATGGAAATAAACAAACTATATCTTTTAAGCAACATAGTAGGTACACAAATGACTGTTTCTCAAATTGATTTACAAACGCAACATTTAAAAAGATCTGAAATTTTAAAAATGATTTATCGACAGTGAAGTACTAATACCTTTTAACCAACATTTTTAGAGAATATCATGTTTTACTACTGAGAATTTTAAAACGTTTTAAAACCGGAAGTTTTAGAAAAATCTCCGAATTTTTAATTTCTAGGATACTAAAACATTATTATAAAATATATTAAATCATTATAATAATTAAATTTTAATTTATTATTATTCTTAATAATTGAATAATATATGTCTTCGCAATAAATAAAACGATGCTTTTTAGATTAAAAAAACACATTAAATTAAATTCGTAACTTCTTAAGTCCTGCAGAGGAGATATTGGTACTTTTCTGTTGATATGTAAGTAAATAATTTGATTTTCCCATAGTACGCACAAATTCAATTTCTATATTGCTTAGCAAAGAATGGTCAAAATTCTACAAAAGTAGTTCAATAAAGTAACGAACAAAACTCACCATGTAAGTGACTCCCACTCCAGGAAGCAACAATACAATCATATTGATTCCGTCGACCAAAGGCGGGCTATATCTAGTCGCCATTCGACTGTTGTCATGGTTACCGACCTGCGAAATATTTCCTTCTATATACTCTTATTTCCTTCAAGACATTTGAGTAAATCGTTACGAAACTGGCCTATTGGTCTAGTGGTCAGTGGCCCTGACTGCTATGCCAGAGGTTGTGGGTTCGATTCCCACCCAGGACTAATGTTTGTGTGATGAGCACGATCATTTTGTTCTTTGTCTGGGTGTTATTTATCTATAATATGTATGTATAAAATTTAGAAATAATTGTATAAGTATGTTTATCAGTTGTCTGGTATCTACAACGCAAGCTCTACTTAGTTAGGGACTTAGATGGCGTTGTGTGAAAGTTATGGAATATTATTATTATTACTTACCACCCAGTTTGCACCCTGATCAACAGGTTTGTAAGTCAAGAATTTGTCAACGGCACGTTTAATATCAGCGGCTGATGATGATGCATCAACATCGGTAATTAAATCGAAGTTGAATGGCATTTGTGCTCCTAACCTATCTCCTTCACCGAAATACCTTACTACATCTTGAATGGATGCGTAAACTTCAGTCATCATCACTCTAGTAAGGCCATCCTGTTCTTTGAACTCGTCGAAAACATCTCTCCATTCGTAAACCATGTAGTAAGTCTCGTCTTGGTCCTTAGTATAGATGTGGCTCAGGTAGTCGTGAGACTCTGGGTCTACATTGACATTGCCGGAGAAAGGTTCATCGGGATATTTGCCTCCAAAAAGCTCTTTGTCGACTTCATATAAACAGTTGACAGCGTCAACTCTGAATCCTGCTACACCTTTACCTAACCAGAAACGGATAATGTTCTGAAAAAGATAAAATAAAAAGATATTACAGACAGTTCAACGCTAATAATAACACTAACACTAATATAATCATAAACTAATTTCTATACGTACGCTGCCAAAAAGGTCAGTTAAAAACCAGCGTCAGGCAAATATCACGTATTTGGCGCAACAGTGAGACACAAAATGTTACTTCTTTTTAATCTTAAGTTTCTACAGGTTTTTACTACACTGTGTGCCAAATAAAATATTTTTCGTTCTTTCTTTCCAGTTCAAAATATTTAATTATATCATTCGTGGAAGGTCTAAAAAGCCACTTACTTTCATTTCCTCAACGACATCAGGGTTGCGGTAGTTCAAATCAGGCTGGCCAACGACGAATTGATGCAAATAATATTTGCCAACTTCTTCCCTGTATTCCCAAGCGCTGCCACGGAAATGGCTCCTCTACAAACAGAATACGGTCAATTTAATTAATTTTTTAGGTGCGGTAAACCAAGTATACGCTCCCAAGACTAAAACGTACCTCACTTGCAAAACTACATAAACTAAAAAACGCAAGTTAAACTTGCATTGTATGAATAAACTAACCGGATCGGTTCAAATATGCACAAAATTTTAAATGTGTGTCTAAGTTTTGTAAGTGGGATATGTCACCGACTGGGATGTGTGTATGCCTGGTTTAACAAACGCATTTTGTTTTTAGGTATGAATTCATCAAATTATTTCCTATTAAACATTGCTATTTATTAGATCAAAGATCTTGTAAACATTAATCATTATTAACATTTCACTAAGACCCTTCCTCATTTCATCAAATACAAAGTTAAAAGGATGAGAGATCTTTTCTAAGAAAATGGCACCCGATAAACTTTCTTCATTACAATCATTAAGTCCACAGAGAGCATTCCAAGCGCCTCTCATTGTACTAAAACTCTTACCCAATTATTGGGCGGCTGCCTATTGCCCTCTTCGTCGATCACGCCATCCTCCCAGACGAAATAATTGTAATACTTCTCATTACCATTTAGAGCCTCTTGGAACCAGACGCTCTCGTTTGATGTGTGATTCGGCACCAGATCCAAAACTACTTTTATCCCTGTTGAAAGCAGACTTTGAATATTTTTTTCTCTTTCTTTATTGTAAGCACTTGACGACTCGTTGAAGAATCTTTTGAAATTTATTTTAAGAATATTTTCAACACCGACATTCAGAAGCTTTATTTGTAAAAGTTGAATAGAAGCACTTGTAACTTCGTCACATTGCTATTCAGTTTCTTTTTTCTTGTAATTGAAGTACTTATCTTTTCTATTATTTAACTTATCTTTTTCAAGAACTTTTTTATTAAATGTGACATGACTTTTACTTTATTTCCAACAATTTAATGTTTTATAAACATACTTAAATCATGAAGTTACTTACCAAGTTCTTCAGCTGTATTGATTAAGGCTTCAAAATCTTCCATAGTCCCGTACTCATCGTGAACAGCATAGAAATCAGAAATATCGTATCCAAAATCATACATAGGGGATTGAAACATAGGAGACAACCAAATAGCGCCTACACCTAGTCCTTTGATGTATTCCAACTTTGATGTTATACCTGCCAAAGACATTATAATTCAAATTCTTGATAGTATAATCGACCCCGTCGTTAACATACTCGAATATTTCCCACAGGAATTGTTATACAAAGCTCGAAATTCTAGTTTTCATGTGCGAAATGTGGTTCAAAGAGAGCTGAATGATCATCTTGGCAAATGGGACAGGCTTGTTTGGTATTACAGTAGGCTTACGCAAATGCGGATCATTTAATGAAATTAGAGGTATCGTGTGGAGCAATCAATCAACAACGCTAATCGCGCTGTACAGGCTTTGAACTACAATGCAGGGACAAATTAATAGATTAAATTTACCATGATGTTGTGATAGGTATGTAATAATTACGTAGAAGTGTTTAGCTTGCTAATTTTATTATTACAACTGATGTAATTTTCTCAAGCTGCAAAATTCGAGTGCAAATTAACCGGTCAATAAAAATGGTAATACCATCAAAATTAAATTTCGGGTACTTAAGAAATGGTTTTAAAATTAAAGTGAAAACAGTACCTAAGAGGGATTTATTTATAAGTAGAAATACAAATAATAAAAACACCTACCATTCAAGTCCCCGATACCATCGCCATCGCTATCAGCAAAGGACCGGGGATAAATCTGATAGAAGATCGTCGTCTCCCACCAATCGAGGTCCTTTTCTGCTTGTTTCAAAACATTTCCACTACAAAGAACCAGCAAAACTGGCAGCAATATTACTGCCCTCATTTTACTTAGCTTACAAACCTTTCAATGCGAACTCAGCTACTGAATATTAAGAAAGCATAGATTTATATGGATTCTGTATCTATATCAAAATAAGATACTGAGTGTTCTGATAAAAATGGATCATGCGGACCGATCTCGAGATTAAATACACAAACATGTTGAGTAATGATTGTATCTCTCAGAAAATACCTATATGTTATGTAACCTTTCATTTATTTAACTGGCCCGTTGGTCTAGTAGTCAGTTGCTCTGACTGCTATGCCGGAGGTTGTAGGTTGGATTCCCACTCAAGACAAATGTTTGTGTGATAAACATGATCATTTTTGTTCTGTGTCTGGGTATATAATTTATCATATTTATATTTAACAACAATCTATAATATTCCTATATTTAGAAGTTTGGGACTAGATTGCGTTCTGAGATAAGTAGCCTATGTTCCTATTGTTGAGATTCCTAGACCCTGCTCATAGCAGGATCGATTTGGTTACGACTGTTACCAGAATAAACGTACTAACTAGAACTAGATAGTTGTTCTCATAGCGCAGCAAATTTCCGCGTATTTCATATTGATCATAGCAAATCAAAATACGTCTATCCTAGAATGTAACCTGTGAAGAAAACCTATACTTTAATAATGAATTGTTAAACCATGCACTCCAAAGGTACCATGACTACTCGTATATTGCGTTGTAATTTGTTAGTTCATCGGTAATAGACAGTACTATTCATTATGTTTCTTTAAAGTTTTTGAAATACTCGTAGTTTTATAATTTGTTAAGCGTTTTTGTTTTTTTTTCATTAAACATGGTACATGTATAATCGTATATACTACAAATACCTAAATATTAGGAACACAAAGTTCATTAATACCTAGCGTGATATATAAAATCCGACCCATACTTTAGAATGAGATTATTTCCAAGAGCAGACTTGGTCTCCAATAGAGACGATTGGTAGATAAGTGTCTATCTGTCTATCTGAATTTGTAGATTATCACGCCAGACAAACGCATTGGTAGGTCTTAGATATCAAGAAGAAATATGATAAGTAAGGCATGCTCTAGATTCTTAATAACATTAATCTTACCGTATTTCCAATGTCACCCACAAGCGTCGCGAGGCGGAGATATTAGATATCATACCTACTAGGGTTATTTTGGTACAAATGTTCATGATGATTCTTTATTTCTTGTATACTGTACTGTACGGTAATCTCGTGCCGTAGAAAATTTATCAAACACTTCTAAAGATAGTAAAGATAGAAATACTCTATTCTTATATAATGGACACACTTGAGCACAAAACTCCGAGTATTTAGAAATCAGTTTTCCTTAAACGTTTGGTCTTACTATACTGTACGTACAACTTAGAAATAGTATGCTCTTCAGAAGTAGGAACAATTGGGGCAGCCAAAAAATAATTTCCAACACAAAAGAGCATTGACGGTGTCTATAATATTAATCTATCTAAACTAGAATCACTACTGGATGGCCGTCCGACAAAAAATTATATATATACAATTTTTTTTACTCCATTTCCATTTAAAGTCATTTTAATGTTGTTTTGTGTCTAGTTTATTTCAGTAAAATCTAGTTTTACTTAAAAATTATATAATTTATTCGCATATTCACTTCAGCAATGATAATTGCTTTGTAACCTAAAATTCCACAGTCAATTGGAAAATTACCAATTTTTTTCTCGAATTTTTTTTTTGGGTAACAAACCTTTTGACCTTCAAACTAACGAAATTCAACACAGCCTGGTATTTTCCGTGAAATTATCTAAAGGGACGGGTCGTGGTCAATCTTGAATACTAAAACCGGAATATTTGCTGGTTTGATAGTGACATACATAATAAAGTTGGCGAAAAATTGATGTTGAATACGAAAAAAAAGTAGCGTTTTTTTTTAAATAAGAATCCTAGTAACTGAAAACATCTGGAAATATTAGTTTTATTTTAAATTTCGAATCCTAAGTTACTGAAAACAACTGGAAGTTTTTTTTTTTAATAAATTCCGTATCCTACTTTAAATTTCGAGTTTGCCAGACAGTGTAAGACAAATTTCGCCAATAAGCTCATCATCGTACAACACTTTCAAAATTGATTGCCAATCAAACATGATTAGGTTTGACACGTTTTATTACCATGCTTTCCTCATGAACGCTTTTATCAATTCGAATTTTGATACTTCATTTATTATCTTAGTGCCTCGGAAAGCACGTTAAGGCGGCCGCGATGTTAGAATTATCCATACAAACGTAATACCAAAATCATTTGCAGTTTAAGCATATTTACACCATAATATGATGTTATTCGGATTCAGACAACAATTATCTAGGTTCCTACGTCGTCTTTTTGTTGAAAAACTTACCCCAAACGAAATTTAAGCGAATTTAAATTTGCACATTTTCGTAGCGATAATGTCATGTTTTTATTTTGTTTTTTCTATATTACAAACAACAATATTTCAAAATATCACTCCGTAGGAACACAAATATTATTATCAAGTTATAAATACTCGAAACAATATTGGAAATATATTATTTTTTCATTCATCATTTTTGGTATTACGGAACATCTCCCAAATTTCCAATAGTTTGTATTGCTATCACAGGAAGCAACTGTCAGTGTGCGGATGATGACTTTACTCCAGTCAGTGTGTCCAAGAATTGTTTATACTATCTGGATTGATTCCATTAACCTCAAAAACGTATTTTATTTCGTCTCAACTCGAGATAGCGCGCGGTGTACGCTCTTAAGCCGTAGGTCCCGGCTGTCATTTGTAGATCTTAGGCAATCGTTACGGATAGTCAGAAGCCAGTAGGTAAATCTGACACCAGTCTTCTCGTGGTGAAAAATAATAAAAGCTGCTAGCGTCGATTGCCGTCGTCACGATCAATCCGTCATGACAGGACACCTCGTCAACGATAGTTGAGGGTTTGTGAACGACGAGCATTAGGTAGTTTGCCTTCCAGACGTTCTATACAGTTCTCACGTAACAGTAGCGACAATGTAGGTAACCGCGATTTATAAAACATAAATGCACATTCTTCTCCATACAGATCTACGCTGTGGAATATGCAATCAGCAAATTTTTTTCTGACTGACTGACTTCTTGACAATTCAAAAATGCCTGTAAATGGTTTATTTGAAGTAAATGCTTTGAAACCACGGCTAAACGAATAGTCAGAAGCCAGAAATCAGATATCAGTCTAGCCAAAGAGTATCTTGTTACTAACAGGGTTGTCGAGATCGGTAGCCTGATTCACGTAAAATCAAACAAGTCAAATATCGTTGAAGTTTTATAGTCGTTCGATCGAAGTCCTACCCAAAATCGATTTTGACGCATAGTTCCTAGAATAGGTTTTGATAGTACGACAATTTAATGGGCTTGAAACTAAACGATCTATTAACGGCTTATTGCTAGTTACATTATTACGTACTCTGTCAGGATAATTATTGACTACTGAATATGCGTCAATGATATGTACTTCGATCAAACGGCTGTAAAATCGGTATCGTTCAAGCTTGATTAATGGATGTGAATACGATAATGGTCTAAACGACTAAGTCGCTACGATATCGTTACGGTTTTGATTACGTGAATCAGCAGGAAGTCACTCAATGTAAAATATGCATTTAACTGGAGACGTGTAGTTTGAAGGCTTACAAGCTATATTTTGCTCGCCTTTCAGTTAGTGGTTACTAAGCTTTGACTGCTTTGACCATTGCCCAAATGCGAGTAGGATATGCACAGGAAGAGATATTACACTATTAAAATCGGACAAAGAAAACGCCGACAAAATAGTATTTCTTGTACACATCCCCTATTATTTTTGTTGTAGCGAAAAAAGAAAAATACACATTCTGTGACAATTTCAACTCTCTACCTTTACGACGTATGAGACAGATGGACAGACAGACGCAAATAAATCGCGGAGGTTTAATACTGGCACGGAACCCTAATAATCCCCAAAGTTTTATACCTGTGAGGATGATAGTTGAGAAATGTTTTAGATGTGAATTTATTTGTTAGGAAAAAAGACGTTCCCTTGAGTTTATTTTATGGGCCAACGGTCACAAGTTAGCTTATTGAATAAGTGTTGTTCTTAACAGAAGTTTCAGAAGCAAAGTTTAATTTCAATGTATGAAGATTGAAAAGGTATTTTAGAGGAGTTTTTCGTATTCAGGAGGGTAATGTGTTGAGACGATGTATATTTGCTTGTTATTTATTGTTACTCAACACACTGATAGCTCAGCATTCGTATGAGGACATGTTCCACTCCAGTGTGTGATTTCTTTGAAAAGGTTCAAGGAATGTTTTGGCGATTGATTAGTAATATTATTATTACCTACTGTGAACGAATTCATCATCATGATCATTTCAGTCGGAAGACGTCTACTGCTTGACATAGGCCTTTCCTAAGAGTCACCATAACGCACAGTCCTGTACATCTCCTAAGATCGAAGAAGTGGAGAGAGACCTTTGTCCAGTTGTAGGACAAACAGGGTAGTAAATAAGCAAGGTCTGGGATGATTCTAGATCTATCTAACTAGCTTATTTATTAACTTGTTGTGTATCACGGTAAAATTCCATTGAACTATCGAAGAGTTTATGTTTGTCAAGATAAGATTCAAGAGAATGTCAATGAAAATAGCGGATTGTAAGATGTTGATGCGATTATGTTGTTGCTAACAACAATATCTTTTTAGGGTTCTGTAGTCAAAAGCTAAAAGCTAAAGCTGGATTGTGTGAGGACTGATATGAAAGAAAAGGGAGTTGATGATAGCATGACGGGCGACAGGACAGAGTGGAAGAAAAAAACATGTTGCGCCGACCCCAAATAAAAGGGGATAAGGGCAGAAAGAAGAAGAAGTCAAAAGCTAAAAACGGCTGCCTATAGCTGACTCCCTATTTGTCCTCATCTCACCTGTCACCAGGCTGCATCTCATGAACCATGATAGCTAGACATAGCTTGAAATTTTCACAGATGATATTTATGTTACTGCTATAACAATAAAAACCAAAAACAAATCAAGTACTTAAGTGGGGCTCCCGCTCCCATACAACAAACGTGTTTTTTGCCGTTTTTAGATACGGACGGTACGGAATCCTTTGCGCACGAGATCCACTCGCACTTAGCTGGTTTTATTTAACAAACAATTTGTTATACAAACAAATGACTCAAAACTTAGGAATGTTCTTGAAGAATACCAAGGACCCTGTTTCATGTTAAAACTTAAGTAATTGTATAAATGTAGCAAATGATCCCAAGGGAATATACTACCGGGATAAAGCTAATAAATAATATTGCTGGAATGGTATCTCATCATCATCATTTCAGCCAAAAGACGTCCACTGTTGGGCTTAGGCCTCCCCAAGTACCTATTGCTACAATGAACGGTCCTGTCTATCAGTCTATCGAATTCCCGTAATCCTTATCAGGTCGTTGATCTACCTTGTAGGAGGCCTTCTAAGACTGCGTCTCCGGTACGCGGTAGCCACACCAGAACCTTTCAATTCCAACGGCCATCTACGGGGGTATTGCCTATCTCTGTTAACAGCTCAAATGATAATCACTCGTTATACCCAGCGTTCCGACCTACGATGAAAATGATAATATCGCAAATCCGACCAACGCGCAACGTCATAATCATTACTTAATAGCGCTTGTATTTTCTGAATATTTTTCTTCGGACTACTGAAATAAAATACTTAGTCGGATGGTAACTTATTAGGATTTATTAGTTGATAGGCGTACAATAAATTAATCTATTCTAATTACTTGAATACACTGTTGGTGGTTTTCGTCTAAACCTGCATTCGAAGGACGAGAGCCTCATCTGCCGCCAAATCCAAGTAGTTCGCTTGAACACTGTCACTACAAACAAAAGTTTTAATTAGTAGGTAGACAAAATAGCATACTCTTTAAGGGACAAATGTTACTTTACATAATTTAAAAAAAGACTGAAGAAAACCTTTTATTTTTTAAGGTTTATGCGAATCCTTTTTATTTGTTTAGTTTATCGTTTGTTTATAATATTCTGGCACAATAACAATAAAATACCTTACAGTTGCTTTGAATTTGGGTGAATATGTACTTCACGGCTTGGAAATCTTTCTTTATTAAGAAACTAGCTATCCCCTGCGGTTTCACCCGCATTTTTCGTTACTGCTCCGCTCCCGTGGGTCGTAGCGTGATGGTATATAGCCTATAACATTCCTTAATAAATGGGCTATCTAACACTAAAAGAATTTTTCAAATCGGATCAGTAGTTCCAGAGATTACCCCGTACATACAAACTTACAAACATACTAACTTACAAACTTACAAATTTTACCTCTTTATAATATTAGTATAGATTTTTCCATATGAAATCCTAAACTAAATTGACGTTTTGTTTGTTTGGTATTTTGTTTTTTGGGGATCTGTCATAAAAACCCAGCTTAGACTCCAGCTTTCACAAAGCAGTTTTAATTTTAAAGCAACATTTTATAAATAAATTCTATTACCGTGTTATCTTTATGAGTTATTATTTTATTTTAAATATTACAATTGCAAAACCAAGCAAGCCGTAATATACCTACGATTTTTTTAGCAAGAAAAATAAACAGGAATATGTATACGAAGTCAAATAAATGTTTGAAGTCTACAAATGTAGGTACAAGTATATATATCGTCCAATATGTCGCCTTTTACTCTTTGCGTGTGCTACACAAGGTTTCATTTGTCAAGAGCGGATGAAAGACCCACAAAAACGTTCTAACCGAATACTACAAATATACGAAAGTGTTTTCTACAAAATTTTCCTCCATCTGATACTATCAACCAGGCCTTTTAGCTTTTGAAGAAGAATCCAAATACATTATTTTATTGTTTGTTTTTTTTATTGTAAGAAACGACTTACATATGTAATCTATCTTTCTAGAAGAAGTAATTTGAAAGAGTGATTCAGTTTGATCAATTTTATCATCATACTTTCAGCCGAAAGACATCCACTGCTGAACATAGGCCTTCCTCAAGTATCGCCACCACAAACGGTGCATCTCGCATCCATCGCATTCCCGCAACTGAACCGCAACTGGCCTTCCAACGCAGCGATTGGAAGCTTTTTCCGGTGCACGGTTGCTACTACAGAACCTTTCGGCCATGGTCGATGGGACTATCACTTCTACGAGCAATGTGCCCGGCCCACTGCCACATAAGTTTGGCGATTCTTTAAGCTATGTCTGTGACTTTGGTTCTTCTGCGTATATCTTCATTCCTGACCCGATCACGTAGAATAGTCCTTTCCATTGATCAATAAAAGTTTCCAATCTAAACATATACCTAGAGAAAAGTCTTCTTATAATAAGTTAAGTAAATTATATCATACCTGTAGGTCCTGGAAGAGAGTACGCTGCTTACTTCGACCTCCAGCTGTCCAAAGATCAAGTCAAAGGCAGTCAGGTTGACCACGTGATAGACCCTGCCCACGTTCATAACGACCACATACGTGTCGTCATTATACCATCTGAAATAACATAAAATGTAACTTTAAATATTTTTTAAATAATTCATTTCTTCAATTTCTCTCTTCGCAAGTCTGATGGAAGAAATTTCTATAGAACTAAGCGACACCTATGAACTCATATTTTATAATGTATTTTTATCTATTACTGTTTCCTTAGGGGTAAAAAATGAAATTAACATATACATTGAACAATGTAAGGAAAATAAATTGGAAGAATGATAAGAGCGACTTGAAAATACATTGTTAGAAGTAAAATTTTAAGATGTTACTGAGAATATGAATATTTGAAGTAAACTTACGGTAACTTCGGTATATTCATAATACACACAAAACGGTTTGCGAACAAGTTCATTATTCCTATAACATCCAAAGAGAGGAATTCTCTGCCGGAGTATAAGATAGCTAAAACCTACGAGTCTTTAAGTCAAGAGTGGATATATTATTTTTAGGTAAGCTTGCTCCATCGTCGACCACATCATCGCTTACCATCAGGTGAAATAGTGGTCAAACAAGAGCCTATCAGAAATATAAAATAAAAAAAATATTGTATTACTTATGTTTATAATTGTTTGTTACAGGTAAACATCTAATAATTTTGGCTGCCTTCAATTTGTGAGTAACGAGTCGAGAGAAACTGGTTGAAAATAAACATGAAAACAAATGTTATAAATCTTTAATCTTTTAAATCAAGAAACAAACCATATAATACAACTAGTTAACTACCTATGTTTCTCTATTCAAACTTTGTAACCCCATTTCGGTACTTTAGGAGGTGAATTTTGGAAAAACTTAGTGCTCATTTACGTTAGATAAAAAAACCTTGAGCAAAATTTCACGGTCTTAGTCCCAGTTGTTTCAGCTGTGCATTGATATGTCAGTCAGTCAGTTTCTCCTTTTATATATACAAAAGATAAGTTCAAAAATACACAACAAACCTCTTAAAAGCATAGACATCGCTGTTGAGGGCCAAGGATTCGTATCTGCCGAGCCTGAAAGCAGGACGCATGCGCAGAGCTGTCAGGGACCGGTAGACTTGGTAGTGGGAGCGGACAGCGGACCTCTGGGCAGCCACGTTCAATTGCTCATAACCTTCAGCTACTGGCAGCCAAGTAGAATCCGCATTTGAAAAACCTGAAAAAAGTAAACGTATAAAGAAGCAAATCATCATCACTATTGACAGACTAAGGCGTCCCTTTTTTTTGGAGGTGGAACATTATCGAGTCAATTTGTCCACCCTAGGTGGAGCGAGAGGTAGAATTTTACTGAGTAAGGTCCAGTATAGAGTTCTTTTACTAGCCTTTTGCGTTCCAGGTCATGGTAACTCTTTCAAACAATCTCGCGGCCTCACAGACTAAAGGAAGAACTATTTTGGCCTCGCTCTGTTAACATTTTACATGGCAACTCGACTTGTAGAACTACATTAGACTGACAGAACGCGAAACTTAGTAAAACTCATTCAGCGTCCACATGTATGTCAGTCTAATGTAGTTCCCACTTAAGGCCTCCCCTAAACCCTGCTACAATGACCCCTCGCGTGAATACTTTCAGCTGACACCAAATCTTCGACATAGGTAGATATAAACTGATTCAAATATCTTTACAATATTATTCCCATTTTTAAGTCTCTTAGGAATAACTAAGACTTAGTATAACACCCAACTTTCTATAAGAAGCTTTTTAAAAACATTAATTCAAAAGGGTTCGGTCATTTAAATTCAAAATCGAATAACGCACATAATATGTGAGGCAAAGTATGTTTTTCTTTCTGGAATTACCCTTGAAGATCTCATGCTAAGAAGGTTATATCAACATAAACCTTCTTTTCTTAGCTAGCAAAAAGATTTTGAGACTTAAGAGCCTTATGACATTTTCGACTGTGATTTAAGTTTTTATTCAGAAAAACTGAAAGATTTTGTTAAATCTGACTTATTGGATGATGGAGGATAGGCATACTCATATGTCTATTTATACATATAAAGATAAAATTCTGAAGCATGTTTTTCATAAAATGTGCGACGACACTTTTTCGAGCTCGTGGATTGAAGTATTATACCTACGATCCAAATTAAATCAAATATACGTAATGTACATATTTTGTCATCGGGTAGCACACAATCATCATCATCATCTGCCTAGCCTTTTTCCCAACTATTTCGGGGTCGGCTTTCAGTCAAGCCGGATTTAGCTGAATACCAGTATTTTACAAGGAGCGGCTGCCTACCAGACCTCCACAACCCATTAACTGGGGTAATACGGTACTTCATGGCAAGACTGGAGTCAGATTTACTGGCTTCTGACTATCCGTAACAACTGCCAAAGATCTACAAATGACAGCCGGGACCAACGGCTTAACGTGCTTTCCGAGGCACGGAGGAAACTCGTTATGTTAAGATGGTCTGTGGATACAGACCAACCTAGGCAAGCGTTGCTTAACCTTGAAGATCGACCTGTGCGGCTGTTATTATCTAGCCACGAGCTCCATCGGTAGCACACAATGTACTAAGATAAAGTGAGAATTTTAATATATGAGTGGAAAGAAATATGAAAATAAAACACAACCAAACTAGCTCAGAATAAACTATCATAAAAATAAACTGTATTATGAGAGCTGTATTAATAGAGCAAGGAAACCAAATTAATATGTCGTAAACTTTACATTTTAGACCTTGTTTTAATAACACAAATTATAAATCCATAAACAAACTTAATTTTTACAACTTAAAAAAAGCTACATTTTGCTACGCTTCGCCTGTTTGAACTTTACTTCGAATGTTCTATAAAGCGTCCGGTTGAAATTTTATTACGAAGAAAAACTTGAAAAATTGTCTAGACGTTACAATTTGTTTTAAACAAATTTGTCGGCTTTTAAAGTTCAAATGGTGGAATTAATAGACCCTCTAAAGTGTTGATGGGCATCAGTAACCTTTTTAACATAAAACTAGCTTCTGCCACCTGCTTCCCCCCCTTTAATGTTGGTTATTGCTGACGAGTAGTCAAAGTCGAAGAGAGATAAAAAGTAACCTGTGTCCATTGTTGGAGTTCAAGCTTGTTCCATACCAAATTTCATCAAAATCATTTCAGTAGTGTAATCGTTAAAGCGTAATAAATAGAGTGCGTCTAATGAAAGCGCGACCTGGAGTTTTTTTTTTATTTAATTGGCAACATTATTCAGCCACAAATGTAGGATATAAAAAAATTATGATGTGTCAAAACATGATTTTCCTACTTGTTAGTAATACCACATACATAATTTTTGGATTTAACCTCTTTTTCCCAGGTCGCGCTTTCATTAGACGGACTATAAACAGATAACTTTCACATATACAGATTTAAAGTACGAGTATATATCCTTTTTTATCGTCAGTTAACCTCGATATTATTCATGTGTAAAAGAGAAATATTCAGAAGGTTGGGTACCTGCGTGTTTTCCATTGCTCCACTGGAACGGGGTTCGGACAGGGTCGCGGGACACTTCGACGAAATTAACAGGGTCGTCCGTCCGACAGGCACGAGGGTCCCTCGTTTCGCTCCACGGCACGAAACCATTTGCCATCCCTATTTCTTCACCCTTCAATATTTACGTATAATTTGCGTTAGTATTAATAAATAATAGAATACAAATAACACGTGAAGAAACCAGCATGTCCTAGAATCAAGAATTCGAAGACGTGTGACATCCACCAATCCGCACTGGGCCCGCGTGGTAGATTACGGCTCATTCACTCTCCTAGAGAGGAGGCCTGAGTTCCAACAGTGGGAACATTACAAGGTCGATAATGCTTTTCTAATGTATAACGCGTATTTAAACTAACCCTTTATTTAGCTAACAGACTTTTTGAGTAGAAACAACGTGAGTTGATCCTATCCGATTTAGGGGACGTCTAATTAGGGTTCAGAGATCAAAAGGGACTGTAATGTAACATGCTCTAATCTAGTCCATGAATATGTAATTGGCTGTTTACATGAACACTTAGTTGATTATACAAAATGTGATGTTTGTAAATGTATCTTTATGTCTTTTGGTGCCAGAATTTACAATAATTTGTTGTTGTGCCCACATTTTCCCTCCCGAGTGTCCCGTATCTGTTTTTGACTTATGTTCATGCCTGCTTGGCATTGAGATAACTAAACACACACTTAGCAAGTCCGCATCTAAGTAAGTTCTTTTTTGGACTGGGAAATCATCACTTTGCTAGAACCAAGGTAACCCTTTCGAACAACCGCTAGTCTTGGCAGGCATTGTATCTAACTGGTGCCGTCAATTTTGCTGACATCTCTTTGATGCGCGCGTGGACCACAGCGCACCGTCAACCCGGGTTCAATCCTTGCTGGACAGCCGGAAGGTGATAAATGTGATAATGCTTGCTATACGCAAGACCCAAATCTAAGTATGCCTAGCGCGCTACTAAGATTTTTTAAAGGTTTTCAATTGTTGAACGACCTATACACCAAATACAGTATTAAAGAAAAAGAAGTCAAATCAGAATAGCGAGTCAGAATTGACTTCTTCACTTTTAACTTGGGAAGTTAAAAGTAGAAGTCGTGACTGCTTACCATGTAAGTGATGGCAATGCCAGGGAGCAGTAAGACCAGCATGTTGAAGGCATCCACCAGTTCTCCTCTGAATCGTGACGCCACTCTGCTCTTATCATGATTGCCAGACTGGAAAACAAAAAAAACATTGGTTACGATGATGATCATCATCATTTCATCCGAAGTAAGTCCACTCCTGGACATAGATATCCCTCAAATGTCACCACAATGAACGGTACTGTGCGCCTCGCATCCATCGCAATCCCGCTCTCACCAGCTCATCGGTCCATCTTGTGGGAGGTCTTCCAACGCTATGTTTTCGGGTGCGGTGTCGTCATTCTAGAACTGTTTGGCCTCATCGACCATCCGTTCTACGAACAATGTGCCCTGCATAGTAGCATCTCAGTTTAGCGATTTTTTGGGCAATGTCGGCGACCTTGGTTCTCCTACGGATATCTTTAGTCGTACTTGATTTTAATATATAGAACGTGTTTTGTTTGTAGAACAGTTTCCGAGTTTAGTCGTAGTGAAGAGCACTTCACTACGACTAAACTCGGAAACTGTATCGTGGGTGTATTCACAGACATGTATACAAGACAAGGTCATACAAATAGTTCTTCCGTGCGGGGACCGACACCGCAACACGCTACGCAACAGTCAATCACTCGATCACTCCACCAACCGTGCCTTCGAGTTAATTTAGTCCGGAGAGCCGTAATCTCTTTTTTAATATAGCCTTGTACTATAACATACTCTATGCATATATGATTACTCTCATCAAACACCTGTAGTGGCTCGTCCATCATCTTTGACCACATCACTATTCTATTTTGTATCTAAATATCAACCGGCAACCTTCCTATTATATAAACACATTGTCAGTTGACACACAACTCCATTCCCGAGGCACTCCATTCGCAGCAACATCGATCATTATAATTATCTTATTATGTGCCGAGAGTAGAAAGGAAGGTCTTTTCAATATCAGAATAGCCACGCCTACAATGTTTACTAAAGAAACGAAATCTGCACATTCCCTTAGGCTAATAGATACCACTCAAATTGCGTATAACGGAACGGCTTATTTTGTTGACCTTGTTACATATTGTTGACACGTAACAATTAATTTCGGTTGTTGTAACACTTTTCCCCATAGGGTAAATGTATCCGAAAATTAGACGACACCGTTGGAGGCCGCGGGGGATTTTGATAAAGTTCACAAAGTTGTTATAACAGGTGTCAATTTGTAAGCTTACTTTAACAACCGACTCATTAGAGGTACTTATAATGTCGAGCCGTTTTACGTTAACTTTTATAACTGCTCTTTAAATTAATTTGTTATTTTATTTCGAAAATAAACTGAGCTTCGTGATGGCCCAGTGGTTAAGGCACGCCTTTTATGCTTGAGCGGGTTATAAACCGGGCAAGAACTTATCAATGATTTTTTTAATTCATAAGTACTTTTCTAAGTTTAACTAGGACATTACTGACACTCTGTACTACGTAATGGCCTTTGATCCCGGTTGTCATTCGTAGATCTTTGAGTCGTTACGAGTAGTCAGACGACGTATCTATCCAAGAAGAATCGTGTTGTACAAAGTCCCAAGATTAGACTGGAAGTCCGCCCTGACACAGTTGGGAAAAGGTTTTATTGTATATTTTTATTGATGAACAAAATTATAGAACCGAACATAGAGGTTCTATGTTCAGTCCTCCTTTTTCATCAGTTAAAAAGGAAGCGTTAATAAAAAATACATGTCATACTCACCACCCAGTTAGCCTGTTTCCTCAAAGGTTTGTACGTCAGCCATCTATCTATAGTGTACTTGATGTCCCTAGCGTCGGAGTTTTTGTTCAGGTCCGCAATGAGAGCGAGATTAAATGGAATATGAGCACCGGCGTGATTGCCCGAGCCATAATACCGCACCGCATTTTTGATGCTCGTGCTTGCTTCTGACATCATTACTCTGGAAAGGAACGTCAAATGCAGAATATTTTGTTTGGAAAACTTCTTCAAATTGTATTTGAGTCAAGTCATTGACCAAGAAGATATGGAGAGTGAATATTAATTTTTTTTGATTGATTAGTTCTTGTAACTGATTTCATTTTGTCACTTCAAACTACCCCACCTGATGGTAAACAGTGATGCAATCGTTGATGGTGAAGCGCACTAGTTTAAGAATCATAATCAGATTATTTGGTAAACATATGTATTTACAAGTACATCCGACCCCAATATAGTTGGGAAAAGGCTAGGTAGATGATGATGATGATGTATTTACAAGTACATAAAGGTCTTAGATTTATTAAAAGCCTATGCACTCTTGACTTTAGGGTCAACGCTAGCCTTAAAGACAACAAATTTATAATCAGACGCGAAGACCGTAACAGGCAAAATGTTCCTCCAGTCCTGTGTGTGATGTGTGCGGTATAAACGACGATCTTGCAAATGTCTCATTTTAATATTCACAAAAGTCTAAAACTTTTCTTCGGCTATTATTTTTACAGTCACATTCATTTGAATGTCGTGAGGACAGATTTCTCAAGGGAAAGAAGAAATATTATCCTGGCTGTTTATTATCTGTATTACTTTTTGCTTACTTGAGACTTTTCTACATCGCTATATCACAATAATTTCTGCTAGATAAGTACTATTTCATTTAAGTTCACTGGTTGGAAAAGGCCCTTTCTCCTTCCAAATTTCGCCTCGCCTCGTTTTCGGCGATCTCTTGCCAAGTTTGTTCCCTGAACATTATCAGATTGTCACACCATCTTCACCATGGTCGACCTTAAGGGCGTCGTCCAATCTTCGCCCTTACCATGTGACAATCGTTACCCATCTGTCCATTCGTGCGACATGGCCAGCCCGCTCCAACTTTACCGTGGCTGTTTTTTCCCCGACACTGCAACTTGAGTTATGGAGCGTTGCGTGGTGTTTCTAACGCGATCTATTCGCTTGACCCCTGGTATCCTGCGCTTCATTGCCATTTGACAAATCTTGAGTTGAGCGTTTTATTTAGTAAATTTAATTATACATTATTTTTCTACATACCTCGTTAAATTATCCCTGATGGTTATAGCATCAAATACATCACGAAGTTGAGATACCATATCATAAGTTTCTTCTTGATCCTTAGTGTATATATGGTCCAGGAAACCATAGTCATCTGGTCCAATACCTGGCTTACCAGTGATTGGTTCATTAGGATATCTTCCACCATACACGTCTTTGTCGACTTCAAAAAGATGGTTCACAGCATTAA
Organism: Mythimna separata; assembly: GCA_030763345.1. NCBI lineage: Eukaryota > Metazoa > Arthropoda > Insecta > Lepidoptera > Noctuidae > Mythimna > Mythimna separata. The sequence goes on along the minus strand of CM061176.1, from coordinate 18,744,296 downwards.
TTTTCATACCCGCTACTCCTTTTTCAAGCCAAAATTTTATGATGTTCTGTAGGAAAAAATATTGTTTTGTATGTAGATCATGCATTGAAACTATTCAATGAAATTAATATTAAAATTATAAAGGAATCAACACAATTTTGGTACAAAATACCTAAAAGAAAGTTTTCAAAGGGTTGAGTTAAATTTCAAATAGCGTAAGTGATGGGAATGATGGGTATCTGACTAAATATAGCACATGTATAGTCAGACTGATTCCCTCAACGAATATTTTTTATGTATGATGTTTGCAAAGGATTAAAATAATATTTAAAAAGTAACATAACAGAGAGCCGTGAACCATGAAAACATTAATCTTCATAAGCCGTAACCGAGTTACAAAATAATGTTATTTACAAAACTGAATCTTAATTTAGATAATGTCTGTAGTATGTATCTGTTTATTGTGAATTTACAAAACATATGCAGACAGTAACCAAACTTTTCTGCTAAATAGTTTACGTGTGTAAATAGTTTGAATTTGTGAATTGAAGGTTATATTGTTAGGAATTTTCCATTACAAATTACAGTAGGTACTTTAGGAATCAAGTAGACAGATGTTTTCAAAAGAGTTGTCACGACTCGAAAAAAAGTAAGTAAAGATCTAGTTTTTTTTGTTAATTAAATCACTAACGGCCGAAACCAATAACCTATCGATCTCCAGTTTTGGCATACTGGAGATTGTAAAACAAATGATACAATACAAAAATTATCTTGTTTTCTGTTGTTTCATTTGTTTTTCAATCTCCGATATGTGATAGATAGGTTATTGGTTTCGGCTGTAAGTCTAGATTTTGTGAGGAGCTCGTGGCTAGATAATAACAGCCGCACGGGTCGATCTTCAAGGTTAAGCAACGCTTGCCAAGGTTGGTCTGTGGATGGGTGACCATCTTAACATAACGAGTTTCCTCCGTGCCTCGGAAAGCACGTTAAGCTGTTGGTCCCGGCTGTCATTTGTAGATCTTTGGCAGTCGTTACGGATAGTCAGAAGCCAGTAAATCTGACTCCAGTCTGGCCATGAAGTACCGTGTTATCCCAGTTAATGGGTTGTGGAGGTCTAGTAGGCAGCCGCTCCTCATAAGATACTGGTATTCAGCTAAATCCGGCTTGACTGGAAGCCGACCCTAATATAGTTGGGAGAAGGCTAGGCAGATGATGATTAACTTTAAGATTCTTTAGCACGTCCTGATCCATTTATTAAAATATATTAAGTAGCACGTTCTCCAATAAAGTTTTACCATCCCTGGCCTATAGAGCCTTACCTTCATCTCTTCCACAACGACAGGGTTTCTGTAATTGAAGTCAGGCTGGCTGGGACCGAACTGGTGGAGGTAGTACTGATCGCGAGACGGCATGTAAGACCACGCACTTTTACTGAACAAACTGACCTGAAAAATTACAGTTACAATAACTTTATTAGAAGGAATTAAAATTATAGGTCAAAATAGTACTATTAGATTTGGAGTTAGTGAAAAATATATTGACGCTATACGCAGTGTTGGGCCAGTATTAACGACCCCGAATTGCAAGTTGTAGGTCAAGGGTTCAAACCGAGCCAGGCGCATTACTTTGTGTAATTTATTTCATCACCAATGCTCTCAAAACGATTATAAAAAACTTTGTGAGGAAACTGACAAAAAGTCCTAAAAGCAAAAGTTCGAAGACATGCGATAGCCACCAATTCGCCAAACGCGCTTGGTAGATTACGCCCCATTTCTTCTCCTTAAGAGGAGATCTGAATCTCAGCAGTTGGAATATTATAAGGCAATCAGCCTTCAGTGTGATAATCTGTATGCTTATGCATACACACTATGGTCTACCAAAGAAGTCTTTCGATGCAGGAGGGCCTACCAAGATTGACTATAATGTCGTATGAGACCGGAACTGCATAGGTCTATTTCAATACGTACATGCTATAGTCGATGGTCTATTTTGGAGGTAGGTGGAACAGAAAGTAAAGTCTTACAAAACAGAGGTACCGTTGGAAAGGGAGGATCCTCCGGCCGGACGAGGTGTTATGTCGGGTGGTCTACTACCCGATAGATGATTTCGGGCTGTTGTATCTATTCAAATTGCGCGAAGAACTTTGCTTGCGCGATGCAGAATTCTGTGACGTCATATACAGTAGATCGTAGTCGCTATACCATGAGGAGAGCGATTACAATTAAAATATCACATTAATTTTCTTACCCAATTATTTGGCGGGCTTTTTTGACCACGATCATTCATGTGTCCATTTTCCCAAATATACCAGTCGCTGTAATATTCGTCTCTGTTCGAAGACTTAATGAACCAATCACTCTCGTTACTTGAGTGGTTTGGCACGAAGTCTAGAATTACTTTTATATCTGGAATTAATATTACACAGTCCAATAGAGGCATGAGAAATTACTTGACTACATTAATTAGTAAGTGAGACGGTAATTTTATCAGACAGCTTATATCTTGTATTAATCATAAAACAACTTGATTAAATGGTAAATATGAATAGTGTATTGACATTAATTACTGGTTTATGTATTTATAACACGGCTCGTTACTCGCTTATAAAGCTGTAGATATTTCGTTATTTTGATTTCAAATTGGTTGAGATCGTTTGAGTTATATGTATCAAGGTTATATATTTATTCTATTATATTTCGTATCTAAGCATCTTAAGTGTTGGAAAACATTCAAATTGATTGGACCTTCGCGAACCCATCTCAATTTCGACACAAAAGACAAAAATCAACAAAATATAACCCCTGTAAACTACAATTGTTAAAACCACTCCCGAATTTCTCAAACCATCCAATCAGAAATAATTACAATTGAGGAAAAACAACATTGGAATAAATTGTTCAAATTATACAAACAGGCAGACTCTTTCGAATACAAATTCTAAAGAGAAATCTTATTCAGAAAGTTCAAATAACCGATCCGGCGAGCTATCGAATTTCGTTGAAGAAAATTTCGATAATTTCGTTTGCGGGTTATGCATAGATTTATAATAATTTCAATGAATAATAATTTCGTACTAACTTAGTTCGCCAGCTTTTTTTAGAAGTTGTTCGAAGTCTTCAATGGTTCCATAGTCGGGATTAATAGAATAATAGTCAGAGATATCGTAACCAAAATCGTGATTTGGAGATTTGAAGATCGGTGACAGCCATGTTGCGTCCACTCCTAATTCTTTCAAATATTCTAGCCGTGATGTTATTCCTGAAAACAAAGAAAATATCTAAGTTACTGTAACAATAACACTGTTTAAAAAGATAGATATGACGATTTTGAATGTCGATCACAGTAGAATACCTTTCCAGAGATCTTATTTTTTAAGCGATAAGTAGTGTCGAGCAATAAACTTAAAATTAACAGGGTGTAAACAATGGGCGGTCTTATCGTTAAAATCTTTTTTAAGAGGTTTTCAAAATCAGAACTACATATATTTTAGTTCTAAATAGGGTTGGTTATAAATATATTTTTTTCATGATCCAAACTAAGACATCAACGAATTCATTCTTATTTCAGACAAGGGTGATAATTTATTTCCAAAGGTGCGTGTTGTAGAATTTTGGGTAGATAACAACCTAGAACTAAATGTCAGGTAAGTTAATGAAGGCAGATGGAATAAAAACGATAAAGTAAATAGGGATACTGAAACAGTGTCCTTATTTTCAAAAAAGGTTGGGGTAGTAAAAACGACTGTTAATTCACATTTTGCTTTACAAAATTTCCCAAAAGAATAGGAATAAGTGAAAGGGTCATAATGGAGTTGAAGTGAACGAAGTGTAACTGTGTTTGAGCACACGCTTAGTAATTTACTAATCTCTATTTAGATTTACTACTTTAGAGGTATGCGGAAGAGGGTGAAAAGTCCCTCATGTCTGCGTTTAAGAGTGAGAATCAATCGACCAGACAAGTGTTCTGTCTGATCCGGACAATTGCTTAACAGCTGAGTGTATGGCAAAACTGGAATCTGCAGTTTCTTGCCGCTACAGATACGCAAGTTTCTGTGACGATTTATTCTAATTGAACGGGGAACTCCAATACCACGATGCAGAATTTAGAATTTAACTTCCTATGTTCTACGGTATCATAGATGGCACTACTCCTCACTGACCGAAATTCAGCGGAGAGGATAATTATAATTATTTGGTTATACTCGTATTTAACGTAGAAAAGGACACTCACCATTTATATCTCCCACGCCGTCTCCATCACTGTCCATGAAGGACCTAGGATAGATCTGGTAAAAGACTGCAGTCTCCCACCAGTCCTGCTTTACATTTATATTTTCATATCTTCCTTGCACCACCACCACTATAGTACCAATAACTAGTAATTGCCACATCGCTAGAAAAACAATCAGGCACAATTATTTTGGATGAACGGAAATTGGTAGACGATATAACAAAAATGCTAAAAAAAGAAGATAAAATTTACAAGCCAAAGTAAACTAATTAAATATACATCATAGACTTAACAACAACAAGTTAAGTAAAGATGAGCAAGACGAAATTTGTAAAGAAACAACAAATTATGTTATCGAGGGATAAGTTTACAGACCCTTCAAAACTGTAATCAAATGAACAAAAATTTAATACACTCTAAGTAAATTATTCAACAAGTGCCTAGCCAGTAAATCATGGTGAAGTGTTATTAAAATTAACAAAGTGAAGTTGAAATTTCGTTGTATTGATTGTAGAACGTATTAACTGGACTGATGGTATGACTACAAATGTAACTGAATTGCCAAGTCTTGTTAGGAAAACTCGGTAAGATAAACAAGAAACATTGAAAGATATCCTGTCATAATATTTAGTTTTCACGAGTGCAAAATAAAAAACTAAATTGTAATAATATTTTGACTATAACTTGATCACTTTGTTTCTCAGGGTATTAAAGAAAACATGAAACAGTGTGTGACGGTTTCAATGACATAATGGTTACAATAATATAACTGACAGTTACACAATACATTAGGTTGCTATGGCTCCAATCTAAGCAGATTTCTTTATTTAAAAAAACATTCGTATTCGCATCACCATCGCAATTTCCCCTGCCGGAGACTCTACGCGGGGATCATTCGGTCCATGGCCCTTTACGGGGCGCCGGTTTGGGCGCCATCGCTAGGTAAGCGACCGGCGGCCAAACTGAACGCTTGCCAGAGGGTCATGGCCATCCTGATGGTGCGGGGATACCGCACGATCTCCCGCGAAGCGGCGAGCCTCCTTGCTGGCCTGCCACCGTGGGATCTGGAGGCAACAGTCCCTGCAAGCATGCACGATTTGCGCGTAAAGATGCAACGCCGCGGCGAAACTCCGCCGCCACGACAAGTCGCGATATGGCGGATAGAGTTCCGGCGGAATCTCAGGGTGGCATGGCGACTGCGACTGTCGCAACCCAGTGCTAGGCACGCCGTCATTGAGGCGGTAAGTCCCCTCTTTGAGGAGTGGTTGGAAAGAGGTCACGGCGTCCTCTCGTTCCGTATGACGCAGGTTCTCACCGGACACGGTAAGTTCGGGAGGTTCCTGCATCGGATCAAGCAGGAAAGGACGCCCGGGTGTCGCCACTGTGTGGACCGCCTGGAGGACATGGTGGAGCACACGGTAGAGGTGTGCCCCGCTTGGGCGGAGCACCGCCGTGTCCTTGTGGAGGCTATCGGCGGCGGCGACCGCTCGCGCTGGGCCCTGGTTCAGGCTATGATCTGGAGCGAGGAGGGGTGGCAGGCGGTCGCCTCCTTCTGCGAAGTAGTAATGCTAGTGAAGGAGGTTGCTGACCACGAGCGCGTGAGGGAACGGTCCTTACGCCGCCGCCACTGAGATCCCGATCCCGATTTCCGACCACCGTAGGTGCGGGTTCGCGGACGGCGAGCACTGGGTAGTTCGCCGTCCGGCAGTCTGGAAATAATCTGGACCGAGCCCAGTCGTCAACGGCGCGTTCTGTTCCACGCGCGCCTCAAGGATATGTTAGCAAACTGTAGGGGCCCGGCAGGGCCGAAGCCTCTGGGGAACATGGGTTTTAAAGGTTGACACCGAGTCCCCCCCAGAACGAAGGCAACGAAGGAACGGGATAGGGGTTTAGTCAGTAAGAGTCTGACACACCCTCCCGCTCCGCCCAAGAGCGGGAGAAGTCATTCTGATGATTCTCCTACCATAAAAAAGCCATCGCAATTTATCAAAAACACCACAATTACTGCCCTCGTCCTATATTACTTGAGGTTCCGATACGTTTTTTTTTCCATCGTATCCTGCCATCAGTCAGTTACCACTTACTTCTTTTTCTTTTATATCACTCCTCATACAATTTCATTGTGAGAGTAGTGAGAAACACCTTTAATATTTTATATTGATAAATGAATTGTCGCTGAGATATTGCAATTTGAATAAGAATGTTTTTAAGTACGGCAATTGGCTTTCTAATAATTTTTTTAAATCAAGAAAAGAACGACAATGAAGATATTCCACTTAAAAATCATTAAGAAAGAATCATGAAGATAGGGTTTTAATTTGCAAACCTTTTAATACAAGTTAAATACAGTGTCAAGAACAATTCACTGCATTTAACTAAACAATGTACAAAAGATAACAGTGAATTTAAAGCACTTGCATTCTGTAAAGAGAATGCTGCAACGTTCGCGGATAATGGAATTAATTAACGGCTGACAGGCGGAAAACGCGCCTAGGCTGTGGTTAGACACATAGTAACAAACTAAAACTTAATAGGCACTGCGAAAATGTATGCAAGGCCGTAAAGCTTACAATGTTTCAATTGAATTACAAAATTCGAATAGCTTTTCTTAATTATGAACGAGAATTTCATTATTTCAACCTAATTAAAGCTACTACATTTGCAACAACGTGCAATTTAGCTTCACTTTTTTTTAATGATCAATATTTTGAAAATTCACAAGTGCCTGTATATGGTCTATTTGAAATAAACGTGTTTCTGTTTCTATATCTTACATACTTTTGTACATTAAAATCATCTAGATATTTATTAATTATAACTGTTATTGTATGATATTATTAGCAAGTTTTACCTGCAGGAATTAGGCATTCACTTTATTTCCTTTCAATTCCACACTGACTTTACAAGTATTCACTATAAAATTCAAAATTTACTCATTGGTATCGAACTTGACAAGTTACCTGTCAGTCCATTATTAAATGGAACTGAACTGAGATGAGTTAGGAGCTGTGCTTTTATATCAAGAGAGATTTCAACTGCTGTTCGAATATAACTTATTATTTATATTGGATTCGTATTTGACAATCGATTGTTGTGTAACTGAGTTTCGAAAACAAAGTCATTGTATATTGTCATGGTGTCTGTCAACACGTAAGCCCTGACATCAGTTATGTCAGTTATACCTTTTTCAATTGCAGTACTGTCATCATCCGTGGTAAGAGTACCTTCGTCATCTATTATAGCATTGAGATCCATGCGTTGTGGTAGTTATTTGAAAATATTGTTACTCCAAAATTTTATATCTGTGTGAGACTTTCTACTATACGTACTCTAGGAATTTGAACTCTATAAAATCCTTCTTGTGGTTTCTTTTTATCGTGCATATCTTTAAGCTTTTACTGTTTTGACAAATTGTGCTCACATTGTTTTTTTTTTTCTATTGCAGGTAAGCAACCCAATCGGAAGTGTCGTCGTCAGTAAAACTATGGTTTGTTTAAATTGGAACGATAACTTAAGATTTTATAAGTTAGACTATTGTATTCGTATATTGAGTAAAAGATAAAGGAGTAACCAGTTGTTGGTCTCCTTTTTTTCTGAATTAAGCTGACGTTATATTGAATATTAATTCTGTAGTATTAATCTGAAATTTTACGTTTTGCGATTCTTGTTTAAATAAAATCTTTTTACCTTTTTGCTTGAAAAAAATCATAATTTACTTTTAGACTACATTTTACTCATTAGGTGTATTTCTAATACTAGTTATTATGATACCATTCGTGGTAATTGTAATTAGATATTCATCAAAAACGACCCTTTTATCTTTAACAAGGTCTTCATTTAATATTTAAATCAGTATTATCATCATTTAAGTTATCTATTTTATAATTTAATACTAAACCGTGACCTTTTGCTTCGTTAGAAATGTTATATGCAAAGTAATATCCAAAATTTATCATACATTTTCAAGTTTTCTCCGAAAATTCAGTCCAATTTTCCAATCTTCGGTGAACTAAATCAGTACAGATTTGTTAGTGCTTAAAATTGCTAGCTTATAAATCCTGTTGCCTCTAGACTTTATTAATATTTTATGAGGTACTCGGATCTTCCTTTACAGATTAAGTTTACGCGTGACCCACAGTTTTAATATTTCATAGGATTCTTTGAAATAATTTTCGTTTAAATATAATTTGCATTGTTTGGTGTTTTTTTAACTCCTATGCTTCGATATATTGAATGATCTCATTATAATCACCTTAAATACTTATGCTTTTTTAGTCGCCAGTGTGAAAGTAGATTTTTCCATAAAAACTTTGGACCCCGTCTCGTCATCTTAGGGAGTGAATTTTGAAAAATCTTCTCATTATTCTCGCCTGCGACATGAAAGTAAACCTTGTGCAATATCACGCTCTTAGGTCCTGTAATTTTGGCATACAATAATAGATGAATCATTTTTTGTAATATTAGTTTGACTAGGATGAAATATCAGTGCACTCACATTTTATCTGCTACCCAATGAACGACCAAGTTTATCGCATCTTGGTCACAATATGAAAAATTCCTCGATATTTCAAACAAAGGATTCTTTGAGAATTTTCCTTTACGTTAGCTGGAAAATTTGATATTTTTCAGCGGGTTTTATAACATTTTACGTTAAGTTAGGTACTGATATGATTACATAAAACAAGATGGGAAAGACTTAGTCCCCTCGTGTTGGCCACAGAAGATTTTGTATTACCACTGAAACCAACAATTGAGCACATCGTTATCTACATATTGATAGAACCAATGATTAACCATATCGTTGTCTGGTCGTAGTCTCAATTAAAATTAAGTAATGTCATCTAAAAGTACAACTTCCTTCTCTCATTAATTTTTCTTGTATAAATTCATTGAATTCAATAAGATCTCATTGTCATTACTATTTCAGCCGAAAATCGGCCACTAACGGTCATAGATAGGCCTCCCCCAGCCCACGTGTCGTCAAAACGGTTGATTCCCATCCCAGGTCATAATTCACTTAACCTTAAGGCCCTATCAACCATCTATTCCGCGAGAAATGTGACCTTCCTATTACCGCTTAAATGTGGTGACTCTTCTTGATTCGAGCACGTAAGCATCATTACTCCAAGCATCTCGTGACTTCAAAAACTCCAATTTCTATATTTTAAACTCTCAATCAGTATAGCTTATTGCAGTCCACAGCTGGACATATATAGGCTTCACTCAGTTCTCTACTTTCCGCATCACTATTGATGAATTACAATAACATCTACCCACTATTCCCGTACAGGAAAAACACGCCTATTTCACATGATGCTCATTTCCTTCCTGTTAACCCCTCATCCCGGTAAGATTCCGTCCGACACACTTACGAGCACGGACGGGTTAACAAGTGGGAAATAATTACTTAGCCCACGTGACCTCGGGGTATATTCAGTTACGAACCTCGTGCCAGTATTTATTTACAAAATGGACCGCGCTGTTTTATTTTTACCCGACTACATCACTAGAAGGGTTATGTTTAACTCTAGAAAAAGGGTTATGTAAAACACTGAAAATGATTTTTTATTGTTGATAGTTTATTGCTTGCCCGCTATCTTACCTACCTGATGGAAAGCGACGATGCAGTTGATGTTGGAGCGCGCTTACCTAGAAGTAACTTATTCACTCTTAACTTAAGGATCCCCAGGTAGCAATCAGGAAACAAGAGGGAATTCCGCTCCCTAGCTGTGCACAATTGATGCGTTCCCAAAACTTTTTTGTGCGTATAAAATTATAGATGTATGTATGTAAGTAGGTATGCATATTTCTTTTCCTTGCCCTAGAGTCCAAAAAGCTTTTCGCATTGAATCTTAAGTGGTGTTGTTAGACTCATCTTAGATGTGCAAGTGACACCGGGTTTATCAGAACTATAAAAAATCAATCTGCTGGATTTTTGCGATAAATCAAAAGAGTAATTTTCCTGACGTACATATCATTTATAGAAGAAGTATACTTCTACCTTTTTAATATCACAGAGATTGCCTTTCCACCCAAAACCTAGATATTATATCTGTCGGACTAGATTCACACTTAATTAACTCCAGCCCAAGTAACTAGATTAATCTGAAGATTTAGTCAACATTTCTACGACGTATGAAAGGGAGTTAATGGGCCATCTCAGAACCGTTTAATATAATTAGAGATTAAACGAACTTACCTGTGAGTGAAGTTCGATCCTAATTATATGAAGGCTTCGTCCGAAGAGATTAGCATTTTATACACATGTAGTATCGCGTAGTACACACCATTCCACACTATTTTGAGAATTGATTTCTTAAAACATTTTTTTTTTTTGAGGGTATTTGTAACAGTTAACTTGTTTCTTGCGCCCGCATTCTGTCTCATTTAGTTTGGAGTCTGTTTAGCCTATACATTTTATATTTTACGATTGATTAGGGGAAAGACTGATTGACTGGGCGGGAGAGATTAGCATCCCGCTAATCTCTTCGGACGAAGCCTTCATATAATTAGGATCGAACTTCACTCACAGGTAAGTTCGTTTAATCTCTAATTATATTTCAGGCTTCGTCCTCAAGATTAGCATTTTATACACATGTAGACTTTTAGAGATATAATTAAATCGTAAAATGTAATAAAATAAAATAGAAAAGTTATAAGCTGCAATGAATCGTATATTATTATAACGAAAAAAGAAAACAATACAATCACATCATTTTACATTCCTTGATGAAGTATATAATATAACCAAAATATTACTTGTTGATTGAATCATTCAAAATAACCGTACCAATACAATCACTAGACACATTATTAATAGGTCTGTTATAAAACTTGGCGAATGTTTGGGAGCTAGAGCTCCAACCAGCAGATTTTCTGATTTGTTCAATATTAACACCTAGCCTTTGCGCAGCAGATGTGGCAGCATGGCGCGTGCTATGCGCAGTGAACGTGGAAGTATCAATTCCGCTTAAACTTAGAGTATGTTTTACCCATCTAGATAATGTTTGTGCACCAACCGACTTATGAGGCTTTATAAAACTAATGAATAAAAGGTCTGTATTGGCACGAAGTCCTTCAGTCCTTTCCAGGTAGGTTAGTATAGCTTTGGCTGGGCAAATCTCTGGCTTTTTATCGAAAAATGGAATAATAAACATGGGTTGGAGTGCTCCAATTCTAGATGTTTTTATTAAATCAGGAATTTTAATTTTAATCTCTTTTGGATTTTTTTCAATATTACTGATACGAATCTTTGACAAAGTTTGCATCCTATGTGCAGTAACGAGAGCAAGCAGAGTTACCAATTTTTTGGAAAGTTTTTCAAGACTAAGTGCTTCATTAGGGTACCATTTTTCCAGATAATTTAATACCAGAGATGTGTCCCAGGTTTCGTTATACTTAGGTAGCGGAGGTCTAGATCGAAAAATTCCTTTAAAGAATCTTTTCATGTCTTCATTTCCGGAAATATTTTCTTTACTGATTAAACTCAAAGCCGACCGGTACGAATTAAGCGTTCCGTATTGGGCGCCATCATTATAAGCAATCGTTAAAAAGTCTATAATATTTGGAATTGAAACCTCGTACATGTTCAATTTATTCTCATAACAATAAATGAACCACTTTTTATAGCACCCTTCATATTGCTTGTAAGAGTTATCCGAGAGAGAGTTTAGTACTATATCCATAGACGTAAGTGGGATACCTCTTCTTATCATCGCCTCGCGGACAAGATCCCTGCCACCAGGGTAATGTTGTTGCGCATGTGGCGGCGACTGCAATTAGATGATAATATCAAATTTTCATTGGCTTTGAAAATTATCATTTCTGACGATAAAAGTGTTTTAAATAATGGATACCACGGTTGGGTTGGCCAATTTGGGACAACCATTATACCCTTGGCGTTATCGGACTGAATCTTGCGAAGTGATTTTAATATCATAGTAAACGGAGGAAAAGCATAAAAATAAAAATCTGACCATGATATTGTAAAAGCATTAATAGCGTACGCATCCGGATCTCTATGCCAGGAGACATATCTTGGGCATTTATTATTTAACCGACTGGCAAATAAATCAATGTCTGGGGAACCTAATGTTGTTTCAATTTTACGATAAGCATAGTCAGCGAGTTGCCATTCAATATCTGGGTGCGTACGTCTCGACTCCTGGTCTGCTTCAACGTTCTCTGAAGAACGAATATATGATGCGAAAACAAACAGATTTCTGTGTTCGCACCATTGCCACAGTTGTCTTGTAACGTTAGTTAAATGTGGGAACTGAATTCCTCCCATTCTGTTGATGTAGGAAATAGCGGTGGTATTGTCAATACGAAGAAGAATTTGCGAGTTGAATAGATCTTTAGCAAATATTTTAAGACCAATATAAGCAGCCATTATTTCTAAATAATTTATATGTTGACTGAGCTCATCGTCTTTCCACTGGCCACTAGCTCTTTGATCACCACACACAGCTCCCCACCCCGTTGTTGAGGCATCAGAAAAAATTTCAAGGTCGTAATTATCTGTTTTAATTTTACAAAAAGAGCGATCGATTGCATTGTTCCACCATTCAAAATCTAATTTTAATGAGTTTGGTATATTCATAACTAGTTCATAATTATTATTTGTATTTTTTAAATTAAGGTATTTACATCGTTCAAATAGTTTTGTATAGAGCCAGCCGTACTCCACAGCTGGGCAGGCAGACACCAAAAGACCAACAAAACTAGCGAAAGCTCTGATTTTGCATTGTTTTAATGATGATATTTTTTTGATTTCTACTTTTATTCTACTAATTTTTTCTTTTGGTAAACTGACCTGAAACTTTTTCGTATCCAAAATGTATCCTAAATATTTGCAAGTGTGAGAAGGAGTGAAATTACTTTTTTCCTCATTTATGATAAAACCAAGGCTCGTAAGAAGTTTTTTAGTTTCTTGCAGATTTTTAGAACATGTTTGATAATCATGACCAATAAGACAGATGTCATCTAAATATATTGTAGATAAGTATCCACGTGTTCTCAATATTTTAACCACTGGTTTCATAACCTTTGTAAATACACAGGGAGCAGTATTCAAGCCAAAAGGTAAAATGTTAAATTCATAAATAGAGTTTTCAAACTGAAACCTTAAATATTTTCGATCATCTTTATCTATTTTTATTAAATAATATGCGTCTTTTAAATCAATAGTACATAAATAACAGTTTCTTGATATTAGTTTTATGACTGTTCTTAAGTCTTCCAGTTTAAAGTGATTAGTATCGATAAATTTATTTAAAGATTTTAAGTTTAAGATAAACCGCATCTTTCCATTTGGCTTGGGTATTAAAAAAATATTTGACAAATATTGATCTGGTCGAGCCTCACATTCGGAAATAGCTCCTAATGATAATAAATTATCAATTGCTTCAATAAAGTGGGCTTTTTCTGATTCAGAATATTTCCGTATGCTAGGAGGCACTGACTGAAAAGGTAACTGAGAAAATGGAATCTTATAACCATTTATATACGAAAGGATCATAGGATCGTGAGTGATCATTGACCATTCTTTATAAAACAAGGACAATCGACCAGCAGGTTTTACCTTGTTTAGCGTCGCTTGTAGTAAGGTCGCTGTGGCGGATGCTGAGACTGCTTCGATGAGCTGGCCGGCCGAGTGGGCGTCGAGCTCGTTGCAGGCTCCCTTATCCTTGCTGGACCCGTCGGCCTGCGACTCGGACCCGGATTCCGCCAGTTTAAATTCCTTGAAGGCATAGCTGCAAACTTCTTATTTGGAGGTTTTTGTGGCGGTTGCTTAAGGTCAGTACCAGATTTATTGATGGATTTCGCAGTTTTAATTGTTTCGGCTAAGTTCTCGCCGAAAAGAAGCGTATCAATTTTCGAATTCTGAAGCTGTTCCCTAAGTTCCTTCTTCACAGCATTTAATAGGAAATTTCTCCGTGTCACCGAGTCAGCGTGTTGACAATCGCAGATGATACGAGTGGCATCCATCAAAAGTTTAAGTAAGGCTGTGTTTTTCTCTTTGTCAGACAATAGAAGAGTTATGCCCTCTCCTAAAGAGGAAATGGCTAAGGTAAGTAATTTTTGCTTATTTTCAATAGCCTTGTCACGTTTTGTGATGATATCTGAGACAGCTGCCTTTATTTCAGCATTTAGTTCTGGAGGATCAATCAGCTTGGCATTTTCGGGAGTTAAATATTTTTCTTTAAGCTCCTTACGTTGCTCTTTTGTTATCCCCATCGTAGTCCAATGTTGTAACCTAATTGATAATTCTTTATTTATCTCCTTTCCATATTTTTTATCAGTAGTAGGATCCGCGCCTAAAATGTCCAACAGGTCACTATCAAGGCCATCTGTTACCGATACGGTTGGGTCTGTAAGAACTACAGGTTCCAAGACTACTGGTGTCGACGGATCCACAGGATCCGGCGGGACTATCACGACAGACGGAATCTGAGTTGAGTTTTCATCACGTGATGTGCTTGGGGTTGGATCTGGCTCCGGCTCCACCTCTGGTAGTGTTAATTCTTCATCTAATTGTGGGTCGGGAGAACGCTGATCTAGGTCTGACATGACCGCTTCATTGTTAACCAACTCGTATTCTTCGTCTGGAAAGAAGACGTAAAATCCCATGTAGCCCGCAAGTCAATATTATATTGTAAGTGACAGTCCCCAGTTATGATAACACGTACTGTCCACAAACAAATTTATCGAGCACCATGAGACAGTCCCATTGTACTGCTCGGTGGGCCGAGAAATGACTGCATAATTATTGTTTCAATAAAACATAAAACTAATATAAAAGATTAGTCATTGAACTAAATCTTTAGATTTTAGAACAGTAGGTAAGAAACAGTCCCAATGCTAGCATGTACTGTCCGCAAACCTGTATTTCCTTTAATATTTAATACGATCACGCTCGTGTTTATGAAAAAACAGTCCCCATGTAGGTACTGTCCGTAACATAATTTTCTCGAGCAGTTAAAATCACTATAAATAAATACATTGTAACGTACAAAATAGCAATCAGTGTGTAGGTACGTTAACAAGAAAAAACAGGAAGTGTAAACTCGTGTCTAGGTCAAACACGGATTCGAATTATAAACACGAAAAAATATTTCAAGCAAATACATACCTTCATAATCTAACGGTGTCCGGCGGCATAAACTTATTGTTGACGATGATTCTGAGAATTCCGAACAATACCGATCACGCGAACGCCGCCGTTTGCGTTTTAATTTTCTTTCTAATCTTCTAATTTTTTGTTTTATTCGATCACTTTCATTGCCCCTTCTTTTAGGCATTATTATGCTTAATTACACTATTTAAACTTTAAAAATAACAAACGTTTAACGCGAGCGAGTGTGGAACGGCGCAGCACTAAAAAGCGAATGTGAGACAGAATGCGGGCGCAAGAAACAAGTTAACTGTTACAAATACCCTCAAAAAAAAAAAATGTTTTAAGAAATCAATTCTCAAAATAGTGTGGAATGGTGTGTACTACGCGATACTACATGTGTATAAAATGCTAATCTTGAGGACGAAGCCTGAAATATAATGATGTTTGTCCACGTCACGTCTTAGCATTAGATCTTACGATTATATAATTTGTCTATTGTTACGAGTTTGTTGACATTATAGAGTTAGGAAGACAGTTGGAATTGATCAGTCTACCGTTTAACTGGCGTTGTCATTGGGTTACCTTTTTTTTGAGGGGAATCATTTAAAACTTTCTTCGGGCGTTGGGGTTAGGTCCGGGGAGTGCGGGATTTTTACCTCACTAAAACCACCCTGGTGATCACCATCAGCACAAGTTACTTACTAGAATAATGAACAAATCCTGTTGTCAAATCAAGCCAAAAAACCATTATTTATTTTAATTTATGAATTCCCCACCGGTTTCATTGGACCGCGCTGTTATTGTTTTACTATTGTGTCTCGTTTCGCGGGTATTGATAGGTTAAACTAGCTGATTCGGTGAAAACGTCTTCGGAAACTGTCAAAGGTAAACGTCATCTACTGTCATTACACAATTCATTTTAAAATGACATTTTATTTCGAGGTAATGTTGTATTTAGATTTCTTTTTTCGTGAGTTTTCTATATATTCGAACCGTTTAATTATCAGATTATCACCAATTTACGACCAAAATTAGCTAAATCGGTTCAGCCATTCTCGTATTTCAGCGATCCTAATAGGTAATAATTTTTATAGATTTCATATTTTTGTTAGTGCAGTTAATAATTATGCGTCTATAACTGTAAACGATATTTTATAAAATAATTTTCAATTTTTGTGTAATTTTATTAAAATGTCAGATCGAAATTGTAATACTCTTTAATTACTTGGAAAGGCAGTGGACAGGTGTGGACGTGACATTTTCAACATTCAGTTTAATACAAACATCAAATTAAACAGAAAATTATTTTTGCATATTAATTTATTTATTTTAAGTTATGGGCTATCGTAAGTTCATTAATTTTAAGTTAATTTTTCATTGATGTTGTTTCGATTAGTTATTAACATATAATTATTATCTCTTAAACCTAATTCACGTTAAATTTTTATTGTAAACGTGCACGTTATTCTATTTAATAAATAATTTTCTCTTTTTCCAAAAGTAGTTATTTCAATTTTAACCAGCTCGTTAGTTCCATACAAACGTAATTCAAGGCGCTCGATAAATTCCCACCGCCAAACGATGAATTTTTGGGAATTCTCCGAACAAATTTTAATTTATCTTCCCTTTTGTGAGGTACGAAAAATTCCATTTCTTTCCTCTAGGGGTGAATTTGCGAACGATTTCACAAAGAAAGTTCTGCCATCGATAATATTGGGATAAAATAATATACAGGCTAATGTCTTTTCGACCCTTTTTGTATTTTTAGGCCTTCATCTTTACAGGTCTTCGAACAAATTGGATTAGCCACGTAATGTCCTTTGTAAATCCTAAAAAACCCTTTCAAGTTTTGCGAAAAGTCGATATAATAATATTTAGTTTTCATAAATCTTTTTTTGTTTTACCTAATATGGATAACTACATATAATGCGTCCTGGCTGTGTCAAACTTGTAAAAATATCAATGTAATGTTTTGGAATGTGGAGAATTTTTGCAATTTGAGAGCAAGTTAGTCAGTGTTCCTAATTATTTAGATGAGTGTGGACTGGAACAATTTGCTTGCTGCGGTCTTCCTGACTCATTTGGGTGTCTTCAAGGCTAGACTGCATAGGCTCTTAATAGCTTAATTTATGATCGCTTATTTCGGCAAAATGTATGGAACAGCTGATTATTTTTTCTCGATTTCAGATTGGTCCCATAGTAAAAGTTGTTTATAATGATGAGTATAATGACCCCCAAGATAACGTGCGTTAATTATGTTGCATAAAAAAAAGTCACGGACTAAAACGCTTCATCATTTATAGAGATATTTTATATGTGATCTTCAGAAATAAAATACCTTTCTTTGAACACTTAGTTTGTTCGAAACCGTTAGATAAATTCTAAATAAGCCCTACTTCCCATACAAATCAACGTCGCAACGTACTTACTCTTACATAAAAATCTATAGTCCTCAACAACAGCCCGTCAGCGCTTCGCCGAGGGGATGTTTACGGATTTTCGAGCCCTCATTAGGAAGACGTTTAGACGCTCTTTTGTTTCAACCCTCACGCTGAAGTAAGTAGTGGGGATTTGCAGCGAGACTTGAGAAAAATTATTTGCGGAAAACTGAAAAAGATATTGCATTTTTTCTGAGTTATTTTGTGACGTACTCGTAATTTGTTTTGAAGGAATTTGGAGTAAAACTGTGGATAAAATAGATACAGATATAGATACCGACTAAGTAATGGTCTATGTTTCTGAGGAAATTATGATGGAATACTTTTTGATGCGGTATTTTGTTGACCCAGTTGAACTCTCTCAGATACCTTAGAAAAACACCAAATTGAGATAAGTTTGGTTTTGTGTAGAACATTTTCTCTTTGTATTCGATATCATAAACTAACAGTGTTCACAATAATCCGGCAATATATGTATTAAGAAGTAATTTAGTTTTTTAACTGAAAGCTGAAATAACCACCACCGCCCTTTGCTTTGCATGAAATTTTTAAAATACTTTAGTAAGTTCATCCTAAGAACTTTATAACTGGCATAACCGAGTAAGCTAATAGTAGGTTCTATAAAACCGCCTACAACACAAAAACATTGCCTACCAACATTTTCATCTAATTTTACTTAAGCCATTCAGCAAAAACGACGCAACAACATTCTCAAGCCAAGAACAGCCAACGCAGGATCAACAGCCAGAATTCTTAATTCAAAATTTAGACAAAATGGCCCCGTAATCAGAAAAACGCGGCAAGTCACTGAAGCTAATGAAACTGCGTCTAATGAAAGCGCGACCTGGAGTTTTTTTAAATTTAATTGGCAACGTTATTCAGCCGCAATTGTAGAAAATAAAAAAAAATTGCGAAGTGTCAAGACATGATTCTCCTACTAGTTAGTAATAAATACCATATACAATTTTTTTGGATTTAACCTCTTTTTCTCAGGTCGTTCTTTCATTAGACGGACTATATTAAGAGAAACAAGATACCGCGTTACTAAGTGCACTCGTGACGCAATCGTTTGACGTCGACGTCAGCCTTACATAAAGCTGCCGAGAGTGGGCACTGAACGGAGTAGCCCAAATAAAAATGGAGGACCTATAAAGGCTATATAGTGCAGCTACTTTTGTGAAATGTTTCAAAGGGTACATCATTTTCCTGGGTTACTTTTGACGGAACTGAAGCCTTTTGGCTTTGATTTTTTCGTATATTTTTTTTTCAGAATTTTATCTTAATAAGCGACTTTATCGGAGGTGTAAAAATAGTGTTTTCTTTTCATGATTTTGGTTTCGATTCTAAACTATAAATATTGATTTATCAAATGATGCACTTTTACATTTCATCAAAATCGATTCCGAGCTTTCTTTAAAAACCATTTTAGTGTAATATATTTAAAGGAATCTCGGGCTCGAATCATAATGATTACTCATAGTTTTCAATATGACCTTCCTCTGACTTGGAAAATTTGACTGTAAAAACCTTTACCTGTAAGTGGGTTTCGCAAACTTTTAAACTAACAGCAACTAATTTTCTATCTTTTGTCAGGAAAAATGTTGCGACCTGGAAATATAGTGGCGAAGTTTGAATCCGAAATTGTCAAACACATTTATTCCATTTTAAAATGACAAAAGTATTTTCGGTTGTCAGAACAAAGTAACTAATACGAAAAATCAAGTTAATTCTTATTAAGTTTTGGAACGTGTCTGCTATTTCTGCGAAAGGTTTCCTTTGGCTTTGCATTTCTGAATAAATAAATAATTACTTAATGCTCCTTCGTCATAGTTGCGCTAAAATATAAGTTTTACGTCAACGGCACTTAATACTCTTGAGAACAAAGCACTCAAGGGGATGCCTTGAAAATAAAATAAAGCTTATTGCAGTTTCGTTGCTGTGATTTCAGGCAAAACACTTCTAAGAAAATTTCCTTTTGTGCTTAACGTGAGAAAATGAAATGCGGAGATAGTAGGATAAAAACGAAAGTGAGAAAAAAAGACAGTGGGACAGAAAGAAAGAATATTCATTAGACACAACACAAGGCCTACAAACACTATACTCCGTCGGTTTAGGTAGTTAACTAAATGTGAACAATCTTGGCATGTCTTTTTATCTAAAAGTTGTCTATAAATTGTATGTAAAAATCTTTGAAAATAGGTATTTACCTAAATCGATGTTAGCTAATAAACTAAGGGCCTGTTTCACAATGTCCGAGTAGGCACTACCCACTGAATAAATTCAAAAATTTGACAGAATTTGTATGAAATTATCTGCCAAGTAAGATACTCGAAACTTAATCATAGGTGGTGAAATAGGCCCTAAATTTAAATAATCTTTGTGTATATTATATACGACCTCTTTAATATAAAAAGACATACCAAGATTGTTTACCTTTAGTTAACTACTTAAACCGACGGAGTATAGTTAGATAATTTACCAATTACACGAAACTAAGAACTACTTCAAAACGAGTTAATACGTTCAAAACCTTCAATTTAGGATGTGCCATTTTATTAGCATTTTTTTAAATGAAATACTGACGCTGGCATGTTGCTAAGAGTACTTTTGACCGATATTTACCCACGGCCAGTTTCTTCATAAAAGCTAAAACTATTAATTTTTCCTTGACCATCACTCTTGTCAATAGCAAATATCATCTTGTCAGTGTCTTCATCCAAGTGACAGCTAAAATAAAAGTAGACTAAAATTAAATATAGGGATAAACGCAGTGAAACCTATAAAATTTTGTCAAAATGACAGTGATTTTGGCATTAAAATATTACACAACACTAATAAATAAGAGTCAAGAGCAGTGATGGCCCAGTGTAAACGGCCGGCCCCCACTTATAAGTTATAGGTCGCGGATTCAAACCCAGCGAGACACAAAACCGGTCGTTGTGGTGACACTTGTCTCCTGGCCTAGGTCCAACAGTGGACATCTTACGGCTGGATTAGTTATACAGCATAAGTTTCTCACAGGAGAGTGTCTTCATTTGACTTATCTGAGAACGGGAGTGGTCACTCTAAAACGGACATATAATTTGTGTTTTACTCCATATTTCTCTCAAACATTCCTTATATTCTAGAACAAACTAAAATGTAAAGCTCTTAACTGGCAGATTCACTAAACTCATAACATGAGTTAACACAATGCATAAAGTAAAATACTGTTGTTGCGGACGTTAGCACAAAACTGTTAATCATTTTCACAAATCCGCTTAACTCGCTTTTCCTTGAATAATTTAGCATTCAACATAGCGAGTATTGAACCGCGGGGGATTCGCAAAATATTTTTCTTTATGGAGCACTGAACTCATTATGAGCATCCTTAGTTTTTTTCCTGAAATTCTGTCTAGACTCTGAGGTACGGGCAATAATGTATGTAAATGTTCACTGTTTTGTAAAGAAAAAAAATTACAAAATTATTTTTGTAAATGGGAAAAGAGTTCTCGAAAATTGGAGACTCAAAGAGTTGAAGAAAGCTTTTTTCAATCATTTTGATGTCTGGTTCTATTGCGTTGAATTTTTGAAGGTTCAGTTGTCTGTCATTACTGTAAGATAAGAGTAATTCTTATTTGGAATGGTTGAGCTCAAGGCTTATACAGTAAAGATGCATTTTTCTGAAATTGTAGGTCATCTAAAACCGTATTTACATTATTAAATTTGGATTTTAAATGTTGAATAATTGGGCAAAAAGCTTAAAGATTTATATAGTCTGCAGATTTCACTTTTTTGGCAGTATAATCATTTATAACAGTTAGAAACGGCCTAAAAAATTTAGGTACTTTTGTCTTAAATTATGACAGCAAATTTATTTACAAACAGGGACCGTTTGTAATTTGAACAAAAAAATACTCCATCAAGAATTACGATTTCTCTTTAAAACTACTCCGGATTTTTGACAATAACTACTTCATAAAAATAATATTTTCTGAATTCTTAAGAAAAATACTCGAACCCAACCACGCGATTCCCTCACAATTGGCTTAAACAGCGTCTAATAGCACCGTAAAACACGAACCGCACTAATGCAGTCAAACCGATATTTGCATGTCGACAAACTCCCGTAGGAGTCGCATTGCGGGAACCTGGCAACTAGCAGCAGTCATGGGTTGCGGAATAACGCTTGGACTTTACTAAAGTGCGGTTTACACTAACCTGAGTAGTGTAAATAAGGCTAGTTTTCATCTTTGATAATGTAATCCCGTCCGGGCTTTTATTTATAGACTAGCTTCTGCCAGCGGCTACAGTAGGTATCTCCATACTTATTTTAGACCCCTATTTTATCCCATAAAGGGGTGAATTTTGATAAATCCTCTCCTAGTGCTTGCCAATGTAATAAAACGAGCTTTTTTTTGCAAAATTACAGGCTCCTAGTCCTAATAGTTTTGGCTGCGACTTTTAGCATGTAAGTACATGTAATTTTTAATTATTTTTTTGTAGCCTAGTTAGTGTCCCACAGCTGAGAAGAGGCCTCCCCTTGATGTTTGTTTTAGCATGTATATGTAAATCTTTTATTATTATAAGCAACTTAATTTATTAATTCTGTTGGAAAGTATCTGTTATTTATTTTTTATGCAAACCACCTCAGCTTTATCTTTTTTACCCAAAAGTGGTGGAATGTGCTTTGTTACATTAAGTCCACCTATGTACCACTACTATAAAGACACGAAGTCTAAACTAAAAAAAACGTTGTCACCGTGTCAAGTCCTCTTTATTTCCAACCGCTTATTCGCAAGGGAGGTGCAATGCGCCAAAAGCAAACATTTAAAAGTTAAACTAGTGTTATAATAAGTTAACTGTTTCGCGGATTCATTTATTTTAGTTAACCGTTTACGCTAGTTCAAAGTGCACAATTATTATATTTCCGAGTAATCTATTCACAGTTTGAAATACTTTTTTTTGCTGTGGAAATTTTTAAAACAGAATGTTAGGGAGTTCTAGTTTACTGCTTTTAGACACGAAACATTTTATGGAAGTGTTTACTGAGAGAATTTTTTAACTTTTATAACATGCTAGTTATTCTCATAATGTAGGTATTTTTTAGTTCCGTGATCTAAATAGAATATGTGACAGTACAAACTTTCTTTTTGTTTGGATGGTTGTTACTTTTTCACACAAAAACTACTGATTGCATTTTTATGAAACTTGGTATACAGGTCGACCATGTCCTGGAATAGCATATAGGATGTTTTTTATCCTGGGAGTACATACTCCTAGGATTATTCTTCTTCTTTTCGTGTCGGTGTCTTCAACAAATTTTTCTCCGACCAGTGTTTGGCAACCTGTACACTTACACCTCTATGATCCCAGGATAAGGTAAAAAACATTCCCTTGGGATAATTTCGTACTATAACGCGGGCGAAACCGTTGGCAGCAGCTAATTATTATCAAAACTAATACAAAAAGGTATAGTTAGTTTAATGGCTTCCTATTACGTAGTTTTAAAATAATGATGATCGGAAATGAACAAACGTACCGTGAGCAACCGGACTTGGGGTCCGGACCTCGCCTGAAGGCTTCTTCCGAAAGTTCCGACAGTTGAGAGGGATGATTGAACTCAGCTTTTCTAGCCTGCGGCGCAATGGTAAGATCAACATGATAATATAGCTGTAGTTGTAACTATTAATTAAAATTAGATTTCATCATCTCTCTAACGTTTTCACAGCTAGCTTGGTTTTTTTTTTAATATTTATCATTTACACAAAAAAATACAGGTTATTTCTTAAATAGCAACCAAAAACCACTAAGGTAAACTTGTGCTATCATGAGCCAATATCAATATCGAAAACTATACAAGTATTTTTTTGTAAATGCGTACGTTATTGTCGATAAAGTTTTTAGTTATTGAGATTAGTACAATACATTCCTAAATGGTACATAAGTAATATTGCTTTAGTTTTTAATTTTATGTTTTTGGGTGTAATATTTTTTATAATTTTATCATCTCCCTAGCTTTTCTCAACTAGCTTTGGGTCGGCTTCAGTGTAACCGGACGCGGCTGAATACCTGTGTTTTACCCTATTGTTATGACTCCATTGTCCGTCTGTCAATCACCAGGCTATATTTCACGAACCGTGATAGCTAGACAGTTGAAATTTTCACAGATGATGTACGAGAACTTGTACTGCTGCCATAACAACAAATAGGTACTAAAAACGAATAAAATAAATATTCGAGTGGTGCTCCCCTACAATAAACTTTTTTTTTTGCTGTTTTTTTACTACGCACGGTAAGGAACCATTCTTGCGCCTACCTGACTAGCAATTGGCCGGATTTTTTAAAACGTACAAAATACAACAAACAAACAATTATGTTATTAATCTGTAAACTTTCTGTAAAAATAAATAAATAAAATCCTATCTTCTACCATAAATCTACTATCTATTTTTGTATAGAATAAAAGCAGCCAACTTTTTCAATTACAATTTTATTTTTGAGATGGGAAACCATCAAATAACTTCTCCTACTCCGGATAAAGCGAGAGGGAGTGATTTTAGCTCTTTGCATACCAGGGTAGCGGAAACTCTTAAAAATTCCCGCATTTACCTACAAACTTACTAATGTCCCAAGACTTTGTAATGCATTAAAAGCTCTCTCTCCCATTCATTTTAAAGACCACCTACTGTTTTATTTACTCCGGCGACTGCTCGCTCCTGATACGCTATAATACCCAATTAATTAGAGGTATCTAGAACACCGCAGGTATTTCAAAGAGTTCCGTGTAGCTTTAGCTACTTCATTTACATACTGTAGATAATGTCTAGCTAAGATTTTTAGCTCTTTAACAGGATATACAGGTTATCTACCTGGTCTACCTACCCCGAGGAGCTCGTGGCTAGATAATAACAGCCGCACAGGTCGATCTTCAAGGTTAAGTAACGCTTGCCTAGGTTGGTCTGTGGATGGGTGACCATCTTAACATAACGAGTTTCCTCCGTGCCTCGGAAAGCACGTTAAGCTGTTGGTCCCGGCTGTCATTTGGAGATCTTTGGCAGTCGTTACGGATAGTCAGAAGCCAGTAAATCTGACTCCAGTCTTGCCATAAAGTACCGTGTTACCCCAGTTAATGGGTTGTGGAGGTCTGGTAGGCAGCCGCTCCTCGTAAAATACTGGTATTCAGCTAAATCCGGCTTGACTGGAAGCTGACCCCAATATAGTTGGGAAAAGGCTAGGCAGATGATGGCAGATGATGACAGGTTATCTACCTGGTGAGAGTCCAAACTTAAGTGGCAGGGGGTTTTACTCGGAAAACAGATGGTCGATAGGGACGAAAGGTTCTGCATTCCGGAAGACTCAACATTGGAAGGCCTCCTACAAGGTGAACCAATGATTTGGCGAGAGTCGCGGGAATGCGATGGATGCGAGACGCACAGGAGCGTTCGTTGTGATGACATGTAGGGGAGGCTTATGTCCGACAGTGGACGACTTTCCTTTGAAATGTTGATGATGAACAGGTTTCAGATAATATAATATTAATATTGTTACGAACGTGAGTAATTAAATGCCGGTTTACTAGCAAAGAACTTTATTCACCACAAAACAATGACAAATTAGTCCAATCAACAAATAACCAATCACTATAAACACTCAGAGTTCCGTTTAGTATCGCTTAGGTCGCTAGGTATCACTTCAAACACTTAGGTAGTTCGCTCTGTGTCGCTGTCGAAATCAAACTGAACTCGTTTCTAGCCGGGGGCCCGTATTTATATGCGAAGTCATCGAAATTTCTCGATACCGACGTTTCAAGGACATTCTAGCACAAAATAGTCGCATCGGGAGGCCATAAATCATTATTATTACTCTCGTAAGCAGGTACTTATCTACCACCTTACATGCGAATTTCGACTCTATTGCTAATACCGGAAGGTACAAATTCCCTTATCCACCCACATAACTACCTACTGAATCTTATGTAATAATAATAGTGTATGTCGGACTTTTCTGGAATTTGCCAGGCCTGAGTATGTACTCCTATTCTCGAAGCTTCGCACAGCAATGCGTTTTAATTATTTGATGCTACCCTTGGTTCCGTCGAAGATATAGCGTACTCAAGTTTCACGGCGTAACAGTGCCCCCCTCTTAGTCATGCTCGTCCCGAGCATTATTAGATCCGTGATACGGCGCCAATCTATCCACGTGGACTACCTTAGGTTTCCCTCGTAACCCTTTCTTGATGCGGCAGGTAACGTCGTTGATCCTTTTTATCACGGTGTAGGGTCCCTCCCATCGAGCTTGAAGTTTCGGCGACTTCCCTTTTCGTCGAAGTGGGTTGTGGAGCCAAACCAGTGCACCTTCCTCAAATCCCTTGGCGTTGGCATTGCGGTCGTATCTTGTTTTCATTTTAACGCTAGTGTGCAGGCTATTCTCACGCACTCGTTTATGCACTTCATCCAATTGATCTTGGAGGTCACTTACGAAGTCCATAACTGGCTTAGTCTTGTCAGGTGGCACGCCGGTTATGGTATCGACTGGAAGTCTCATCTCCCTGCCGAAATTCACTCTTGCTGGGGTATGGCCCGTGCTATCATGCACTGCTGATCGATAAGACATCAGAAATAGTGGAATATACCGGTCCCAATCTTTCTGATGGTCATCGACAACTTTAGCCAGGTGATTCTCCAGGGTCTGGTTAAACCTCTCCACCATTCCGTCCGACTGTGGGTGCGCAGGTGTTGTGCGTGTCTTGTAAATCCCCAGAAGAGTCCACATTTCCTGGAACAGCGCAGATTCGAAGTTGCGGCCTTGATCGGAATGGATCTCCAAAGGTGCGCCATACCGACATACTACTTCTTCGACCACCTTTTTCGCCACTGTCGTCGCTTCCTGATTGGGTATGGCGAAAACTTCAGGCCACTTTGTGAAATAGTCCTGTATCACCACTATGTATTTGTTTCCGTCATCTGTCACTGGGAAAGGTCCAGCAACGTCGATGGCAATGCGTTCCCATGGGGCTCCTACATTGTACAACTGAAGCTTGCCCCTGCTCCTAGTCTGTGGTCCTTTCACGGATGCGCACGCTGTACATTTCCGACACCATTGCTCTATGTCTTCTCTACAATTGAGCCAGTAATACCGCTGTCTCACTTTCAGTAGAGTTTTCTTGATTCCCAGGTGTCCACCAGAAGCGCCATCGTGTATCTCCTGAAGCAGGGGGACTACTTCACGTCGTGGTACTATCACTTGTGTGGTCACCTCCTTGCCATCGTTCGATTCCCATTTCCTACAAAGCACGTCATTTTCTAGGACTAAACTGTCCCACTGTGCCCAGTAGCTCTTTGTGACAGGACTATGTGACGATACTTCATTCCACTGAGGCCTAGTTCCACTACGCTTCCAGTCCAGTATAGGTCGAATATCGTCATCTTCTTCCTGGGACTTCTTAAAGTTGCCTTCAGCCCTAATTAAGTTCACGTGTTCCCGGGCTTCATTTTGCTGGCAATGTCTACAGTCCTCATTACATGGACGTCGCGACAGGGCGTCAGCATTGTTATGCCCTTTTCCACTACGATGTTCCGTCACAAAGTTGAACTCCTGCAGCTGCTCTAGCCATCTTGCAACTTGACCCTCAGGGTTTTTGAATTGTAGAAGCCATTTCAATGCAGCGTGGTCCGTCCTCAACGTAAACTGTCTCCCTATGAGGTACTTGTGGAAATGTTGCAAAGTTTTTACAACAGCCAGTAGTTCTCGTCGAGTCACGCAGTAGTTCCTTTCTGGTTTTGAAAGTGCCTTACTGAAGTAAGCGATCACGACTTGCCTATCTTCTTGCACCTGCGACAACACTCCACCAATTCCTGTGTTGCTGGCGTCGGTATCGACGACAAATCTTCCATCTCTGCTCGGATACCCCAGTATAGGCGCTTCACATAGCCGTTGCTTTAGTTCGTTGAATGCTGACTCACAGTTCTTGTCCCAGATAAAATCTCGTTTATCCTCAGTCAGCTGATGTAAAGGTTTTGCAATGTCCGAAAAACTCATAACAAACCGTCTGTAGTATGTGCACAACCCCAGAAATGCACGTACTTCTGTTTTGTTCTTTGGAGCCGGCCACTGTTGGACAGCCTTTATCTTCTCAGGATCGGTTCTCACTCCATCGGCGCAGATGACATGTCCTAGGTAGCTGACCTCCTTCTTGAACAGGGCACACTTCTTTGGGCTTAGTTTTAGGTTAGCCCCCCGTATCCTGGTGAATACTTTCTCCATATTTCTCAGGTGTTCCTTAAAAGTGCGGCCCATTATAATGACGTCATCCAAATATACCAGACAGACGTCACCAAGAAGGCCCACCATGACTCTATCCATGAGGCGTTCAAACGTCGCTGGAGCGTTGCACAACCCAAAAGGCATGACGTTAAATTGCCACAGGCCGTTGCCAATTCCTGTACTGAACGCTGTCTTTTCCTTATCTTTCTCGCTAATTTCCACTTGCCAGTAGCCACTTTTCAAGTCAATGGTTGAAAACCACTTCATACCACTGAGCATATCCAGTGTGTCGTCTATCCTAGGCAAGGGATAACTGTCCTTCTTCGTTAAATCATTCAGCATTCTGTAGTCTACACAGAATCTGGTACTGCCGTCCTTCTTCTTCACCAGAACGACAGGAGAAGACCATGGGCTCGTAGAAGGTTCAATTATTCCGCTATCAGCCATATCCTTTACCATTTCTGCTACCTCAGTTTCTTTAGCCCAGGGTATGCGGCGCGGTCTCTGTTTAATTGGTCTAGCATCACCTGTATCTATCTCATGCTTGACGAGACCTGTTCTTCCGCAATCTTTTCCCGTTGCAAAGATATCCCGGAACCGTAGCAGAAATTCCTTGGCTTGCTGTAGTTCCGAAACTGATAAATTGCTCTTAGAATTTTCCAGAAGTTGCTGGATGTGATCAGGTTCACCTTTTATTGCGTCTAGTTTTACTGAAGATGTGTTGATTTGGCGGAGATACTTCACTTCTTCACATCTTCCAACAACACTGTTTTTCTTCAACTGGATCTCCTTTTTCCCAAGATTTACAATCCTGACCTTGGATCTTCCTTTCGTCATAACTAATGTCCTCGCGGTGATAAGTTCCGGGTGCCGGCCAATGTCTTCAACCATAACACATCTGCGTTGCCTAATTTTCTTAGGAAATTTAACTTCGACTAAGGTTTCCGTTCTTGGAGCCAATGTGGTATCCTTTAAGCAATAGAGGTTGCATGTGTTAATTCCTTGCAGGAAGACTTCTTGGTCTGGGAATTTCAATACTCCTTTATCGATATCTAAAACACATCGGTAATTCCGCAGGAAGTCGAGACCCAGTATGCAATCGTCGGTAATATTCGCAATTAATGCTGAATGGGTGTACACTTGATCACCGATTTTAAACTCGATTTCTGTATCACCAAGGACGGAGACTGGCTGGCCGGTGGCTGTCTGAAGTCGGTAGGCTGGGGTTTCTGTTTGCCACAAGATGGTGCGTTTCAGCAACTCAGGTCTTATAATAGTCCGTGACGCCCCGGTGTCAACGGTGAAATTGCAAGCACGTTGATTCAGCGTTCCCTCGATGATCAAACTATTTCCGTTGTGGACTTGATTGATGGTGATGGTTGGGGCCTTCAGTTGACCAGCCAGCACCCGCCCCGCGGCCCTGGCGACATTTAGTTTAACGACTCCTCGTTAACTTGAGTTCCGGAGTCCACACTTCCCCTCTTCCTCTTGGGGCAATCGGTACGAATGTGCCCTTTTTCTCCACATCCATAACATGTCGGAATATAGCGGGACTTTGCCGAAGAAGCCACTTCTCGGTGACGTGGTTGCACTGAAGGTGAGACCACCACTTCCCGAACTCTGTGCGTACGTGAGTCTTGTCGTACGGCTTCCACTTCCAAAGCGTGGGCCATCGCACTCTTCAGAGTTTGGTGGTGTCCGAGTCGCACCGTAGCCTTGACTTCAGTATCCCGTAGACCGTCGATGAATGCTTGCACCAGATTTACTTCCACCGTCTCCGGTGTCATCGACATGTATGCCCGCCGGACCAGCCGTTCAACCTCTACTCCCCACTGCTGAAGACTCTCGTTCGACCTCTGCGTTCTCTCGCGAAGTTGCGCGCGGAAAACATGTTCGAGGTGCTTGTCACCATAGCGAGTGTCTAGTCCCTCCATTAGACGCTCCAACGTCCTGCCGTCTGGAGGAAGGTTCTCTAGGACCAGCAGAGCGTCCCCTCGTAGGGCCAAAGTTAACGCCGCGAAAGACTGGTCATCATCCCAGCGGTTCGTCTTGACCAGTGTTTGGAATTGGTACTTAAAGGCCGTCCAGGACGACGTGCCATCAAAACGCGGCATATCAAATTTTGCGGCTGATGTTGCGCTAACAGCAACGGGTTCGCGTGCTTCGAGCTTGACAATTTTTTTGTTGATGTCCAGCAGGCGATCTTCGTGGCCATCAATTCTGGTTTCGAGGCTATCAGCTCGGGCGGAAACCTCCTTGACCTCTAAGGTGAGATTTTTCACTTTCTCGCCCAACGTGACGAGGCCGTGATCGATTTTTTCGAGGATTAGGTTCTGCTTAGCCTCTTGATCCCGGCGGGCTGCTTCCTGTTCGCGGCGGGCAGCTTCCTGTTCGCGGCGGGCTTCTTCCTGGTTAGCCGCGATTAGGTCCTGGAGCTTACGTTGGTTAGCCTCTTGTTCGCGGCTGGCAGCTTCCTGGTTAGCCGCGATTAGGTCCTGGAGCTTACGTTGGTTAGCCTCTTGTTCGCGGCGGGCAGCTTCCATACTAGCTTGCATGGCGGCCAACACTGCGGCGAGGTTCATTTCCGAGGATGACCCAGTTGGCGCCTCAGCAGCTGCCGTTGCTCCGATACCAGCCCGATCTTCCGCTTCCAGACGTTGACGTGCAGCATCCATCTCCACTTGCCTCCTTGTTCGTGGTCCCTGTTCGTCGTCCCTCTGTAGTAATGGCATCCCACTTCTGACACCAGTTGTTACGAACGTGAGTAATTAAATGCCGGTTTACTAGCAGAGAACTTTATTCACCACAAAACAATGACAAATTAGTCCAATCAACAAATAACCAATCACTATAAACACTCAGAGTTCCGTTTAGTATCGCTTAGGTCGCTAGGTATCACTTCAAACACTTAGGTAGTTCGCTCTGTGTCGCTGTCGAAATCAAACTGAACTCGTTTCTAGCCGGGGGCCCGTATTTATATGCGAAGTCATCGAAATTTCTCGATACCGACGTTTCAAGGACATTCTAGCACAAAATAGTCGCATCGGGAGGCCATAAATCATTATTATTACTCTCGTAAGCAGGTACTTATCTACCACCTTACATGCGAATTTCGACTCTATTGCTAATACCGGAAGGTACAAATTCCCTTATCCACCCACATAACTACCTACTGAATCTTATGTAATAATAATAGTGTATGTCGGACTTTTCTGGAATTTGCCAGGCCTGAGTATGTACTCCTATTCTCGAAGCTTCGCACAGCAATGCGTTTTAATTATTTGATGCTACCCTTGGTTCCGTCGAAGATATAGCGTACTCAAGTTTCACGGCGTAACAATATAATATTCCACAACTTTCACACAACATCATCTAGTCCCAAGCTAAGTGGAGCTTGTATTATGGGTACTAGACAACTGATAAACATACTTATATATTTCTAAATACATACATATTATAGATAAATTACACCCAGACACAGAACAAACGATCGTGCTCATCACACAAACATTTGTCCTGGGTGGGAATCGAACCCACGACCTCCGGCATAGCAGTCAGGGTCACTAACCACTAGACCAACAGGCCAGTCTAAATGAGATTGAGATTAGATGGAGTTAGGGTTGTTACTTTGTTACGCTGTCATTACCATTGATTTATTTCCCGCTTTATAAATTCGTCGATATGTTAAACGTAGTGGTTGAGCTACTGTCTGCTGTGCTACATTTAGCAGGCAACCGTTGTTCCGTGTCTGGGTGTCTTGTGTACGATAAGATAAGATAAGATAAGATTATTTATTTGTATAAACATGTGTAAGTTAAGATGGAGATGATGTCAGTACAGTTCAACATGTTTTGCCGTGACCGGCGTACAAAATTATTTCAAAAATATGTAATATTTATATAAAAAAAAAGAAAATATTCAATTCAACAAATGTCAATACAGCAAAAGTCAAAATTCAATTACAGTCATTACAGAAAACAGTCACACTTCAATTACAGTCAATACAGAGTATAGTCAAAATTCAATAACAGACAATATATTCAATATTCAATTACAGTCAATATAGAAAATAGTAAAACAATACTAATTACGAGTATGCGAGTTTACATGTTTGTGAACGTACTTGCGATACAGGAGTAACTTCTAAAATAGGGGCAATTTTTTTTATAATATGAAAATCTACCTTCCTAGCCCGTTCTCTTTTGTTCTCATTTTTGCAGTGGGAAAGCATCTTCTGACTTCTCCCGCTCTAGAGTGGCGTAGAAGGGAGAGTCGGACTTTTACTGACTAAAAACACAGCTATGTCCTTTTATTCCCCTTTGCGTTCAGACCACGGGTTTCTTCAAAAAATCCCCGCAGATGATGACGATAAGACGCAATGGTGTGTTTTTCCTAATGACTACGATATAATATCTCAATACCTATTCAATGGACATTGAATCTTAATAATCGTTCTTTGTTCTCAAATTGCAAATATTTAAATCAAACTGTTAATGTTTGAAATGTAAGAGCTAACTGTAGTGACCGGTGAATTAATTAGATTTGTAATTAGTACCTACTGAAATGATAATATTCTGATTGGAGATCAGATAGTCTCTCCCTGTAAAATAACTGGTATTTGCCTGCATCTGATCGGACTGGAACCCAACCCCAAAATAAAAGTTATCGTCCGGTGATTATCAAGACCGATCCCAAGTCGTTGACAGCGCCTAGCATTCCATGCGCTCCTTAAAGAGATGTCAGCAAAGCTGCTAATCTCGCCGCAGGGATATCCTGAAAAGGAAACTCATGGTCCTAGAACTTAAAGAGCAACTGAAATACAAAACGTGTGATTTTAGGCAGTAAAATTCTGACCCGCCCTCCCGCTTCACTCAAGAGCGGGAGAAGTCATGTAGTAATTGGATGATTTTATACCTCAAATATTAATCCTTTGGATTAAAGTGACAGATGGCGAATCTGTCACTTTGAACTCTCTTACGTAAATGACAAAAACAATTCCACCCTTACCCAAACATGACGTCACATAAATCCAATTGATTAACTTAACACCTCTCAAAATACCTCCATGTCAATTGAGAGGGAAAATATTTAACCCTTTTCGAACCGTTTGATAGCTTGTCTCATGGCGGTCGAATACGGAACCTTGTACGCTCTACAGCAGTGTGGTGGCGCGTGCTTGTGAACCCAACTTGTGCGTGGTCTGCTGATGACCGGCATGATTGAAGGAATTATAATTTACAAGCTGAGAGGAGCTCGTGGCTAAATGAGGAGCTCGTGGCTAAATAATAACAGCCGCACAGGTCGGTCTTCAAGGTTGGTCACGCTTGCCTAGGTTGGTCTGTGGATAGGTGACTATCTTAACATAACGAGTTTCCTCCGTGCCTCGAAAAGCACGTTAAGCCGTTGGTCCCGGCTGTCATTTGTAGATCTTTGGCAGTCATTACGGATAGTCAGAAGCCAGTAAATCTGACTCCAGTCTTGCCATGAAGTACCGTGTTACCCCATTTAATGGGTTGTGGAGGTCTGGTAGGCAGCCGCTCCTCGTAAAAAACTGGTATTCAGCTAAATCCAGCTTGACTGGAAGCCGACCCCAATATATTTGGGAAAAGGCTAGGCAGATGATAATTTTCAAGCTGAATAATAACATAAATATTGTAGCGACATGTATGGCGTGACACAGAAAGTAAACTACGAAATCCCGATACATTTGACAGAAAATGTGTTAATATCTTTTGTAAAATTACTGAAGCTAAAAGCGAAATAATTAAACGAAGAACTAAATTAAATAATTTGATTTTCACCTCCTTTTATATAGAGTTGGGACATCACCAAATAACCGCTCTGGGTAGAGAGAGAGAGACAGTGTCAGACTTTTACGGACTAAATTCCACTTCGGTTCCTTTGCATTCCCATTTACGTTAGCGAGTAACTCATCCGAACATTCCCACAACCCACGATTTTTACCCTTCCCACAATGAAGATAACCCTTACTTTGCGTCGCCCACAAGATAGGCGATCGAACCTACGGAACCCTGGCACACCGCCCGCCGTCAGTTTGAATAAAACATGGCGGCGGTACTTGGCCGCGAAATTGTCATTGATGGAATATGGAGTGGGTGTGCTCGTGATAGATGTAAAATTGATGCGATTTATACTTATTTTTATACGCTCCCATGTGTTGTAAACAAGTACGTTATTTTTTAAGGAATATGTATGATAATGTACCTATTATTAGCATAATCAGCCTTAACATGTTCCTACAGCTGAGATTCAGGCCCCTTTTTAGAAAAGAACAATTAGGATTCAGACCTTCTTAAATCTAATATGGGCCATAAACCATCACGCGGGCCTACTGAGCGCTGATGGACGATGTTACTGATGAAATAACCAAATATTAATAGATATTATTTGGATTTCAAATTTCTAATCATAACTTTTGCTCTAAATGGAGCGGCAGTGAATGTCAGACTTTTACTGACTAAAACTCAACGCCCTCTATACCCACAGTGAAATTTCCAAATAATCCCGCGCCCCAGAAAACAATCAATTGTAATTTCAGTTAGGTATTTCGATATTAGCTGATTTCTAATGTAAACTTTCCAAAGCAATTTAATGAAATTTCCAATTATTATTTTCTATTTTCAGCTCAATTCGTCTTGGGTACCCAATCCAGTTTCTATATTAAAATTCGTAGCCGTAGGCAGAATTGAAATTAAATAAACATTACTTGTTACATTTCTGCTGGGTCTGAGCTCGTAATAACAGTTAAGTTTACACAACAATAGGCACTAGAAAAGCTGATGAAGACTTATAGCTTCGACGTAATGAAAGTGAAACAGAAGGTTCATTTTATGCCATTTCTTAAAAACTATAGAATAAACAGAGCCCAAAAGAAAATATATAGCCTCCTTCGCTAGCATTACTGCTTCGTAGAAGGAGGCGACTGTCAGCCACTCCTACTCGCTCCGGATTTTGGCCTGTAGCGAAAGGTCGCTTCCGCCGATCACCCCCACGAAGACACAACGGTGCTCCGCCAAAGCGGGGTACACCTCCATCACTCAATGATGTGCTGGAAGAAAACTCAATTTTGAGTTAAGCTCGCCTTTGTTCACGAACTCTGTTATCCACATAAATAATATGTTGTGACTTATCATGGTGTACAATTAAGAATTAAATAAAGAATAAACTGTAGATCAATATAGTAAAAAAACTTTTATACCAACATTCAATCGATGGGTAAAATGGCGGTCTTATCGGTAACACCGATGACTACCAGGCAACCTTAAGATGTGCTTATTTAATTCGACGAGACAAATGCCAGGATTTTCGATTGCTATCCTTTATAACTTTCAGTGTCAAATAAAAATCCAATTCTGTTTTTTTTTTAATTGCTATCCTATAATAATAATAATGAATAGTAGACTTCCCATCAAGTTTCATTTTCCTTCCCTGAAAATACAATAAATTATTATTATTTCAGGATAGGAAAATAAGACGGGAAATTGTGAAGGAAAATGAGACAGGCTAACAATTGAAACATCCAAAGATCAATTTAAAATAATAAAATCAATTAAGTTCATATTTTCGCCTTAATTAGGTTTAATCTATTTAAATATAATAATTATTAAAAAGAAATATAAATGTCGAGAACGTGAACTATTTTTTATTGATTTGTTAGAAACAAAACGTGATGGATATCACAAATGTTTGCGACTTTATTTTTATTACTCATCAGTCGCCTATCAGTGGATATCAAAATTGCGTCACGTAGTAATAAATCATTTGCTGCGACAGAAACACATAGAAAGATATCTTTGAAGCTAAAAAAAGTAAAAAATAGAGAATATCTACTAGATCTGCGTAAAGTGATAGTAGTTGAAAACATTTATCGAAAATTAGACGTGAGAGATATTCCAAATGTTTGTAACTTTATTTCTACGATAAGTCACCTCTCAATTGAGCAGATAACAAAATCGTGTCACGCGGTTATAAATAATTTGCAAAGACGGAAAGACGACAAATATTTTTTAAGCTGAAAATATGTCGATCAAAAACACGAGTTCCCCAAACAACACCATGTTTACGATCGTTTGAGTCCAACCCCTCCTCCCCTCTACTTTCTGCATAATTATGTTAACCTTACCCTTATTAACTGTAGACAACAACCCTTGGTCCCAGCAGAATAGAAGCCTACTGGCGCTAAGGGTTGTACGAAAGAGAACCCCGGGCCCTGGAACGAAGACAAAGAAGGATCAGGAGGTTTAAGTCAGTAAAAGTCTGATACGTCCTCCCGCTCCGAGAGCGAGAGAAGTCATTATGATGATTTCCCACCTAAAAAAGAAACCATTATTATACTACTTTGTGATAGGGCTACAGAGATATTTGTCGATTTGAGTTCCGTAACTGCCTGAATTATCAGTGTAAGGCTTAAGATCATTTCTTTTCAGATCATTCTAATTTCAGTCGAAACACATCCCCTGCTAAACGTGAGCTCATCCAGCAGTGAACCTGTGATCTCCACCAAGACATCATTCCCCACTCATTATTTTATGTAGTCATTTATTAAATTAAATAGACTAATAGGTAAATTGTGAAGTTAACTATTTTATGCCTTTTTTGATGCGGGAATCATTCAATAACTTCTCCTGCTCTAGTTGGAACAAGAGGGATTATCAGACTTACTGACTGTAAACCGACTGTGTTCCTTGAGTATTGTCCTTACGTTCCAGGGTCAAGGTAATTCTTTCAAACATGCCTAGAATAGTCATTGAGCTTTCTGCATCATCCCTGCTTCTTACAATCCTTTGTTTATATTGCGATGCTACCCGCAACAGCTGGCGACTTGTTCCGACAGACGTGTAATGAGACTTCTAACTAGTTCTTTATTAAAACCAAGATAGACAAAGCGGCGCTCAGAAGCTATTTAGTGCTCAGGCTCTGGTTGAGGTGAATGTTCTAGAAAAATGTACAGCGATTTTTTATTTATTGAGTTATTTAGTTTTCGTTTAAGGTAAGCGAAAGAATAGCTGTGCAGCGTTATTTAGGTTCTTCTTTTTAAATATTGAAGCATATTCTGAGATAGGAGCCTTT
This sequence comes from Mythimna separata, assembly GCA_030763345.1. Taxonomy (NCBI): domain Eukaryota; kingdom Metazoa; phylum Arthropoda; class Insecta; order Lepidoptera; family Noctuidae; genus Mythimna; species Mythimna separata. Next base: position 18,707,195 of record CM061176.1, on the reverse strand, counting down.
TTGGCTAAATATATAGATTTTTTTTTATTATCTTTTATATATTAAAGGACTTTAGGTAAGACCATGCCAGCCCCAACGTAACCAGGTCTTTTTTTTAATGTTGTATTTTTTGTTTTAAGTTATTTACCTACGGATTAGTTAACTTTTTTATTGTAGTTTGTCCTGTGCACGTCATAAATAAAAGAGTTTCAAAAACTCAGCATTAAGTTTTAATTATGAACCTTCTAGACAGCACTTCATTATTTATAAAGCTCTTCGTCTTTCATCTGCTTGGTATTAATTTACCCCTATATTATAGAAGATAGAAACATTAGCCTGGCTTTTCTACTCCATATATTACGCCAATTTTAGACAATATTTTCTTAAGTAGTACTAATACCCACCGTGTCCTTCCAGTTGCCCCTTGTATTCCAGGGTTTGGTAACTCAATCCCGCAGCCCTAGCTTTTTTCATTGAGTATGAATTTAAGTTTTCTGAAAACACCCTTAAAAATATAACACTGATAGAAAGTGAAAGGTGTATGGAAGTATTAGGGTCTATTTAGACCTAACACAACGTCACAAGAAAAACACGTGATAGGGCCCAATTTTTTATAAAAGTTGAACGCAACCGTGTGAGTGATGTCGACTACACCGCTACCACCAGCTACCAGCGTCATCGCAAATTAGTCTGTCTGCAAACACTGGCTACAACGAACTACAACGCAACCACTTCGACATTTGAAGTTACTACAACGCAACTGCAAGGATCTGCAGCAACACTACTCACACGTAACCAATTTTTGTCGCTGCGATGTGGTATGGTTGTGGTACATGTATAATTGTGTATAGAGCCTTAATAACGCAAAAATCTTATGTGACTTTACATTTTGAAACGAATAACACAACAACAGCAAGCTGACCTAAGGAACTTCTTTCCAAAAACAAATTGCTTCAGATATTACACATGTTCCCACCATATTTTGTTTTAAATTAACCCTGTATTTCAACTGTCAGCAACAACATTGTGACCGCAGTCATGGAGAAACAAAGATTGACTTTCAGAGCATATGTTTTTGAATATACGGCAGAGGTTCAACCTACATGAACGAACATTATTTCTTACGGTATGATGTCGCGTAAATAATAATATGCATAAAGTTACTCAACAGTGCAGTAATTTCGCTGAGTTGTCTGTTAAGGCGTATTTACTACTACTAAGGCGCACGACGACGTTGCTGCTTCGTCGATAGAGTTTCATAGTTTTGCATATAAGTTTCTCGCAGGCGTATACCAAGCGTATAATGACGAATACGCGTCTATGAAGCTACGCATCCTTGGATAGTAGGCTTTAGGTGTGTTCTTGTTTTCAGTTTCATTAGATCTTTTAATATATTAAGTTTAGCATAGCATAGCATGACATCAGCCTTATAATATTCCCACAGCTGGGACTCAGGTCCTCTATAGGAGAGGGAATGAGTCGTATTCCACACGGGCGCAGTGCGGGCATGTGTCTTCGAATTTTTGGTTCTATGTCATGTCGGTTTCTTTACGATGTTTTCCTTCACCGTTTTGAGAGCAGTGCACAAAACTTTGTGCACTGCTAAGGTTATCTAACTAGATAACCTTTATTAAATTTTACCAAAAAATAACACCAATATACACAAAGAAATTTATTGCAAATAAATTATATATTTCATAAATTTCTCCCAGTGGATTCTCCACAAATTGAAGGACGTTCCAATATCTTCCGTTACTTTCAGATTTCCATGAAAACGATATAGAATTTTAAACGAGTGGCTGTTTTATACGATACTCTGTCTCTCGGGACATCCTTCGTTCTAAAGCTGAGTGGTCTACAAATCTAAATCGATTGTAAACGTGAGGTACAGACTGGTTCGTATTTTAAAGCAATTTTTGAAACGACTTCTTTTGACCTGATATTATATGATATGGAACCTTTAAAGAGGTTAGAACTCAAAAGTTAGAACTACATAGGTACTTCTCGCGCTCTACGGCACAATCCAATGTTCCTTCTCTGCTTTCCGTTCTTTCGGAAGAAAACCAGATGGCCCCAGTATGTTTCGGCACTGCTGGGCCTCCACTAACATTTCTTTGAGACGCGCGTGGATCACTACGCGTCGTCGACGACTCGGGTTCGGAATAACGTTTACCAACAAACTCTCTATTACTGGTTTAATTTAAGGTAGAATTACATTGAGCACTCGTGGGCCTCGTACGCCGATCTGGGCGGTTCAGTCTCCATACATTTTAAATGGGAACTAGACTAGTAGAGCTGCATTAATTCATGAATCCCCGACCGGTCCTATGAGACCGCGCTGCTATTGTTTTACTATTGTGTCTCGTTTTGTGGGTATGTGATAGGTTAAATCATACTCGTACAAAAACAAAAAGTCACGCCACGTTACACGACTGTATGTACAAACCGGGCGTGGAGCATCTGTGCATCGATCTAATATAGTTCCCGCTTTAAGAAGCCTTTATCTAACAGTAGACGTTTTCCAGCTGAAATTAATAATGATGAGGGATAAAAAAATTCGACGTCAGCAAAACCGTAGACGCCCAGCTACTAAGTACACTAACTAAAAACAAATGCTACCATACAAAAATTTACATGTTTTCTGTTGTTTCATTTGTTTTTTAATCTCCGATATGTGATGGATTGATTATTAATTTCGGCCGTAAGTCTCCGCTGTCCATCTCAATATACAGGGTGTAAAAAGACCGATCACAAAGCCGATAAGTACACATTCTGTACATGTAATTAAGTAACTTAGACCAAAAAATATTGCTGGGAAAAAACTTTTTTTTTTCATCTTTAAAAAATAATTAATTAATAATAACTTCGATCAGCTGAGCGTTCGGCCGCTCGCGCTTGGTCATTGAACCGACCGTACGCTTGTGTGTGTGAGGCGCTCGTTGTGTTTAGTTTTCGTTGCATTTTTCTAACTTCAAATGCGTAATTTGGTATGAAAAAATGATAATTTTGATAATGTTTGTTCGGAAGAAAGTTTACTAATGATACTTGGAATACGATTTTGAAATAAAAACGATCAAAATTTTTTGACTTTGACCTTCAATATCTCCAGAACCAGTGAATTCCCAGGTATGTCCTAGAAGAAAAAAAGTATCCCAGTGATGAGTAGAATATGGGGTTTTCGTTAAGGGTCTTTTTACACCCTTTATATCTCACTCGTTATAACTCATCATCTGCTTAGCCTTTTCCCAACTATATTGGGGTCGGCTTCCAGTCAAGCCGGATTTAGCTGAATTCCAGTATTTTACGAGGAGCGGCTGCCTAACAGACCTCCACAACCCATTAACTGGGGTAATACGGTACTTCATGGCAAGACTGGAGTCAAATTTACTGGCTTCTGACTATCCGTAACGACTGCCAAAGATCTACAAATGACAGCCGGGACCTACGGCTTAACGTGCTTTCCGAGGCACGGAGGAAACTCGTTATGTTAAGATGGCCCATGACCCATCCACAGACCAACCTAGACAAGCGTTGCTTAACCTTGTTTCACTCGTTATAACTAGACTGTTGAAATCACAGATGGTATATTTCTGTTGCTACTATAACAACGAATAGTAAAAACAGAATAAAATAAATATACAAGTGGGCTCACATACAAAAAACATGATTTATTTGCCGTTTCTTGCTACGGACAGTACAAAACCCTTTACGCGCGTCCGGCTCGCACTTGGCCAGTTTTTGTAAATAGACATTTTTTATTCATATGTGTTTTCTTCCCCTCTTTTATCCAGACTAAGTAGGTTAAAGGGATGAGCGTTCCATCATCGTACGTTCCGTACTTGGGGAAATTTAAAATTGATGTCAGATATTTTACGACTTCGATAAAGGTTGTACATACTTATTTATTGCTATAAATAACTAGCTGCTTCCAGCGGCTTTCCCCGCGTGATAGTAGAAAATTATCCCAAAGGAACATACTCCTAGGATAAAAAGTATGCCGTGTAGTATATGCTATTCCAGGACATGGTCTACGTAATTACCAAGTTTCATCGAAATCCATTCAGCTGTTTCACGTGAAAGAGTAACAAACATTATACATTTTATACATAACTAGCCTGCGGTTTCACCCGCATTTTTCGTTACTGCTCCGCTCCTGTGGGTCGTAGCATGATGATATATAGCCTATAGCATTCCTCGATAAAAGGGCTAACACTGAATTTTTCAAATCGGACCAGTAGTTCCAGAGATTACCCCCTACATACAAACTTACAAATTTTACCTCTTTAAAATATTAGTATAGATAACATATACTGTTTATAATATCAGTAGGATAATAAAGAAAGTACCTACTCTGATTTATCTTCAAAAAATACTTAATCAAGAACCGCAAATTACAATACATAATTATAGAAAACCTGCAAAATATTCTGTTCATGTGAAACCTTATATATCCAATTAATTCAAGTTAATTGATTGCTTTTATGAAAGTAATTACGTTTATTGTGTGGTATCAAATTGCTTTTAATGATCTCATATCAATACTTTTATTATCGGACGTAAATAAAGATGTTTACGCGAATAATTTTTCAGCTTTAATAAATCTTTACTTGATAATAATTATGAAGCTGAAGAGTTTTTTTGTTTGAAAGCGCTAATCTCAGCCTAATAAATCTAACGGGATTTTTGAGTATTGTATGGCACATGTATTGAGGAATAATATAGGATATGGTTTTGGTTTTTTTTTTCCCGGTAGGGGAATCATCAGAATGACTTCTCCCACTCTTGGGCGGAGCGGGAGGGCGTGTCAGACTCTTACTGACTAAACCCCTACCCCGTTCCTTCGTTGCCATTGATCTGGGGGACACGGTGACAACCTTTCGGATTCCCCAGAGGCTTCGGCCCTACCGGGCCCCTACAGTTTGCTGACATCTCCTTGAGGCGCGCGTGGAACAGAACGCGCCGTCGACGACTAGGCTCGGTCCAGATTATTACCAGACTGCCGGACGGCGAGCTACCCAGTGCTCGCTGTCCGCGAGCCCGCAATATAGGATATGGTAGTGGACGTCTTTCACCTGAAATGTTGATGCTAGTATATTTTATATAACATCACGCTACGACCTACGGGAGCGGAGTAGTAACCAAATATGTGGGTAAAAACTGCGGCGACAGCTAAGCTATACAGGAAAAGTTTTTAACCACTGCGTAAATTTTTTTTGGTGGCTCAGTGTAAGAAATAGAACACAAGTCGACTTCAAGGTTAAGCAACGCTTGCCAAGGTTGGTCTGTGGATGGGTGATCATCTTAACATAACGAGTTTCCTCCGTGCTTCGGAAAGCACGTTAAGCCGTAGGTCCCGGCTGTCATTTACAGTCGTTACGGATAGTCAGAAGCCAGTAAATCTGACTCCAGTCTTGCCAAAAAGTACCCTGTTATCCCAGTGATTGGGTTGTGGAGGTCCGGTAGGCAGCCTATGCTTTCCGAGGCACGGAGGAAACTCGTTATGTTAAGATGGTCACCCATCCACAGACCAACCTTGACAAGCGTTACTTAACCTTGAAGATCGATCTGTGTTCTATTACTTACACTGAGCCACCAAAAAAAAATTACGCAGTGGTTAAAAACTTTTCCTGTATGTTTTTTACGAATACCGTGCATGGTTTCAGATATAAATAAGTACATTTTTTGTTGACAATTTGGAATAACAACAACAACAGACAATCACGTAAGGAACCCTAAAAAGTCATCTTATCTGCTGAATTCATAACACTGCCACGTCCCAACGTTATCAAAAATCTTGTAAATAACAAAACGAAGGTCTGCGCAGAACCTCAACTTGTGTACTCGGCTCAAAATAACTTCACCCAGTCCTTTTTGTACGTGACTCTGGCTTTTTAAGGCTGTCACAGACAGCCGACAGATTACTAATACAACAGATTTGTTTTACTTTATTATTATAAGGGCCTGTTTCACAATGTCCGAGTAGGCACTACTCACTGAATAAATTCAAAAATTTGACAGAATTTGTATGAAATTATCTGTCAAGTAAGATACTCGAAACTTAATCATAGGTGGTGAAATAGGCCCTAAATGTACTTACTAATACCTTACCAGTGACTTCATTTGCGAGAAGGAACTCTCTCTCGCTCCACTCTGAAGTTGCGAATACCTAACTAAAAGATTACCCTTTAGCGGTTTTAGGTTCGGTTAGGAACACTGCTACCAGTATTGAGAAACTCAACAGTTAGTGGACTACATTAGACTAACGCACGCGTGGGCGACGCCTGATTTGTACGTAGGATGATTGTCGTGTGGCGTAGGTCTGATGTAGCTTTACAAGTGTAGTCTATACTAATATTATAAAGAGGTAAAATTTGTAAGTTTGTAGGTTTGTAAGTTTGTATGTAGGGGGTAATCTCTGGAACTACTGGTCCGATTTGAAAAAAATCTTTCAGTGTTAGATAGCCCATTTATCGAGGAATGCTATAGGCTATATACCATCACGCTACGACCCACGGTAGCGGAGCAGTAACGAAAAATGCGGGTGAAACCGCAGGGGACAGCTAGTTGCCATATAAAATGTATGGAGATGGACACGCACCCATCGGCGTACGTGGCCCGCGTGAGGTAAAAGTAGTTCTACCTTAAAACGGGAATTTCATTAGGCAGACGTACACGTAGGCCACGCCTGATTTGTACGTAGAACGACGACGACATCCTGTGGCGTAGATGTAATGTAGCTCAGAGATCTACAAGTCATCATCATCATCATCTACCAAGCCTTTTCCCAATTATATTGGGGTCGGCTTCCAGTCAAGCCGGATTTAGCTGAATACCAGTATTTTACGAGGAGCGGCTGCCTACCAGACCTCCACAACCCATTAACTGGGGTAACACGGTACTTCATGGCAAGACTGGAGTCAGATTTACTGGCTTCTGACTATCCGTAACGACTGCCAAAGATCTCCAAATGACAGCCGGGACCAACGGCTTAACGTGCTTTCCGAGGCACGGAGGAAACTCGTTGTGTTAAGATGGTCACCCATCCACAGACCAACCTAGGCAAGCGTTGCTTAACCTTGAAGATCGACCTGTGCGGCTGTTATTATCTAGCCACGAGCTTCTCAGTTCAGAGCTCTACAAGTCTAGTTGCCATATAACGGCGTACGTGACCCACCTGTACCCAATTTAGTTCTGCCTTAACAGTTGACTGTTTTTTTGACCATTATCTTAGTCTATAACGTACATTACTCCAAAAGTCGTACGTGTATATCTTTGACGGTCTCAGCAATTAGAACGACAAAAGTTAGTGCTACCAACTTTATCCTAAAAAGTTTCTTGGTTAGTTGCCTGTCTACGAAAGCCTTTAGGGGAAAAAGGTTTCAGATGACTTTCTTTAGATTTAGACCTTTTTTACTTTTATATCGTCTGTGCCTATGAGGTTCCAGACATGTATGTATGTTATGTTGTGTTATGTGTGTGCTATGTAGGCGTAAGTCCCCTATCTTGCCATGAAGTACCGTGTTACCCCAGTTAATGGGTTGTGGAGGTCTGGTAGGCAGCCGCTCCTCGTAAAATACTGGTATTCAGCTAAATCCGACTTGACTGGAAGCCGACCCCAATATAGTTGGGAAAAGGCTAGGCAGATGATGATGATGTAGGCGTAAGTCCATTTGAAAAGCTTTTGAATGATTCAGGTTATTTCATGACGGTGATGACTGAGGCTTCGTAAAATCAGTTGTTTCTGCATTTTTCCCATGGTCCTTAATCCCAGCCTGAGGACAGTATGGACTGTGTTGACAGCAGATGAATTAAAACCACATTTTTTAATGAATGAATTTAAATTTATTTATTTCTATCACCATTGTGCTTCTGGAAAGGAAAAAAATATAGGTGCAGATCAAACCTTCACAAAACTAATAATAATTAAAGTCTACGACAGCTTAACAGCTTACAATATACGACCTATTTTAGTTTATCTAATTATAAGTGATGAGATTTTGCTAAAAGGTACGACGAGGTTGGCATATTTTGTTAGATAAAAACTCCAAAATAAATAAAAAAAATACCTAAAATAAACAGACTTAAAAGCTTAAAGACTTCAAACACAAGAGAACTAAAGTAGAATACAAATACAACAGAGCGGTCCATTCATCACGTCAAAGCGTAGAAGCTGACAACTGCAGTTGGTGAAACAAAATATACTCGTATTCCATCAAAACAGTTTCCAAGAAATTACTCTACAAAGTTCCAACTAAGCGACTCATACAGGGATGATAAACAACTACAGACTTTAGCATTCAAAATGGCATATTGAGTTTTAAAAAGTTTGGCACTGTAGAGCGTTGTCATGAAGGTATGAGTGAAGTCATAGAGCAATATATTTTTTTTTTAATTTTGTTCGGCATATTAGTTATTTTATAATCTTAAATACAGTAAAATGGTGTGAATAGGGACAAAACTTTGGAGTGCATTTTCTGGTTATTTAACAGGTTTTCAACTTTTATTTATTCATTAATTGTAATAAAAGTCGATGCCTAAATAGAAATCAATATAAAATATTTAACTGAAATAAAAATCCTAATCAAAGTTTTGTCCCTATTCACCCTTAAGTCCCTATTTACCCCATTTTACGGTGGCAGGTGTTGTAGATTTTACTATCTAACTTGAGGAGCATCAAAATCAGATCAGATCCTGCCGCCATTTCATCCATCCTGAGTTGATTCGGTGCGTTACACTCGGTTTATCTCGTCATCCTTTTTATACAAGCGAGCAGGGTACTAAAATCGGAGCAGATCAGTGTCGTGATCTGGCGAGAATTAAGAGCAGAGGACTGAAAAGACCGCCGAAATTGCAGAACAAAGATTCCATTTTTAATTCTGTTGAATTTTAGGCCAACCGCCGCTAGTCTTTGCCAACCTGCCTTTGCTAAACTTAAAGAAAACTGAGAAAATAAAACTGCATGATGCACACCAAGATATTTAATTTATCTTAAAACATTTTTATAAAAAGGAATATATTCATTTGTAACTCAAGTTCTTCATTTACCTGAAAATAAACATTTTGATTAAACTATCAAATTTTTGGTTTAAAAATATTTGCCCCAAAATCATTTCTACATAAAATCAACCTATAACATTTGCTTTTTATTTTGCCATCAGACCGCAAGGAACACCTCATAAAATGCCAGAGCTTTATGCAAATAAAACGAGGGTGGTATTCAAATGTTAGCATCACAGCACCCTGGCGAGATTCCAAAAGTTTCGACTAAATGTAACAGATTTCTTTGATGTTGAACCAAATTAAGGTCTTTAAAATATAGTTGGCTTGGCACTGATGATATTTAACTTGGTTCTAACATAAATAAAAGGAATAATTATGTTTATTTAACGTAGACAAGGTACAGGATTATTTACTATTATGGCACAAACAACATAGCATAACACTTGCTTTTACCCGCGGCTTCGCTCCCGTCAAATGACTAACCTACATATCCTACGCTACCCTACACTACTCTACTTTTTTTTTTTAGATTTAAACTATCCTATCTCTCAAGTTGGATCGAACTGCACATGGTGTGCGAATTTTATTATAATCGGTTAAGTGGTTTAGGAGTCCATTGAGGACAAACATTGTGACACGAGATTTACATATATTAAGATTGGCTGGCGCTGAAAATCAGCGCTGTGGCTCTGTCTTGCACACGAGTCCTAGCATTTTGCTGAGCCCCGGCCTTTTTGCGCGGACGTAACGCATAACTTCCCATAATTTATTGGGTTTGTTATTTTTTTTTAATATATTTGCACCATGCCGGACGCAAATAAATTCTTTTTATTTATTTCCTTCTAACATAGGCAGTTAGCCTTATAATGTCCTCACGGTTTGGTCTGAGGTCTCCTCTCTAGGAAAGGAAATAATGTAATCCACCAACCAATCCATTGTGTAGTCAATGTATGTCTCAAGTCTTCGATTTTGATTTTTAGACAAGCCAGTACTGTTGGTGGAGGTATCCGGCAGAGCCTGGTTCTAATTCAGCCGAGTTTTTCTAAGTCGACCTTTAGATGAATGTTTCTTATTCAAATGTTTTGTGTAGTGGTTATGTTTGCAATAATTTCAATATTTTAGAGAACTACTTACTGTAAGAAGACATTCTCGACATTTGTATTTTCTGAAATAATTAAAACATATTATTTAAAAATAAATCCTAGTTTGACACTATCGATCCTATCTCCTACAGACAATGCAACGTAACTACGTGAAATTAAATAATATGAAATATTTCTATGAATGAAAACGCATTGACGCGCTAGGACACGCACAACTTTAAAAAAAATAAAATCTTACCACGTAATCTTTTCATAGATGGATCTAATTAAAACAAAAAGTATATGTTAACAATTATGAACACACATCTTTTAATAATAATATCTAAATATTTATTTACACTGATTCGAAAAGGTCTATACTAGAATAGTTTTAAAAAGAATTCCTATTTTGTACTCGTATAAAAATAGTGACGAGAAAGAAAAAAAATCAAACGACTTGAGAAACATCTCTTTTTGGTAGTTGTTATACAAAACTACAAGTTTGACGCAATTGTATATTTAGATAAGTATTTGAGTGAAGTCTTACTTTGTATATGATCATTTTCTCCCAACATGGCTGAAAAAAGGTCAAATATATCAAATAGGTAAATTATTAAAAAACGCTTGACGATTTTCTTTATTACTTTTTTTCTGTGACCGAATTTAAGGTGACTAAAAACATTATAGTTCCTATCTATACTATCACTCGGAAGCCCAGGAATAACAAAAAAAAAATCACACACCTCCCCACATCATCATACCGCTAAGTATCGTTTTTTAGATGTTTTCAAGTTTAATCATAACAAACAAAAATGCAAATGTTTCATCTTCGGAATTTTGGTATATTAAAGTATAGATAGTACCTACCTATTTAAAAGTGTACATACCGTAATTTCTTTTAACATTTTCTATTTCTGAAATGAAAATTAATTTACTTTATATTACCACTTCCAGTTAATAGTAAAATTAAGCTGTAATAAAAAGCACCTCTGACGTTTTCTGGGAAAAAAAAGCAACGCTATTTTACGGCACATGTTAAAAAAATATAACTATGTATAAGCAAGGTTGAAGCGGAAACTACATTAGGCCGACACACGTGGGTGATGCCTGAGTTATACTTAGAACCACGTCGCGTGGCGTGGGTCTAATGTAGCTCTACAAGTCTAGTTGCCATACAGAATGTATGGAGACTGACGTGCCCAGATGGGCGTACTTGGCATGTGTTTAAAGCCCAATGTAGATCTACCTTTAAGGAATTAGTATAAAATCAACATGTAATGATTGTTTTAGTTTTAACTTTAGGTAATAAAATGTTTTTGTTACCATGCACTTGGCCTCTAGAATCAACTTCAGTATTTTCGTGAATGTGGAGCATATGCACTGTAATGTAGATTTTTTTTTAAATGATTTATTAAGAAAGAACTTGGGCGCAAATTAAATTCCTACAGTTTTAAACACTACTAATACTTTTTTATCGGGTCAGTTGATCCGTGAAGGAATAGTGAAAATAGTGTAGATAGTATAGATCATAAAGTAATTTTATCATGAGCTTGAATTTTTTTTTTTATCAGATATACGAGTACTTACATATATCGTCTATATTCAATCTCCTATTAGCATTGCCGCTACAAGTCTCTTTTGTAATCACCATTAACTGAAAACAATTTAAATAAATTTATTTATACAGAATGTTTATCTTCATCATCATCATTTCAACCGAAACACGTTCATTATTGGACGTAGGCGTTCCCCAAGTGTCGCCACAACGACCGGTCCTGTGCGTTTCGCATCCATCGGATTCCCACGACTCTTACTAAGCCATCGGTCTACCTTGTGGGACCCTTTCCAATGTTGCGTCTTCAGATAAAAACCATTTCATATATAAGTATGTTTATGAGTTGTCTAGTATCCATAACACAAGCTCTGCTTAGCTTGGCACTAGACGGCTTTGTGTGACAGTTGTGGAATATATATATATATATTTGTCCTGGTTTGAAAAAAAACCTAATTAATTATTCAATAAGACAAATAAAGTTACAATAGTAACTAAATTAAACTTACAAATGCAAATATAAAAACGTAAAAATGCATTTCACCAAACGCGGTCACGTAACAGCTAGTTTAGGTGACGGATTGACGAACGTTATCGTGCACGAATTTTACATTCAATTAATTAAAACCATAAGCTAGTTATTAACAGCTTTCCTAAATTGTTCCTCATTAAATCTGAGATTGCTTTCGGATAAATCGGTAGTTAAATTACACAAGCACGCCAATCGAGTTGCCAACGAAGAATTTTTAAAAAGGATATCCGTGGTCTCAGAACGCAAAAGGCAACTGAAAGCCATAGGTGTGGTTTTAGTCAGTCAAAGTCTAAAAGACCTCCTCGCTTCATGCTAGACCGGTACAAGATATTGGATGGTTTTTCACTTCAAAAAATAAGACTCAACAACGATTTAAATATGGATGGGATTAAAAAAATACTCTGCATACGAAAAAAAAGCCACGCAATTACAGTTAACTAGACAAAATATCATCATTTCAGCCGAAAGACGCCCACTGCTGGACATAGGCCTCCCCCAAGCGTCGCCACAACGGCCGGTCCTGTGCATCTCGCATCCATCGGATTCCCGCGACCCTCGCTAGGTCGTCGGGTCACCTTGTGGGAGGCCTTTCAACGCTACTGCACAACTAGACAAAATATATCGCAAATAAATAAGTCGGAAAATGAATCGAAAAGTCGGTATTGCCAGCATTTGTTTAAATTAGATTGTTACCGCGCAAATCGATCGATCGTTAAATATTTAGATCAGTTCGCCGATCAATTCCAACACTAAAGACTAACCCACCAATCGTGCGACACGACGTTGACCAGTATTAGCGATAAAAGATCGATGGAATAGTATGGCAAAGTGATGTTTTCGGCTTGAGGTATTACCACATAGCAACTACCTATTATGAATGTCAAGAAAGGATAAGAGAGAGACTTAATAAAGCTTTTCCTTACATATAAAAAATCTATAATCTACAAAATATAACATATAATAATATAGTATATGCTCGGTATTCCATAGGATACAATTTTGAGATTGATTCCTCCATCGCCTTTCTACTATCGGACAATTCAATTTACGGTTAGTGTCCACCCTTAGACGCTTAGCCTGGACTATACAGGTGTTAACAATTAACGCCTCTACGGTCCGGGCTAAGCGTTCGCCTCGCCGTTTATACCGCGTACATCGAAGGACAGGAACAATTTGTCTGCTACAGTCTCGTCATCCGATTATAATTTAGGTGTCTTCAATGCTAGAGTGCTCTTAATACACTAGTACGCTTCACCATCAACGTTTACAACATTGTTTACAATCAGGTGAAATCGCAATCAAGCACTAGTTCATGTAAATAAGAAAAATAACTTCTGACGTTGTAAGATTTCAGCAATTTAAGAGACTTTTGACGTCTTTACAAGTGCGGGGTTGCAGTCAAGCACCAGTTTATGTTATAAAAAAAGTGCCTAGTGTAGTTTGGTTCACCTAATTTACGGTTGTTAATACAAATGTTTACTAGTTATGTATCACAAAAGAACAAAATTATCATGTCTAACAATATATCCATCATTATTAGGTTTGAGCATTTATTAATTAGTTTCGGGTTAAATAAAACAATTAAATGGAACGTTTGGTATATTTATTTTAAATAAAAACGTTAATTGTTGGCTGAAAACAAAATAAAAAAAAGATTAAAGAATCATTTTAGTATTTTGGTCTAGCTATAATACGATTTGCAGTTATAATATAATCGGGATTTGTGTAATTTATGTTAAGACAAGATGTTTCCTGCTTCTCATAACCGCATTAAAACTTATAAGAAACGCCTTGTTGGTAAAACTAAATTATAATTAAACTAGCAATCTGCCCTAGCATTGCACGAATGTTAGAAAGTTCTCGGTTTTTCTGTACAATATGCAAGTATTATGCACCTATAAATTTTCTCCTAAATCAGCCGATCTATTGACGAAAACTGCATGAAAATCTGTTCAGTAGTTTTTGAATTTACCACGTTTATATGGACAGAAAGATGCCATGAGGGACTTTGAATGTAATAGGTAACTGCTGGACATAGGCCTTCACCAAGCGTCACCACAACTATCCGATTCTCGGGACCTTCACCAGATCATCGGTCCACCTTGTGGGAGGCTTTCTAACCTTCCAAAAGTCGCCACTCCAGAACCTTTCATTCTTATCGACCATCTGTTCCACGAGCAATATGCCCTGCCCACTGCCACTTAAGCTTACCGACATAGCCCGAAGACTTTAGCCATTCTTCGGGCTATGTCGGTAACCTTAAAACTCTTGAAGATATCTTCGTTTCTAATATGATCACGCAAGCGGGATAAAGTGTACGGGGGGTATAAAATATTACCGTACCATTTAGAGTTTTAATTTTTTCCAGCATATCTTCGAAGTATTTGACTTCATTTTTCTCTGCAACATTGAAATAAAGCGCGTTTAAGAACAATCAATTTGTAAACAAGTAATTAAAAAATATCAGTTATCATTACCTTCAGCACTTATTTGGTGTCCTTAAATGAAAAGCATAATAACTAATTACAAGTGCTAACAATGAATTGATTAGAAATAAATAAAACTTTCACTTAAAAAAAATATTTGATAAATTATTTTCGTTGAGAGGCGCCGCACAGCCCACTAGCGCCGCCAATTGGAAAAAATCATGACTCAACCAAAACGGCTGTTTTTATTTCAAATGTACGTTTAAGTTAATTAGTAACATTTCAAGTATTGCTAATGTGTTTTACAAATACTTTATTGCCTCTTCTATTCTTTTTAAGACCCACATTTTGCATTTTTGATTCTATTTACGAGTTATGATTTTTGTTTGCAATTGGTGACACTAGTGGGCTGTAAACCGTCTTTTAAAAATACTAATATTACTTACGCATAGCTTTCTTGTACGTTTTTTCTTCTTCTTTTACTAAAAGAAAAACAAATGAACAGCCGTGCAGTTGAAATTTGAACCATGTACAGACTGGTTTTTAAATCGTGAGACTAAATTGACACAGGCAAATGTCAAACTTACAATAGTAATGCTGCTGTTTCTTTTGTGTTGTGACAAGTATGACAACCCACATAATGTCATTTTAGTCTCAGAGATTAGAAAACAGACTTTAAGTCGATGTAAAACAATTATTGTACCTACACTTTGCTACAACTGGATAAAGTTTGTCATTGCGACCAAAGCAGAATTCGCCCAAATCACAGGTGAGGGTGGCCGAGTGTTGCAGTGACAAATTTCCACGTGTATCAAACAACGTTTCTCAATACATTCACGAAGAAATAAATAAATAGGGGGTGATCGGTAACTCGTGGGGTTCACTTAGCACCTAGCCTGATAAAATAAATACTAAGGGGCGAGCTCGTATACGTATCCGCATTAGTGCCGGAAAAAGTAAATTGCGACATTAAAGCGATCGGGATAAAAATGGGGTTCAAGTGTATTGAAAAAATATTAAATAAAATTGTCTTATTTCTGTACCACCTTTCGTTTTTATTTGATGTGGCAGGAAATAATTACATAAATAAGTTTTCTCTCTCTAGGGTGGAGTGAGATAACGTGTCAGACTAGTAAGTCTGAAACGTTCTTTAGCTCGTTTATGTCGTGGTTATAGCACAGATTACTAAATAGTTACTACGTAACAGATACTTCACTCAGTAGAAAAATTACAATACCTACTGCTTTATTAGCCTACTCTGTCGCGTCAGCAACCACTGCATGCTAAAATGTGCCTAAACGCTCAAGCGTAAAATTGTGATTGCTTCGCACCGCGCGAACCCGCAGCAATCGCAGGGCTGCCTCTTCGATAAAATTAAATTAACATGACTTTTTGTGTTTATGTTATTCAGAACTGTGAATGTTCTGACTTATAGTTACAATTTATTTATAATTAATTACAGTTTAAAATCTTAAATTCTATCGTTTATAAAATATTTCTTTTATAAGTTTCGTCGTTCTTTGACAGGTAAAGGGAATAATGTTAGGTGTTGATCCCTTCTTTTGCTTGATTTACACCCATCTACAGCACATAAGGCACCACACGGCATCGTATTCGTAGTACGCGTGCGAACGAACATCACTATTAAAATTGAACGGCGCGGCGTGCGCGCGTTTCGCTTGCGAAAACCGCACTGAATTAGATCCGCAAGCGGACCGAGACCGCTCGGCTGGGCGGTAGGCACTTATAACGCGCAAGTACATGGAGTGACGGAGGCCTGGTTATAGTCAGTGACTACGGTAACTCTTTCGTCGATTCTTGCAACCCTAGCAGGCATCGGCGGCCCTATTGCGCCTCTTCAGTTTTGCTGACAAATTTTTTGAGGCGTCTCGTAGCCTTTACAAAGCTCCGTCGAGTCATGTTTGGTCCTTACTGGACGGTATTATCTACTAGCGTAGCATGAAATACACTTTTGTGCAGTATTTCCTATAAATCCATTAAAGTTAAAGGTAGCATTAATTAACTTACCCATTGAGTCCAAAATCTTCTTCATTTCTATAAGAAAAATGTATTTGCAAATATTAGAAGCTACTGGAAATTTTCTTTATTTTGCTTGAAGAATTGATGATATCTTCTTCGTCCTGCCCTTCATCACCATCATTTCAGCCGAAAGACGTCCTCTGCTGGACCTAGGCCTCCCCCAAGCGTCGCCACAACGACTGGTCTTGTGCGTCTCGCATCCATCGGATTCCCGCGACCCTCACTAGGTCATCAGTCCACCGTCCTGCCCTTATTCCGTTTTATTTAGGGTCGGTGCAACGCGTTTTTTTTTCTTCCATTCTTGCTTGTCACCCGTCACGCTATGACTAACTCCGTTTTCTTTGATATCACATTTAAAAAAATCCATCCATCTTTTTTTTACTCTCTCTTTACTATTCACATGTATACAATCCGGTCACATTAACTTGACGCATCTTTGAAATGCGAGCAATGCGAGCATCCCCCTGCTTCCCACCGCATTCCTTTAGCTCACCCGGCAAGTGTCAGATATGGTCAGCATCTTCGTTATCGATACACGCGTCGATAATTTGGCTAGTTCTCTGTTGTTGTTATATGGTTTTTGGACATTATCAATGTGACCGAGTTGTACACATGACAACAGTTAGGTATATTTCATACTATAATGTTCCTTAATAGGTAGTATCTGTGATTTTCAAATCAAATAGTTTATAACCTTACCTCGGCTGTCCATTGAATTATCTTCGGATGATGATGATGAAGAACCGCTACCACCCAAATTACCCAAAGCCGACACTAAAATATCACTGATATTAGTATAAAGGTAAAGAAAAAGAAAGAAAGGATAAAAGAAAGAAAAAATACGTGTAACAGTCGCACTTGCAACTACGAGAACAACAATGAAATTAGAAAAGAGAACCGGCCAATGTAATTCGGACTCGCACACGAAAGGGTCCGTACCGTCCGAAACTCAAAGACGGCAAAAAAAACAAACAATTTGTTTTATGGGCCCACTTAAATAATTACTCTGTTCTGTTTTTAGTATTTATTTTTATAGCGGCAACAAAAATACATCATCTAGAAAATTGTCTACTGTCTAACTTACACAGTTCATGAGGTACAGCCTGGTGACAGAGGGATGGATGCGAAGTTTTAATAGGGTCTCGTTTTCACATAGAGAATATAACCACTAGAGAGCGCATAGCCCGATTTCTTCTAAGTAAACAACTCACCACGGCGGGCCGGGGGACGAAGAAAAATGCGCGGCTGCTATTGGTCCGTTCAAGGTCAAGTCGTGTATCTTTAATTTGATTCGCTTAAAAATCGGGAGCACGTGACGTGCATACTGCATTTGCTCCTGCCGCTTCTACTAGTTTTTGCATATGTTTGGTGAGCGCAATAGCATCGTACGCGCACTCCACCGGTTATTTGCTTCATGCGTTTTCACCGGTTTGGGTACGGAACCCTAACAAAAAAAAAATTGTTACTTACACATTGCTCCAAAATTATCTTCCTCAGATTTTTTACAACTAGTGTAATATGTTAGTGTAACGAGCTGGAAGAAATAATAAGATTTTTACTTGCAGATATGTATAATAGGTATATATACGAGTAGGCATACTCGTACCACATACAAGTAACTGTAAAAATGCCGGTAGGGCTATATTATATTCTGACCGACTTTTTGTAGGACGTGTGTTTCACCATTGCTACCAGTGTGTTCTGTTTATCTCCTACAATAAATCGGTCACCGATTATCGGACGTGAACGAGTACCGTAAAAGTGTTTTTAAAAACCAATTTGCAAAACAAATATCAGAAAAAGTAATAAATATATTTGGTTTTCAAAACACAAGTAGATTTATATTAGTAATACTTACAAAAATCAAACTTACCATAGTAAACAAATAAAAATGGAAAAACATTGCTGCCGTCAACAAAGGTACAATTACTGACGAATGCTTGGCCGGCAATATTACATGCGTCTAATTAATTAGTGCAGGTAATATTGCTCGCTTTATTAAGAACCGTGGAACTGTTTTCCGATACGTTAACGTTGTTTTAATTAAATGAAGACCTAATTGAAGACCTGCGTAGTGGTGGAACTACAATTGATGTTGGATTACGTAGTTTGCTGTAGGTGGTGTTTGTTTCGAATTAGCTTCTGCTAGCGGTTTTGCCCGCGTTAATGTAAAGCAGATAAACAGATAAATAAATTTATTGGTAAAAATTAAATTTACAGGTCACAACACGGTTCACCCTTGATTGGTCGAACAACATTTCGTCGAAAATAACTTCGGCGAATTTTAGTTGCATTGAAGTTATTTCGTAGAATTATTCATTTGACCGAATAATTCATTGATAAATTTTTATTTAGCATAATTATTTATTTGAACTAATTTCGTTTGGCCGAATTTTCAAATGCGCTAATTTTATTATACTAATGTTTCACTAGACTAATAATTATTATGCAGAAACTGATACTGAACCGGTACTGTGATTACCACCTGCGCTTAGATAGGTCGACGGAACCCCGCTGTGCGGGGCTCCATTTCAGAGTGGCTTAAAAAAAAATAACCACGAAGGCTCCGCTTCGCTCCCGCCTTAGCCTTCTAACCTAACCTGTCCGAGTCGGGGTATTCTGAGTCAGGGTGTTAACCATAATAACGTTTTCTATATTCATCTAAATTGTTTTCTTTTTCAAAATAAAAAATTTGCAAATATTTATATTTTTTTTTATTCTGCATTACATTGAATATTCGATAAAATACATTTTATACCATCTGGACATTACATCAAATGGACATTATACTTTTTGATCATTAGCGCAAATGTTGTTATAACGAATAAATATTCGACGAACTGAAAATTCTGTGAAACGATATTATGCAGTGATGATTTTCTTAAACGTTGTTCGATTTAGTAATATTATATCAAGCGTTGTTCGACCAAACAAGGGTGAACCTCACAACACATCGCCAACAACACATTAACATAACAACACACATCAACAAACAAACACACACACACACATCATCATCATCTTCCTGCCCTTGTTCCGTTTTATTTGGGGTCGGCGCAACACGTCTTTTTCTTCCATTCTGTCCTGTCACTCGTCACGCTATCACTCACTCCCTTTTCTTCCATATCACTGCTCACACAATCCATCCATGTTTTCTTTGGCCTCCCTCTCCCTCTCCACACATACATCACACATTATTAAATATAGGTGTATCATTGTCATTATTCATCATCATTCATTACTATTATTGAACATTATATGTGTTGAGAGTTCGATTCAGGAAAGAGTCACCAACTCAGCCGTTGTGATTGCTGAGTTGGCGACTCTTTCTGTGCGCCCGCGCTCTCAGCGCAACTTTGTTGTATTTCTGTACTCACTTTTTTATTATTTTGCGTTTTTGCCGTTGTATGTCTAGCCTGCGTCGAATAAATTCTATTCTATTCCCACACAGAACAAATAATATGTGTATAGCCTACATATATTAATTATACTGGTACTGGATGTCTTGTGTTTATGAGATACATATTTGTGAACGCACCCACGATATAGCAAACGGAAATTCCGAAAGGTGCTCACCGTGTCCCCCCAGATCGAAGGCAACGAAGGAACGGTGTGGGGTTTAGTCAGTAAGAGTCTGACACGCCCTCCCGCTCTACCCAAGAGCGGGAGAAGTCTTTTATCTTAAAATCCTTATTTAAGCGTTTACCAGAAGCCGCCGCCGTGCTGAAAGGCCTTCCACGAGGTGGACTGATGATCTGGTTGGGGATCACGGGAATCCCATGGATTCCCATGAGACGTCCAGGACGGTTCATAGTGACACTCGGTAAAGATACTACTACGTGATTATGTCCAACAAACTGTGGACGTCTTTCGACCGAAATGATGATGACAATCCTTATTAAATGAACCACAACCATTATTAATAACTTTGCTTACAAAATCAAATTAAACGTCAGAAGAAATGAAAACGAAACAAAATAACATTTGTTTAAATATAAGCTAAACCAAAACTTACTTGTGAAATTAAATTTTCATAGATGTTTAAAGAAAATTCAAAGCCTCCTTCAGTTAAGTGGTCGCAATATTAAGAATAATTAATGTTTTATGTTATTCAGAATGGAATCAAGACTTTTGATGAATGAACAGTCAATTGTAAGACTTTAAAGTAAACTTTCAGCTCTTGGGAATAATATTGTGGTAATGAGCATGAACTCACAGTATTATGAGTATTTGTATTTTACTCGTAAGTACGTGGTGTAACTTTTGTGTGAAAATCAACAATTATAATACTATTAAGAGCAAGAGATACAAATGATGGACGTCTTGTGGTTGAAGTTTGACTCAGCGTAATTCATTAGTTTTTTTTTGGGTGGGAAATCATCCAATGACTTGAGGGCGGAAACAGAGCGGAAGGGCTCTAAACTTTTTAAACCATTACTGACTAAAACCCACTCCTATATACAAGGACTCCGGGTTTCCCTTGCGGTAACTAACCCATGACCCCAGTAGGCTTTGGCCCTGCTGCTGGTCCCATGTGGTTTTACTGATATAAAAGATATAGTGAAGTAATTCATTAGTGAATACTTCTTTCTGCACTCCCTAAACTTCAAAATCAAAATCTTTGTGGGATTCGATAGGGTCACTAAAACAACACGGGAAGGTTTTAGGCAGCAAAATTGTTATATTTCCTCTCACTCCACCCGAAGGAGAAGTGTAATTTTGTGATTTCGTACCGAAATAAAATACATGCCAATCTAAAACTCGTTTGTGCCCGCAATATTCTTAGATCAAAGGGGTACTTACAAATTTTCTCGAATATACTAGCTTCCGCCTGCGGCTTCACATGCGTGAAATTAATATGGGATATATATAAGCTTTCCTTGTATCAAACATCCAAATCGGTTCAGCAGTGTGAAAAAGTAACAAAAACGTACACATACTCGTATATACAAACATTCGCCAGTAAGTAGGTATAACTTGAAAAACGCATTAATCGTACGTCCAGCTAAGGAGCGGAATCCCTGGCGGAGTCTGTATTTCCTGTAAGCTAAAACCTAAGGGTCTTTAAGTCAAGACAAGTTCAACGTCGACCACATCATTGTTTACTTATCATCAGGTTAGGTAGTGGTCAGAAAAAAAAATACACAACTTCTACTTAACGCCATCTAGTCCCAAACTAAGCAGCGCTTGTGCTATGAAAGTATTAAAACAACACACACACAGCAAACTTACTTTAAAATGTTTGAATACATAGTTATTACATCCCACAAAGAACAAATGATCGTGCTCATCACAGAAACTTTAGTGTTGGGTGGAAATCGAGTCCACGGACCTCTGGCATTGCAGTCAGGGCCACTTACCATTAGACCAACAGACCGCAGGCAGGAATCAGAAAAACAACCATAAAAACTTGTAATATGATGATAGATTTTACTGAGCACATCTACAATACGAGTAGAAAACATTAAAGTTTTTATAACACCTCACAGTTTATTGCAGCAAACGTGGCTTCGAGAAAAACTGCACGCGAAGATGAGTGGTCCAAGTAATTGCGGGTCATCACTTACCTTGTAAGTTCTCGACAAACTTCTCGCAAGAAACTGTCGCACCTGGACCTAAGAGATGAGAAATTGAGATTAAATATAACTTACTATCTATAGAAATTGTAGATAAGAGAAGAGTACCTACGTCATATTTTCTTAGATGATCTATTTCATGTAAATGTATAAGTAAGTAAAAGAGACGGTCTTCTGACCGGACGGGTGGTGTGTTATATTATAAAAATTCAAAATAGATTATGATTACATGACAGAAACTCGTAAAAGTAAAGCAGAGACGAAAAAAAAAACTTGGTTGTAATAGTTTTCTTTCCACCACTGTCCACAGACGCGTTGCTTTACAGTCGCGCATTTGTCACTACATGCTTGTATGCAAAACTATGAAACTGTCGGCGAATCTGCAACGCCAGGACGATGCAGCATCGTCAACAGAATTACACTCGTGGACAGTAGACCCGTAGTTTAAATATAAAACAAATAAACACAAACGAAATAAACTGTACCTCTGCTTCCACTGACAGCGATGACAGACGTGATGACGTTTAAACAAACATATTAATACAAAACACAACTTGAACAAGAAATATATGAACATTGAACAACATAGCTTGTAGAATTTCAGCCATGTTTACTCAACCTGTTATTTATTCAGCTCATTCAATACTCGAACTCTATTCGCGTCAAATGTGAGAGAAACGCTCTCGGAATATTCACCGTTGTTTTGTAAGGCCGAATCCCGATTACGCCAGCGATTTGCAAGACGAATTTCGGTAAACATTGACGGAGGAAATGAAGCTGTGAAAATGTACGGTAGTTTAGTAGTTAGGGTGAATGAAGAAATAGTTCTTTATTATTCTTTATTGTACACAAGAGTTTTATAAAACAGTGAAAATAGGACAGGTGATGCACACAGGCGAGTGTGAGTGTAATGTGTATGTAGAATGTAGTCTGTTGTGTTGTTTAATAAAGATTGTGCATTGCAAATGGCGTATTTAGTAGGAAAGTAAAACTACGCTATTGAGAATACAGTAGTCGTGTCAATTGGGCACGCTATAATCGTTGTGGCATGGTGGCTTTTCAAGGACTGGCAGGACAAGCACCATGGCGTTCTCACCTTCCGTATGGCCACGCCGCCGCCGCCGAGATCCCGATCCCGATTCCCGACCACCGCCGTAGGCGCGGGTTCGCGGACGGCGCTCGCCGTCCGGCAATCTGGAAATAATCTGGACCGAGCCCAGTCGTCAACGGCGCGTTCTGTTCCACGCGCGCCTCAAGGAGATGTCAGCAAACTGTAGGGGCCCGGCAGGGCCGAAGCCTCTGGAGAACATGGGAAATCCGAAAGGTGTCCACCGTGTCCCCCAGATCGAAGGCAACGAAGGAACGGGGTAGGGGTTTAGTCACTAAGAGTCTGACACAAAAGAGTGGGAGAAGTCATTCTGATGACTCTCCTACCATAAAAAAAACCTTCCGTATGGCGCGTTTAGTTCGGGAGGTTTATGTCTCGAACTCAGGCGGAAGAAACGCCCGAGTGTCACCATTTTGTGAACGTGTCGTGTAATAATACTGACGAATGTAATGCACGGCTGCGTGCGTAGCAGTAAAACTGGATGATTTACACAAATGAACGGTTGATTGTATATTGTATTTACTTTGTTATTTTTTATTCACACGTTTGTATAAAGTTAATTAACATTGCTGTTTTATTACGTTTAGTATATGCTCAGAGTGTAGGTATATGCGGTATTTTGCGGTGCGCATTTTTTTTTACATATCGCAGCATACACTGAGATAGAAAACTTTTTGGCCTCGCAAATTTCTTTTTTTTATTTGTTCTTTCTAACGTCTCAGTCGTGGAAATTTTTGTATGTTTATGAGTTAAAGATCTAAACAGAAATCACCGAATAGAATCTACAGTGTCAAACTAATATTTTTGCGCGTAAACGTACTAATACACCCATCGTAACGTACTAATCGTCCATGCACTGTAGACTTGAAGCTCTACGCAAATTCATTTATTTATCTAAGTGTAATTTTTTTTTCTATTTAAGACCTGAATGCTACCTATGTCTAAAATTAATAAACGAATAATATGAATATAAAAAATAACAATTTGTTTTTCAACCTTGACGTTTGTTATGCTACTTAATTTCAATTTTATTCGATGTGATGCAATCATTGTGGCTCACCCCGAAAGCTTCACTTCTGAAACTCGTACAAAGCTGACGTCATAGAAATGCAAAATTCCGTGAAATTTTCATTAAATTCTTTGCACATTTTCAGAGGATGTGTGGCAATGTGTGGGTTTTCCTCGAACTTGGTTGAAGTAAAATCGTGAAAATTAAGAGAAATTACGAGTCAATGAGAGAAAATTGCAAAATAAACATGGATAAAATTAAGAAGGTGTTTTCCTGTGAAATGAGTTATTGTAGAGTTTAATGAATGATGAAATATAAGTTTACTATTAATTTATTATTGGAAAGGAAGAGGAGCTCGTGGCTAGATAATAAAAGCCGCACAGGTCGATCTTCAAGGTTAAGCAACGCATGCCTAGGTTGGTCTGTGGATGGGTGACCATCTTAACATAACGAGTTTCCTCCGTGCCTCGGAAAGCACGTTAAGCCGTTGGTCCCGGCTGTTATTTGGAGATCTTTGGCAGTCGTTACGGATAGTCAGAAGCCAGTAAATCTGACTCCAGTCTTGCCATGAAGTACCGTGTTTCCCCAGATAATGGGTTGTGGAGGTCTGGTAGGCAGCCGCTCCTCGTAAAATACTGGTATTCACCTGAATCCGGCTTGACTGGAAGCCGACCCCAATATAGTTGGGAAAAAGGCTAGGCAGATATTATTGGAAACGTTATGCGGAAGTAAATTGCACTTAACTAAGGCAGAAGTAGTGGGTAAATTAATTCATGAATCCCCGACCGCTCTCATTGGACCGCGCTGTTATTGTCTGACTATTGTGTCTCGTTTCGCGGGTATTGATAGGTTAAAAAAATAATATTTTGTACCTGCTACTATTGGTCTACCTACCATGCCCACGTTTATCATGTCCACCATCTATTACGTGACCCTGTACTGTACGTAACTCGGGTTTAAAATAAGGTACATTTCCGCGTGGTTAAAAAAGAAATGATTGTGCCATGAAACGTGTGATATGAAAGAAAATGAAGTTACTGATAGCGTGAGGGGTGTTAGGGCAGAATAGAAAAAAAAATGTGTTGGTTCGACCCCAAATAACCTGCCTACGTCCTTTTACCTACATAAATCAGGTAAAAGGACGCAGGCAGGAAGCTATGATATATATATATATATATGATGATGTCGCACAAACATTTCGGAACTGAATTGATTTCTGAGAAGGTACTTACATAGAAAGAAAAAAACTATTTGCGTCAAACATGGCGCATACCAGAGGTCTTACCATGACGTTTTAAAATGTCAGTCGTGCAAGAGGGACGGAACTACAGCTCGATCCCTTTAACAGTTCAGTTTAGGCCGAGAAACGCATCGCGTTAATAGCACATGGTAGGGTTTTAGTTCCAGTCAGTGCTCGGACACGCTTGACCTTAAATCGGTTTACACGATTACAGTTCCGCCACATTGGGTCAGTGGGAATTCTCTCGAGATTGTTGACAAATAGTTGCAGGAAATTGAAGGAAAGTTTAGCTGCTTTTAAGCGTATTTGTAAGCCACTGAGGGAAAAGATTTCTTAGGATTGTGTTTTCTTTCCAATTATTTACTTAACTTAAAGAAAATATTTCAGGTATAGGCGCTCATTTTTTAATTTCGCCTACTCGGGCTTAGTCCTTACAGTCCAATCGTAGAGCTACCCAGTCCTCGTTGTACCGTCAAACGGGGTGAATAGGAACGCAGGGGTGAATAGGAACGAAAGTTTGATTTTAATTTTTACTTTGATTAAATATTTTATCTTCATTTCTGTATAAGCATCGCCTTTTATTACAATTAATGGATATAGGAGTAATTAAATGCTGGAAAAACCTGTTAAATAACGTTAAAATCCAGTAACCATTTTCGTTCCTATTCACCCCGTTTGACTGTACGCAAGCAATGCGTGGGGAAGTCCTCTCTACATCATTGGATAATTTCCAACCTAAAAAGAAAACCACTATAAATTGAATATTTTTTCCTAGCAACTAATTCATAACATCGTAGAAATATGGCCTTCAAATCTGTCAGAAGACTATAAACAACATAGGTATTATGTAGATTTAAAAGTATATTAGCATAGACTGCCGCCTACCACTCTAGGAGATTGGCATGCACTCACTTCCCTGACAACACACTTATCGATTGAGGTCTTTGCACTCTGAAGGATGTCTCCGCTAAAGTGTTTATACGCGTATTCTCGTGCGTCATAAAAAGCGTATCAGAAATATTACTTTAGGCGCTGTGTATTTTCGTATCTAGATCAAAATAGTGTCATCATTATTAGGGTAAACAGACATTGAAGATATTTTCATCGAATTAGTTAGATTGTGTCTCCTGATAGCTACAACCTGGAAGTCTTTAATAAGTTATTTCTAGGTAAACGCTCTCGTAGGATGTATCCGCCAAAGTGTTTATACGCGTATTTAATTCTCGTGCGTCATAAAAAGCGTATCAGAAATATTACTTTAGGCGCTATGTATTTTCGTATCTAGATCAAAATAGTGTCATCATTATTAGGCTAAACAGACAAGGCAATGTATTGAAGATTTCTTCATCAAATTGGCTGGTGTACTATGTGTTTCCATTAGCTAATTCTTGGCAAGCGCGCTCTTTTATTGACTTGGTACATCATACTCAATACTCAATACTTTATTGCATTCCATAGTACATACAGGTGGTATAAATAATATTATCAAGATCAATTATGGACCCTTTCGGGCACAGCAAAAGTTAGGAGAGAGGACATAGACTCGGCTACAATTCATGGTATTAATTAATTATTATTATAAGTAATGAGACGTTTATGTATACCTTTTTGCAGTAAATTATGTTAGATATTTTGGTTTATTTTTCATAATTTTTCAATTATGTTAACATTGAAATTAATACATTTTTGTATATTATAATTTAAATTTTCGTTAGTAAATTAAGTATTTATTTAAATTAATTTATTATGTATAGATATTATAGTAACTTCTGTGTATAAGTACCTATTATTAAATTATGTCAAAT
Organism: Mythimna separata; assembly: GCA_030763345.1. Taxonomy (NCBI): domain Eukaryota; kingdom Metazoa; phylum Arthropoda; class Insecta; order Lepidoptera; family Noctuidae; genus Mythimna; species Mythimna separata. The sequence continues at coordinate 18,679,846 of CM061176.1, read as the reverse complement.
ATTTTCATTTGTTTTTTGTCGTTATTGTTATGAAGTTATGTTATTATTTAAATTAATTTATCGGTTACCATTGGTGAGATTATGGTCCAACGCGAGCCTATCAATATAATATAAGGGAGGAGCAGCTTACTTGCGCACTTCACACACTCAACCTGATTGTTAATGAGATTTTGTCGCACCTGAAGTGAATTCACAAGGAATGCATTATTTATAATTAGTTATAAACGTTTGTAGTAATTATTTGGGATAAACGCGTTTATCGCTTTGGAGATAAAAACATTATAAAGATAAATGTAAGATGAAATAAGGAAACAAACGAAATGGCAAAAAATATATCTTGCGACTGTATCTTCTTCTTGAACCTAATAATTAACCTTATAACTTTTTAGACAACAGCTGAATAATACTAAAAATCTGTACCAATTCATAATTTGCCAGTAAATTTCACCATTTCAGAAACGACAGTAACCACTTAATGTATCATTATAAACAGCGGTGTCTAAGTTTAACCATTCATAACGAAAAAGCTACGTAGAGACGAGAAATTCAGAGGAAAAAATACTTTGAATATATTTTATATTCATTCATGTTGGATACCTTCGCCTGAGTATTCCCACTTCATTCCGTTTAGTTACAGCTTGGAGTTTCTGCGGAAATATTTTCTGAGAGAAGATTTTCCGTCATGCTGGGTAAAAACTCATTTTAAAATTGATAAAACATTTAGATAACTCGATTAGTAACGCATGAATAATCACACTATTAATATTATTAAGATGAAAGTTTTACGTGTATGTCAGTTACTTTTTCACATTGAAGTAGCTAAACGGATTCGGATGAAAGGAGACAATTTTTTTTGGGCCCACTGTTAAACGGTAATGTTTATTAATGATATTGCACATGAAAATAGTGATCATCTTGTTATAATTAACTGACCAAAAATTATATCGATACGTAACCGGAATAATGAAATAATAGTAAAATAGTATTACGGCAAAAAATGCTTGTTAGGAGCGTTTTTAGACTTATTTTCAAAATCACCGTGGAACAAAACGTAATTTATACCCCTTGGAGATACTCTGTGTTCCAGTTTCCACACCCAGCAGCAACCTTCAACCTTTCAGAGCTGGATGATTTTCCTCAATTGTCATTCCAGGACCTAATTCTATTTTCTCTAGGAATTTATCAAATCAAACAATCTTGTTCATACTATGGAGAGCATGTCAGGGCCTCCGGACAATTCAAAATCGAGGTACCTGTCCATGATTATGGTCCAAATAAAATTATCTCCTACAAGGTAGGATACAATCGAGGCACACAAGTAGGAAAACTCATTATATTTATATATTAGTTGCTAAATCTATTACTAACAATAGAGCTGCTCTTGCTGGATACTGTTGTAATTGTTAAGTGGGCAGACGCGCTGTTGGTTGCTGTGCACATTGTGATGTGTATAGTGTGGTATTTATCTTGGGCACGGCATCAAGGTGAGGTGGAGCCACCTGCATCTTTTTAGGGTTCTGTACCTCAAAAGGAAAAAACGGAACCCTTATAGGATCACTTTGTTGTCCGTCTGTCTGTCAAGACCCATTATCTCGAGAACGCGTGAAGGTATCAAGTTGAAATTAAAACTATATACTCAAGTCCGCGGTCCCTTGAAGCTGTGTAAATATCAAACTTGTAAGTTGACGGGAAAAGGAGATACGCTCGTTTATGTTTCAAAAAACGTACATTTCGACCCTGTCAAAGGAATCAAAATTCATAAGGTACTTCCCGTTGACCTAGAATCTTGAAATTATGGTACAAAGCATGGTAATTTTAGCACAAATATAGAATAAAGTCTGAAAACTGAAGATTTGTAGTTACGTCACAAGATTTTATTCTTTGAAAAATCTTCAAGACTCGATTCGAGAATTGAATTGTTTTCATAGGTAAGTTGGTACGGAACCCTCAGTGCGCGAGTCCGACTCACACTTGCCCGGTTTTTTAGATGAAATACTGCTTTTAAGAGATAAACAGTAATAATATTTCTTGTGATGTACCTATAATGTGTTTTTTCCCAACCAGCTTATAACACATCACCTTATTATTTTAGATTTACAGTAATGGCCGGCAAAAACCGCGCTATTTCGAAATGAATACCTACATCTAATCCATTTTCATGAACAAGTCTATCAAATCGTGTAAATCACATCAAAATCTGTCACGTAGTACAGACGTGACTTTGTTTTATACTATATATAATTGAAAAGTGCACTATTTTGACTTAAAATACCAAGGAGACCTATCCACTCATAAGACAAAAACTCTTGTGAGATTTTAAGTTATTATGAGAGTCATGTTTTGACTGTCGTATTTCACATTATTCCGGTTTCATACAGTTTTGCTAATATTACCACTGTAATCTATAGATTATAAGCAATAAACTAACGTGCATTTCATTGCTATACGCCACAATTTGCAGTGGGCCTATTCCCCAAACAAAAGAAATTGTCTCCTTTGGCACACGAGTAAATGTTCTGCATCACTTCCAGGACATAATCTACCCGTGTGCGTATTGATTGATAGACGGATATGATAGATTCCTTATTGGACACCTTAAATACAATTTTACAGTAAGAGTTTATCCCTAAAAGCGATTTTTTAAAGACAACCTTTGAGTGGATTTGACAGAGACGGAAATAAAATACGCAAGTATTTCTTGGTGTACTATTTACATTATATACAATACATGGCTAATTTATTTATAATATACTTACGTGTGCTGACATTGGATAATTTTAATAGTAGTCAAACGCCAGCCTACCAACAATAAATAAATAAAAGTAAATTTCAAGTCTCATTTCCCGTATAAAATACGCTCTCACCAATGTTTTCAAACCATCAAAAAAGCTATTGACTAACAAAAATAAAACAGATGTAATCATAACATTTCATTTCCCATTGCGTATTGATACGTGCCTCAATATTGAAGTTTAAATTGCCTCACTGAAACTTGCAATCCAATTTATGTTTTGAAATTATTTCAGTAAATATGTCAATGATAAATTGATCTGTCGTGTCTTATGGAATAACACCTCTGGGACTTTGGGCTATCCGTCACGTTTGTGAGATTTATCTGATACTGTGGATTTTAATGTGTAGCATTGAGCTTTAGCGACGAGTAATACTCACCACCGTAGTGGCAACTTATCGTGGCTAGCCCATTTTTATGTGAGAAATCATCCAATGATTTTTCCCTCTTGGAGCGTGGCATGTTAGACTTTTAGTGACTAAAACCAACTCCTTTGTTCCATTTTTGCCTTTTGTTCGAAGGCCTCGGGGTTCTTTTTCGTACAACCCATGGCCCCAGTAAGCTTCAGCCTTGCTGACATCTCTTTGAGGCGCGTGTAAAACTCTATACGACGTTGACGACTCGGACTCGGTTCGGACGGTTACCGGGCGGCAAGCTGCCCGTTGCTCATCGTCCGCAAGCCCACGCCTACGGTGGCTGAACGCAGCCGGCCTTGGTTCAGACAATGGTCTGGAGCGAAAAGAAATGAGAAGTTGTTGCCACTTTCAGCGAAGCAGTAACACATGTGAAGGAGATGGCAGTAACCGTGAGGGAACGGACATCCTATCGCCCCATCCTCGTTGCTCATTTAGCTCATTTTTAAACCAAAATATCTAATACCTTTTTTATCATGACGCTTCAAAACCACTTCAAAACATTAAACCACTTCAAACATTTTTTATCGTAGGTAAGGTTACCTACGATAAAAAATATGAAGCCACATAATAAACTATTATTTTTATCGAGCAAACATCAAGGCTCTGACGGCCAGCATCCCTGTAATTCAGCACACCGACCCTTATTAACCGAGAGTCCCTCAAGAACACTTTACGAGGGAAACGTGCCCAAACTCCGGCTTCCAAGTACTACAAAAGGTACCTACTATCATAATAATAGGTACTTATTATACCTCGTACCTGTAGTGGATCAATCGTTAGTTACTTTATTTATTTTATTTTGTGAATTGGTTAAAATCATACTAGGTTCAAACTCAAAGTGTCACGGCCCTATCTTCAAGGTAAAACCAACACTTGCAAGTTAATTTAGCTATGGCAACGAAATGTCGGTGCCATCTTTGCTAAATTGAATGTTTTATTTCAAAGTAGGTATAGCAAGTAGTTTATACGAGTACTTATTTATTATTTTAAATTATTATTTAGAAATAAGTTTATAAAGCAATACTTCATGTTTCTATTGTATCATCATCATATCTCAGCCGAAAGATATCCACTGCTGGACATAGGCCTCCAAGCGTCGCCACAGCGACTGGTCCTGTGCGTGTCGCATCCTTCGGATTCCCACGACCATCACCAGGTCGTCGATCCACTTATTCTATATATTTCTATTTTATGAAAGATTTTAATTAACTACTGATAATATCCAGAAGTTTGTAAAAAAGAAAATGTCTTCTGTATTTGCTCACTGGTCGATTAGTCACTCAAGCACTTTGTCATTTTTATAATTTGTCATTTTCCTTCTAATTTTTATTAGAGCGGCGATTTGACATTTTAATTTTCGCAATTTGACCTTTTCTTTTTTAATCTTAATTTTCCAAGCAGTCAAGAAGTAAAACGGGAATTTCATTAGACTGACGCACACATGGGTGACGTCTGAATTGAACGTAGGACTGCTTCGCATGGCGTCGTGTGGCGTGGGTCTAATGTAGCTCTACAAGTCTACTTGCCATATAAAATGTATGGAGACAGACACCCCCGGATCGGCGTACGTGGTCCATGTGGGCGCGATGTAGTTCTACCTTTATTCATGTTCGAACTTGACGTCAATTTGACTGAAACTCGGACAACAAAAAAACGGTAAAGTGTTGATCTGAGATTATAAAAAGGCTTTTTAACGTCAAAATCTTTTAATAAAGAATTTGAGTTCATAAAGGCAGAGTTAATTTTTTGTTTTTTTCTTTTGTAAAGGAAAGTTTTTCCGTCGCCACAATGTTTTCATGCCGTCGGTCGCTTCTATTAAAGGAATTGTGCAAAATCTTAAAGACTCCGCGTTTTCGGCTACGAGACACGAATAATAAAATGCTGACTGAAATCTTTTTCTTTGGAAAAGTGTTGAGAATTGTACGGTTTGGCAAAATATCGTACCTTAAGTGTTTATAAGGTCATAGTGGAGAATGGTAATTTTAAAGGATTCGCGTACTACTATATTTTTATAAATAAAAGGAGAAACTGACTGACTGACATATCAACGCACAGCCGAAACTACTGAGACTAGGAATATGAAATTTTGCACAAGGTTTTCTTTTATGTCGTAGGCGAGGATTTTCCAAAATTCACTCCCTAAGGGGATGAAACGGGGGTCCAAAGTTTGTATGGAGAAACCTACTTTTACGCAGGCGATGCCACTGGCAGAAACTAGTACTTGATATGTAAAGCTGTGTTCGGGCATGAACCTTCTTCTGCGAAGCAGTAATGCAAGTGAAGTAGGCGGCTGGCCTGTTGGTCTAGTGGTTAGTGACCCTGACTGCTATGCCGGAGGTCGTGGGTTCGATTCCCACCCAGGACAAATGTTTGTGTGATGAGCACGATCATTTGTTCTGTGTCTGGGTGTACTTTATCTATAATATGTATGTATTTAGAAATATATAAGTATGTTTATCAGTTATCTAGTACCCATAACACAAGCTCTGCTTAGCTTGGGACTAGATGGCGTTGTGTGAAAGTAGTGGAATATTATTATTATTATATTAATTTTCAACCACCGTAGGCGTGCGCTTGCGGACTTCGAGCAATAATCAGATCATCAGCAACTCACTGTCCGGCCACCGGTAACCATTCGGACCGGTTCGTCGACAGCGCGTAGTATCCACACGTACCTCAAAGAAATGTCAACAAAACCTACTGGGGCCATGGGTTGATTTTCGAAAGGAAAACCCAGGGCCCTGGAATGCAATGCAAAGAAGCAACATAGGTGTGGTTTTAGCCAGTAAAAAACTAACACGCCCTCCCGCTCCAGCCTAGTGGGAGAAGTAATTGAAAGATTGCCTACCTTAAAAAATACCGGGGAATTGTAACGTTACATGAAGAATTCAAGTACCTTCTATACAATATACTTGATATGTAAAACTGTGCTACTTGAATTTCCATACCAGATTCGTATCAACCCCAGGGAATTACCGTCTTCCTTTGAGCTTGGTAGTCATAAATTGAGATACTATATTAACATACATTTTTACTACGCAATGTATTTAGTTTAGTTAGGAGCTCATGGCTAGATAATAACAGCCGCACGGGTCGATCTTCAAGGTTAAGTAACGCTTGCCAAGGTTGGTCTGTGGATGGGTCACTATCTTAACATACCGAGTTTCCTCCATGCCTCGGAAAGCACGTTAAGCCGTTGGTCCCGGCTGTCATTTGTAGATCTTTGGCAGTCGTTACGGATAGTCAGAAACCAGTAAACTCTGACTCCAGTCTTGCCATGAAGTACCGTGTTACCCCAGTTAATGGGTTGTGGAGGTCTGGTAGGCAGCTGCTCCTCGTAACATACTGGTATTCAGCTAAATCCGGCTTGACTGGATGCCGACCCCAGTATAGTTGGGAAAAGGCTAGGTAGATGATGATGATGCAAGCTTCATGCAGGCGTACACCAAGCGTCTAATGACGAATACGCGTCAATGAAGCTACGCATCTATGAACAGTAGGCAGAGGCAAACATTAAATTCACACGCATGAAAGATTCCAGCACAAATATTACTAGCGACCTTGTGTCATATTATCTTACCATAACTACTAGTTACGATGAGACGACGATTTTCCTTAGCATGGATAATGATTGTTTATAGCCAGTTAGCCTTTGTCGCTATTTGATGCTAAATATACTAGAAAATGATTGAGGTTAATGCTGATTAAAAGATAAGAGGTTGACCGACCTTAGTACTAAGTGTAATGGTTGGTTAAGCACATTCTGTACTTCACGTACGGCGATGCACAACAGTGCGTGGTGAATATTCTGTTTATGACTTTTAAGAATCCCTTACCAATACACTACGATGACTTCTTCACCCTGTTTTGCCATTCTGAAATCAAGTATCGGGCAGTTGCCCGAAATGGACATAATACCCAGATGGGTATTATGTCCATTTCGTATTTTCTCCGTTGAAAAAAATAGATCTTTCGACCAGATGGTCGAAAGATCTATTTTTTTCAACGGAGGTGTGTGGAACTTTACACCCTGTTCCGTATATCTTTCAAAAGATGTGAAATTCTTGAATACTCATAGATTCTTTAACCTTCAAGTACTAGGATATCAGAAGATACACGTGGCTTGTATTAGCACAGAAACCGAAGGCTGAGCTGAATCATAATCCAGTTGATGCCGCAGCGACTTGACAATGGTACGTGTTCTCTTTGATCCGTCTCCAGGCGTTCAGTTCAGACATGATAACACTCGCCCTTTGTTACTTACCCGCCCGAACCGGACACAACACTCATCTGGTCGGAGGATCCTCCCTCCCTTTCCCCTCCAAACGGAGGATTACGGGACTTTACACCCTGTTTTGTTAGTCTGAAATCAACTATTGAGCAGTTGCCCGAACTGGACACGACACCCGTCTGGTCGATGAATTCTCCCTTTTCAACTGACTTCACACCCTATTCGACATACTTTTAAAAGATAAGTGGAATTCTTGAATATTTATAGATTTTTCCATCTACATTTCTCATCACAATGTACCAGGATATCAGAACATACACGTGGCTTGTATTAGCACAGAAACCGAAGGCTGAGCTGAATCATAATCCAGTTGATGCCGCAGCGACTTGACAATGGTACGTGTTCTCTTTGATCCGTCTCCAGGCGTTCAGTTCAGACATGATAACACTCGCCCTTTGTTACTTACCCGCCCGAACCGGACACAACACTCATCTGGTCGGAGGATCCTCCCTCCCTTTCCCCTCCAAACGGAGGATTACGGGACTTTACACCCTGTTTTGTTAGTCTGAAATCAACTATTGAGCAGTTGCCCGAACTGGACACGACACCCGTCTGGTCGATGAATTCTCCCTTTTCAACTGACTTCACACCCTATTCGACATACTTTTAAAAGATAAGTGGAATTCTTGAATATTTATAGATTTTTCCATCTACATTTCTCATCACAATGTACCAGGATATCAGAACATACACGTGGCTTGTATTAGCACAGAAACCGAAGGCTGAGCTGAATCATAATCCAGTTGATGCCGCAGCGACTTGACAATGGTACGTGTTCTCTTTGATCCGTCTCCAGGCGTTCAGTTCAGACATGATAACACTCGCCCTTTGTTACTTAAGCCATCGCCATTGTTTGGCGCAGACGTTTCAGATTAGATTGTTAAGCCCTCTTACGTTTTCTGTCTGGACAATCAAGTTATGATCTTAGCGATATGTTCAGTTTTTCATTGGATTATGTCAGTTTTTTTATGGTCATAGTATCATAGGTAGCAAACTCGTACATTGAAGAATCAATCTTGTAATGTCTGCTCCAATGGAGCTCAAACAGCCTCTCCTAGAGAGAGAATGTGAAGGACTCGACCATACGAGCTCAGTACGGGTTGCTTGACGTCAAATGATCACGCCACGTACTGGAAAACACAGCGTTAAAAGGGTATCCCCACAAAGTGGACCGATGAGGTGAGTTTCGGGAATCCAATGGATACGATACGCATAGAACTGGTCGTCGTGGCGACATTTAGGGAAGGCCTATATCCAACAGTAGACGTCTTTCAGCAGAAATGATGATGATGATAATGATTACATGTTTTCGAATTTTTAGTTGTTAAAAATACTAGAAAATTTCAGAAAACTGTGAGGACTATTTAATCATCCCTCGTCAGACAGTTCATATAGCTATGAACTACTGATGTTGTTCAGCCTTAGCAGGCAGAACAACGTCAGTAGTCTCCGCTGCAATATATTATGCACTACTATAAATGGAAAACATGCCAGATTATACTTTATTCGTTTTAAAAATAGCGCTGAACACTTTTTTAAAATCCTTAACCATCGTCATATAGACGTCTAGTCGCTTCAATATCAGGATCCGCTTGAAGCACGTTCTATTTTACGATATCGTTGAAAAAAACATTGTCAGATTATTGAAAAATTTTTTAGTTCATAAAATATGAAATACGCTTAACTTACTCGTAGCTTCGACAACTTGGAGAAATTTATTGGAGGGTTGAAAGGAAATCAAGAATAGTAAATTTAAAATTTCTGACTTATAAATGATACGACTCGGAATAAATATTATACTTTGTACCTGAGTAGATGCGTAATCATTCTTAACACTTATATCACACTAATATTATGAGTCTAAGTTTCAGCTGAAAGACGTCCACAGCTGAACATAGGCCTCCCTCGAGAGTCGCCGTCGCCATAACGACCGGTCATCGGCCTTGTGCTTTTCGCATCCATCGCATTCCCGACGTATGTGTATGTGTGTTTCTTCTAATTTCAAAGGAATGTCTATTAAATTTGACACACCGGCAGACTATGTCCAGGAATAGCACTTAAATTTTTATTATTCCTCGTTTGTTAATAAGAGCAAGTCTAAAATAAACCACTTTTTGTTTAACCTTTACAGAAAGAGCCAGCGCGGACACTTAAAACCAAAAATATTTACCTACGTAATTTAGAGTAATTCAATTTAGCTTTTAGACCACTACATTAAAAAAGCAAAAGCGCGCTCTTAATGCTCTCAATCTACGGTTTCATTCTTTAATCTGTCATGTAGTTGTGATTGTGGCATGCTGGACACACATTTGGTTTTGTCATGTATAATAGTAACATTTATGGTGACTGGTAATTAGTGACCACTTGGTACTTAAACACGTGATGGTACTCATGATAACAAAAAACTTTTAGTGAATAATCTGCAGTTCAGTACAATTATGCTCGCTTACTAAATGGTCAAAATGTATTGAATTGCTGATTACACATTATATGACCATAGCGTTGAAAACTTTAAATCAAACCTCAGCATCGAACATGATTTAAAACCATTTGAAACTGTCTATAAAATAATTCGCCACATTTTATCAACATCCACCTGAAAACGAAGCAGAGTGCATTATCAACAATTGGTGGGCTGCCGTTCAACAATGAGCCACTTGGCTACTTTGTCGAGGTAATTTTAACACAATCAAGTTTTAACCAACATTGATTTTCGAAACGTTCTGTTTAATACTCGTATAAAATATTTAACGTATTGTTCCTTGGTACAATGGAATAATTGAACGGTTTCTGGTAAAATGTTAAGGTATTTTTGTACTGAAAAGTGGTTCATTTTGTACGTGCAACGTTGCTTACCGCATCGATACCTCAAGACTTGTGTAATAATGAAAATGTTTGTCTGAAATTGATAATTTTAGCCGTCCTAAGAGTATTAATCCACTAGGACCGAGGCCGAGGCCAACTCGTCGACGGCGCGTAGTGTTCTACGCGCGCCTCAAAGAGATGTCAGCAAACCGTAGCCCCTAGAGCTGCGGAGATTTTCTGAGAAGGAAACCCGTAGTCTTAGAACGCAAAGGGCCACTGAAAGGCAATGGTGTGGTGTTAGTCAGTAAAAGTCTGACACGCTCTTCCAATCCACAAAGAGAGGTATTACCATTAGAATAATTAAAAAAAAATATATATATATACCTAAATAAAAACTGAGAATTGAGTGTCTTGTTATTGATAAAATGGCATAATATATATCAAAATATTATAATTAAGTCTATTCAAAATGTAATAATAATAAAAAAAAACAAAATTAATATGAGAAGACTTCTTTTTTGATAATGTACTCTCAATTTTATATAAGCGTAGCCTCAAGATAACCTAGACATCACTACAACACAAAACTATACCACAACTATATTCACAATTCTGCTGCAGTTAGTAGACTAGTCATCCAATATAATTAATTGCCGTTATAGCACCGTTTGGAAGTGTCAGCGGCGCCGGTGTCCGCACGGCTCGACGCCTCCCGTATCGAACATCAAACGACCGCCACGGTTGATTGCACACGGTATTTTTTATTAAAATAATGTTGGCGTTCCTGAAGCTGAAAGGTTGTAGACTTTTTTTTTTTGTTTTTGTTTTACATGAAACGTAACAAATGTGAGTTTTTGTGGAAGGGTTGATCCGTGTTTTTAGGTGGGAAATTATGCAATGACTTCTTTCGCTATAGGAAGAGTGGAATGTTAAACTGTTACTGACTTAATCCCATTCTTATGTACCTTCTTTGCTTTCGTTTCAGGACCCTAAGGTCCTCTTTTGCACAATCCATGGCGCCAGTAGGCTTCAACCCTGCTGGGCCCCACGGTTTTACTAATCTCTCTTTGAGGTGCGCGAGCGTTGAAACTCAGGCTCGATTCGAACGGTTTCTGGACAGCCGGGCTGCAAACCATCCACTGCTCGTCGTCCTCAAACCCACGGTACATCTACGGTAGCCACAAATCGAGGTCGGGATCCCGGGAACTAGGGCATGAGGATGTCCGTTCCCTTACGTAACTTTCCCCTTCATTAAATAATTTGAGTATTACTGTAATGCGATTGATTTGATGCGGGAAATCATCAAATGATTTTTCCTGTTCCAGAATGGAGCTGGGGGCGATTCAGACTTTTACTGACTAAAACCACACCAGTATCCTTCAGTTACTCTTTGCGGTCCAAGATCACAGCTTCCCTTTCAGAAGTTACCTGCGATCATAACAAACATCCTATTTTAGAGCCATACAAAATAAAACCTTCACCAAAATAGTCGATACTGTTGTATTAACAAAACCACTTTTAAACCTTCCTGTATACTACATCCGAAGTTTTTTTTTTGAAACTGTATGAGGACTTCAAAAGGCCCAGCAAATCCGTCAATCCATTCACTGCAATATCGACAGCCATTTGTGATGGTTTGTCAAAGCCTTTATTCCTGTTGTACTATTTTTTCAGGTGAATTGATTGAAATGGTTACACAGGTATCCATGTGAAAATTATAGATAGGAAATGTTTCAGCTTTCAGTGTTTATTTTAGGTTGGAAATTGGAATCGAGTTATTTGTATGAATGGTAGTTAAATGATATTTCTGCGGGATTATAGTAGTAGCTGCGATTCTAAAACGCAAAGGGTAACTGAAGTAAAACAGTGTGACAGTAACTCTTGCTCCAAAATTATCCCATACTCCCGGGATAAAAAGCATCCTTTGTGCTATGCCAAGACATGATCTACCCGTGTGCTGTGTCCAAAATATTATCAAAATTCGTTCCGCCTTTTGAGAGTGAAGTTGTACCTAATAAACTTCACACACGCACATATATAAATGCTCACCTTTATAATAGTGTAATTACAAGACACAGCCTAACTACTTACGTGTTTTAAAAAATATGTAATTAATTAATAAAAAATATACTTCTTCGATAAATTTTCTTTAAAAGTGATTTATAAAGTTAGATTCTTATCATAATAGAAAGGGCTATATCCGTTTTATTATAGCGATAAAAACAGATAAAAGTTCCCGATAAAAATGACAACCGCTAATCGTAAAGTACGAGTCGTTAAAAATTTAATGGTTTAATGGATATTTCCACGATGGCAGTTGCAACTAACCGACTTTTAGTACGAAATCATTAACTAATTGCACTATTTTCTCTCTGTAATAACGTTAGTTTTTTATACCAGCAATATATCCAGTTTATTTCAATTATAAGCGTTATAGACTATAAAAATTTGGACCCCTTAGGAAGTGAAGTTAGGAAAATGCTTTCTCAGTGCAATCCGTTCAGTGATTTAAGTTGCGAAATTTCATATAAATAGGTCCAGCCATTTGGAAGGAGTGCGACAGCAAACACTGACACGAGATGTTTAAAAATTAGATATAGATAAACTTTGCACTAATACGAGAAACAAACATCATCATTTTCCTACGGGTCTGTCCCGTGCCCCGCCCATTCCTTCCATTCTTCCCTCCATTTTCTTTCATATCACTCTTAACACAATCCATCCATCTTTTATTTGGCCTCCCTCTATCTTTACATGTATATTCAAAACTCTTTTAGTAACATACGTGAAGCACACAAGAGTGAATAATTATATCATTTTTAGGCAAGCGTGGTCCATCGTTGACCACATCATCGCTTACCATCAGGTGAAACAGTGGTCAAACAAGCCCCTATCAGTAATAAAAAAAATTGATTGTTTTACTTATTTTTATAATTGTTTGTTACAGGTAAACATTTAATCATTTGGCTGCCTTCAATTTGTGAGTAATATGAAAGGGCTGGTTGGTGCTACGCCAGTTAATGAGTTGTGGAGGTCTGGTAGGCAGCCGCTCCTCGTAAAATACTGGTATTCAGCTAAATCCGGCTTGACTGGAAGCCGACCCCAATATAGTTGGGAAAAGGCTAGGTAGATGATGAATAAGAACTTCAGACCTATTTCGTTATGATAACGATATAAATGAAAAACAAGCAAATAATCATTTTGACACGCAGCGCAATCCAGTGACTCAAGAACGGGCAGTCTAATCTGTCCGCTATTACTTTTAGGATCCCACTAAAAGGGCACGTTCTAGAAACAAGAATAAATTCTTAATCTTCTAATAACATCCATCAACCCGCCCTGGACCCACGTGATGAATTCTGCCCATTCTCTTTTCTAGAGAGGAGACCTGTATCCTCAATTAACAAACAAATATATAACTGCATTCAACTGCACAGAAGTAATACCTGCTAAAAATCTTTCTACGAATATCAAAGAGCTTCATGTAATATCTTTCCTGAAGTTATCTCATCTGACTTTTCGATGTTGAGTTCAAGACAGTTGCAGTTTTACTTGAATGATCAAAATTACATTTTAGTTCCCTTCAAAGACGCGAAGATCGTTGAACTCATCCAAACTTTGCCGTTACTTTGTGCTGTGTTCGGTCTCAACTTATGTTTACGGCTGACTACTCTGTTTCATGTTGTCCTAGTACATAGTAGTTGGAAGTTCATAAGCCAAAGTGTTGTGTGTGTGTGTTTAATTACATTAATATTATAAAGCTGAAAGCTTCGTCTTCGTAGAGTAATACTTAGTAGTGCATAAAGTTTTAATAAATAAAGGTAAAAGTTTGTAAGTGTGACTTTATTAGTTATTCACGCTCTAACGGCTGAACAGATTAGGATAACATTTGGTACACGGATGACCTATATAATATCACTACAAAATTAGTAACAACCAATTTTTAGAATTTTATTGTGCCGTACTGTAAGGAAGACCTGGCGTCTTGCCAAAAATCCAATATTCTAGGTCAATGGGAAGTACTCAACAAGTTTTGATGTCCTGGCGATTGTCAAAACAGGCACCGTAATACGAAATATAAACAGCTTATCCTTAGATCACGAACTTTTAAGTCAACGAACTTAGAAGTTTGATATTTTACTGCTCTACGGGGTAGCAGATCTGAGTATTTTTTTGATATTAATTTCAGCTTAATACCTTTACGTGTTCCTGAGAAAAAAGTTCTTGAAAAACGGACAATAAAGTGATCATATGAGGGCTCCATTTTGTACCGACAAAAATCCGCGTCTTCCATAATGCACAACGAATATGACCGGACGGTATAAATACCGTCTGAAGAGTTCCGTTTTGTACCGACTGAGAAAAATCTGCGTCTTGTGATAATCTTTTTCAATTTCACCCACGTCTTCTTCTTAACAATTATTATAACAACGACGGAACAAATCCAATAGCTACGTAAATTACAGCGGTCATCCCCAGGGGGATAATAAAAGTTGGTTTATCCGCATTGTTGCCCAAAGCTATCCGCCGAATTAAACTTTTGAGTAATTTTACCGTTTACGTTTTTTTTTGTTAGGCTCTAAGTAATTGTTTTCTTTATTTTTGGGCTTGTATTTTAGGAGTTTATTAGACGACTAAGAACGAAATGAAGTTACTTTATAATTAGTGTGCTAAAAGATAGTTGGTTTCGAGGATGTATGGTTTCTTATCAACTTGTCATGATCAACTACGACATCCTTTATCAGAATCCTTCATAACCAGCCTTATAACCCATGGGAAATAGTAGGAAAATGATACTCATGACTCTAGAACGCCAAAGGCAACTGAAAATCACACCTATGGTTTTAGTCTGTAAAAGTGTGATTCATTCTCTCATTGCACCCTAGAGCAAGAGAAGTCATTAGATGATTTGGACCTTTAATAAAATAACAGCCTTATTAGGCTGCCATTGTTGGGACTATGGTCTCCTTTCTAAGAGTCTTTTTGTAGTGGTACAGTCGCGATGCTGTAGCGCGTTAGCATCATGGCGCAATTTCACTGGTCGTTAACTCGTTCGGTATACAGCGTACGGGGAGTCCCCGCAGGCGAGATAACAACCAATGAAAGTTACAAGTCGATACATGTTCGTAATGGCGCAATTTCATTAGTCGATAGAGCCCGCATGCGGGGTGCAAGAGATTTCTGGACCGCATGCTACAGGGCCCGCATTCGGGGAACCGTAGACGGTATACCGAACATATATCGACTTGGTAACTTTCATTGGTTGTTATCTCGCATGCGGGGACTCCCCGCATGCTGTATACCGAACGAGTTAACGACTAATGAAAATGCGCCATTATACCGTCTACGGTTCCCCGAATGCGGGCCCTGTAGTACGCGTTCCAGACATCTCTCGAACCCGGCATGCGGGCCCTATCGACTAATGAAAACGGTTCCCCGAATGCGGGCCCTGTGGCATGCGTTCCAGAAATCTCTCGCAACCGGCATGCGGGCCCTATCGACTAATGAAATTGCGCCATCACTTCTGTAGCGCGTTGCAAATGCGACTAAGGCGCGTTAGTTTACCGATGCTTTCGTATATTTGCGAAACGCGCATACGCAGCCCTAGGAGTGGAATTCCTTGCCAGAGTTTGTGTTTCTTGATAGCTACAATCTTGGTGTATTTAAAACTAGAGTGAATATTATTATTTCTATTATTTATTATTATTACTAGGCAAGCGTGCTCAAAATAATAACAAAAATATCACGTTCTATAACTTCTTATGATAAATTGAGTGTTATTTACATTCAAATACTTTATCATACAGAACTATTTTCATTACTTTCTCCACGAATTGCGATATCTATAAATGTGTAACCTTATCTAGGAATGCTTTGGGGAGTCTGTGCCTTCATTATAACTATATTGTAATACCAATATCTGGAATGTAACTTTCATGAGGCAAAGTTAATAAATAACATTTTATTTCACTTATATTGAGATATAACGCTCTGACGAGCATGTTTACTAGGGTTTTCTAAAGGTAAACCAAGCCACACGTAGTAAAATACTAGCCTACAAGATATTACGGTTTCTACAAAGTTCGTTGTACGAAGTGAGAATTTGTACAAAGTTGCCTTGAGCATCGTAACTAGGGATTTTTTCGGCAGAACGGCAGGCAATGTTTTCCACGTTTGGACTCATCGCACTTTACCATTTTTTTTATGTAGAAAATCATCTAATGAAGTCTCGTTTGTCTAGGGCGGAGTGGGAGGGCGTGCATGACATTCATTTACTAAGATCTACTCCTATAATCCTTCTTCAGGGAACCAGGTTTTCCTAGCAACAGCGAACCCATGGCCCCAATAGACTTTGATCCTGCAGGACCACCTACTGTTGTCTGGCATCTCCTAAAGGCGCGCGTAGAACACTACGCACCGTCGACGATTTGAGCTCATTTCGGATGGTTATCAGATGGCCGCAGATGTTTTCCAACTTAAAAAAACCTGCCAAGAGCGTGTCGGGCCACGCTCAGTGTAGGGTTCCGTAGTTTCCCGTCCGTCACACTAAGTGTCCCCAATTTTTCAAAAACTGTGTCCCATCAAGTTCAAAATAATTTTCCTAGAAAGTCTTTATAAAGCTCTCCTTTCCAGATTTTTTCATATTTTCTATACTTATGGGTCAAAAGTTACAGGGAGGGGGGGACACATTGCTTTTTACTTTTGGAGCGATTATTTCCGAAATTATTGACATTATCAAAAAATGGATTAAGTAAACCCCTATTCATTTTTGAATACGTACCCAAAAATATATTACACGTCAGGTTTAAAATAAAAAAAAAACACTTTCTACTTTACATGTAGGGGGGCTACACTAATATTTTTTTTTCTACTTTGTCGGCGTGATTAATATGCATATTGGTACCAAATTTCAGATTTCTAGTGCTAACGGTCACAGAGATTAAGCGAGGACGGACGGACAGACATGGCGAAACTATAAGGGTTCCGTTTTTGCCATTTGGCTACGGAACCTCCTTCTGCGAAGCAGTAATGCTCGTGAAGGAGGCTGCTGACCGCGAGCGCGTGAGGGAACGGTTCTCACGCCGCCGCCGCCGAGATCCCGATCCCGATTTCCGACCATTCCTAAAGGTTGACACCGAGTCCCCCCCAGAACGAAGGCAACGAAGGAACGGGGTAGGGGTTTAGTCAGTAAGAGTCTGACACGCCCTCCCGCTCCGCCCAAGAGCGGGGGAAGTCATTCTGATGATTCCCCTACCGGAAAAAAAAAAGATACAATAGTAGATTTTCAGCTAAATGTCTCAGAGTCTTCTAAACAAAGTCAACCCCAAAACTAACCACATCACCACCACAACTTCCCTAACACCAAGGCAACACATACCGAACCCCATTTGTACGCACATCACGTACCACAATAGTGAGACGTGAGGCGCCCTCTGCACATATTAGATTTGCGTCCATTACGCGCACGTAATGGCCCAGTTGTTATGGCCTGTTTGTAGCACGGATGCGCAGACTTATGGTGGCGTTGACTAGACCAGACTATTGAACTCGTGGAGTACTGGAATGGGCTTCTGTTCTGAAAACATTATAAAGTTACTCTATTGTAACCATGGAAAGTAGCTAATCAACTAAAAATTTTAATTCCAGTTGGAACGGCAATCATTATAGTAAAGAAAAGTTTTTAACCACTGCGTAATTTTTTTTTGTTGGCTCAGTGTAAGTAACAAGAACACAAGTCGACTTCAAGGTTAAGCAACGCTTGCCAAGGTTGGTCTGGGGATGGGTGACCATCTTAACATAACGAGTTTCCTCCGTGCCTCGGAAAGCACGCTAAGCCGTAGGTCCCGGCTGTCATTTACAGTCGTTACGGATAGTCAGAAGTTAGTAAATCCGACTCCAGTCTTGCCACGAAGTACCCTGTTACCCCAGTTATTGGGTTGTGGAGGTCTGGTAGGCAGCCTATGCGGACTTAATGGTAATTCGTCGATATTTGCCAAAAATTACATAAACTTATTACAGTGCATTTAAATAAAATGTTAGTGCTTGAATCATTATTTTAATTGGGGTGTTTAAGGGTTATTTCAACATAATTGTATTTATATTTTTTTATTGGTTCACCTGTTTCCGCGTGACATTGAATCAAAGTTGTGTTTCCATTTATTATATTAGGTCATCGACTAGCTAGCAGGGGCTACGGGGTCACGACTTTTGGAAGTTGATAATCGAAAAATATAATCCGCAAACAATTTTTTTTATTAATGGGAGACTCTCAAAGCCTGCGGATACCGTGAGAATTAGGTATTAGTTGGGCCTGTTTCATTATAAAAACAATATCCTGTTTAGGCTTTGCCACAGTTAGGTAATAAGGAGCTCTCAATTTTTCAGTATACAGGGTTCCTTCGGGACTACCTACGCCACTGCTTCCATCATCCTACTGAATAAAACAAAACCTCGGTTAAATTTAATGAATAGTTAAGTGTATTCACTAACTAGTTTTTGCTTCCGGCTTGACCCGCGTAACAGAAGGGAACCTAAACCCGGAATAAAATGTATCTTATAATACGCTTTTTCAAAGCATGGCTTACTCGTATGCAAAATTCTCATCCAAATCAAATCCGATTATAATTTCGGTGTCTTCAAAGCTCGAGTGAATAGGCTCTTAATAAATTAGTGCGTCTCATCATCAACTGCATCACTCTTTCCAATCGCAATCAAGCACTAGTTTTTATTGTTCAAAAAAAAAGCACTCCCCAACTTTTATCTTTCTATTATTAGTATCATAGTGTGATGTAAGTAGATCAGCGCAAATTCTTTAATAAAAAATCGAATTTTTCAAGAATGACTAAAATCGATTCAGCAATCACTTTAAGCACCCCTGGTTTATAGAATTAAATCATCCAGCCCGCTTTTTGTCCAATTGGTTTTTGGTGACGGAATACAAAACGGTAGTAAGGTTGGCGGTTTCCCCTGGCTGTTGGCGGAACCCTTTTGTGTTTGACGATAATTAAATTGAATACCAATGTTGCTGTTAGATCTCTGTCGAAGAATTTGTGCGACCTTTATTTGTAATTTGGTTGTTGATTTTTGTGAATAAGTTCGCGGTTTGCCTCAATTACTTAGAAGAATTTAGGTACTTAAGTAAATTACTGATCAAACAGATTGGTGTAGACATTATTTTTTATCGGTTAAAGCTGTGTTACATTATAGTTAGATCATACACATAATATAGCTTATGTTACTTTTGAACCTTAAATGAACTCAGATTAATTACTTTTACTCTAAATTTAACAAAATAATGGTGACCCATCCATAGAATTCTTTATCTATCAACCTATGATAATTATGCTAATGAAATCCGGGGTCCCAAAACGGAAGACTTGTTCTTTTACTTTATTCCTTTTACTTAGTGGGTTTAATTCCGTAAAAGTCAGACACGCTGTGTCTCGTTACCCTAGAGCGGCAGAGGTCATTAGATGATTTCCAATATTTAAAAAAAAACTCATACAAACATTGAAAGTTAAATAAAAGTTTGTAAAAAACAACAACTCGGAAATGATACGAAAATTCTGAAAATCCCACCTCACATTCTACAAAAAGCTATTTACTTTTTGCACAGTTGAACAACTGTGCAAAACATTTTTACTTCCAATTACAACAAAACGCAGACAATTAAAACACACATTACTTTCTAGCTGTGCCATTAAATATTAGCGAGGAAAAGGGTAATGCATTGATGAGAAGGGTAGAAAGGTAACACGTCCCTACATTTTGTGTTTCACTTAATATTTAAGGTTGTTATTTAGATGAACATTTTACTTAATTACCGTATTTATAAGTAGGTATATTATTGTTGGTTAAAACTTAGGCAACGAGAGAAATATTATAATTTAAAATTTAAATAATATCTAAAAATCTGGTCCGATAATTTCTCTGTCTAGGTAGCCCTTCCGGACCGAGTCCAAGTCCAAAACCGTAGGGGCCCAGCAGGGCCAAAGCCTACTGAGGCCATGAATTATACCAAACAAAACTTCGGACCCCTGGAACGAAGGCAATGAAGGAACAAGAGTGGGTTTTGTTCACTCGCCCTATCGCTCCACGCTACAGCGACAGAAGTCATTAGATATTTCCAAGTAAAAAAAAACTTATATGCCTTTAGTTGCCTTTTGCGTTTCAGGGCCGCGGGAAGTCTTACGAACAATCTTGCAAAGCAAAAATATTAACTTGCGAATTCCTAGCTATAAAGTCTTTAGCCCGAACTGCGATAAAAATTGTTGAGTTTTAAGATTGAAAATCTCCTCGCGTTTATCGTCCGCGTGTCTTCGTAAGATTCTGCAGTACTTTGGTTACATTGCAAGGAATGATAGTGGAAACCTCAAAAGGCTTTTCGTGACCGGCAAAATAGATGGGAAAAGGCCTCGCGGGCGTATCCCGCTACGTTGGTCAGCCCTTCACACTGCCAGAGACAGAAACGAGGAAATTTAACCTATCAATACCCGCGAAACGAGACACAATAGTAAGACAATAACAGCGCGGCCCAATGAGACCGGCCGGGGATTCATGAATTAAAAAGAGGAATATCAAAAAAATATGAAGCAGAGAGGTCACAACCCCCAGCATCAAGGAGGAGGACAAGACTGAAAATAAATCGGTAACTGAACATTTCAGGATTTATTAATAAACTTCTTAATGAATTAACGCGTACATAATAACCCACACAAACACGCTAATAACAGTGACACACCCGTCAATTTTAATTATACTTTAAATTAAATTCTACAGAGCCTTTTGTTCTGTCGCAGTAATTAAAAGTTGTCGTTGAAGATAGCGTTATCTTCATAAACTGACGTCATTCACCCCTTTGCACTTTGTATGCAAGACAAGTGAAGAGCACTGGGTAAGGATGGGTGATCCCGAGATGATTTAATAATCGAAAGAATCGAATTAAAATAAACCATCGAGGCAAACATCGACTCGTCGTTCTACAAAACGGGGTCTGTCTTAAAGTCAAAACTGAGGTTACTTCTAGGCAAGCATGCTCCATCGTCGGCCACAGCATTGCTTGCCATCAGGTGAGATAGTCAGTGCCGTAACTAGCCTTTTATGCACCCGGTGCGAGATTTCAAAACTGCGCCCCTGAAAAATGCTCTAACCAGGTTTAGTCTGGTCATTTCTGCGCCCCTCCAGGGTCTGCGCCCTGTGCCTGGGCACTGCTCGCACCGCCCTAGTTACGGCACTGGACATAGTGCTCAAACGCAAACATAATAAAAAAAGTTAAATAATAGAGATGTTTTTCGATTATTTCAAGTCAACGGAATCGATCACTAGTTTTTGATTATACGAATCAGTCACTCGTACCAGAAACTCGCGAATGAATGCGTCGTGCGCCAGTCGCAATAACAGAGCGAGTCGGACTCGAGTCAAAGTCCAAATAATCGAGAACCATCGAGATGTTCAAATAATCGAATAAAACCTCTTGCTATTGCGCATCACTAGCACTGTCTGAATCTACTTCTTTTTTCTGTGGTCTGAATTCAGCGTTGTAGGGTAGATATGTATTTTTCATATGTCTTGGCGTTGTCTTTGAAGTGCTTTATGGAATTTCAAGTAGTTTTGTCTTGACATGTTTCCGTATGGAGTATGTCTGTCACTTTGCTCGCATGAAGTTTATTGATGGCTGTTAGTGGTTGAAATATTTATTAAGTGGCGTAATGTTTACAGTGGCGTAGCTAGTGGGGGATAGGCGTCAGGTGCTACGTCAGAATTTATATTAACGTTTGAATCCCCAACCGGTCCTATGAGACCGCGCTGTTATTGTTTTACTATTGTGTCTCGTTTCGCGGGTATCTGAGTAACTACTCCTTCAAGTAGACCATAGAAGAGAAGAGAATACTAGGTAGTAGAGTAATAGTAGTTTTTGAGAAATGAAGAGCTGTAAGATTTTTTTTTCTTCTTTTGGTGTACAATAAAGTTTATTCTATTCTATTATTTATGCACCAGTAAACAGTGTACAACGGCGGTCTTAGCGCATTGGGAATTTTCTACCAGTCGACTCTAAAGTGCAAAACAATCATAGTAAATGCAAAAAACAGATGTAGACACAGTGTGTAAAAGTAAAATAAGAAAAGTACAAAAAAACAGTATTCATTGAAATATACAATAAAGGTACACAATAAATAAATAACTTAATTATTGTATTGTGTCTATTCAATTGTAAAACTATCCTATCAAATTCTGCATCTCACTAATAGCTATCACAGAAACTGGATATGTTAATGGTTTAATTGATTATCAGTTTACAATGTAATTCATGATAACATGCCAATTAACTAGCTCTCTTCAATTTACAATCTAACCTTCGCCTACACTTAATCTCACCATCCTTGTTGAATCACTAATTAATATGCCAATTATATTATTGCAAATACGTGTTTTATCCTTTTACAATTTTCAAATTTATTGATAGGCTCGTGCTTTATTGATCACTAGATATTCTGGGTGTGTAATGTTTGGCATAATAACAAATGCTCTAATTTCACTTGAACTAACGTTCATATGGCATAATTTTCATATGACATAATATCAAATGACATAAATTCATATGACCTAATGTTTCATATCATATAATATTCATTTAAGATAATAACATTTAGTATAACGTTCATTTTATATAATTTTCAATATGTATAATATTCTTTTAATATAACGTTCATTTGACCTATTATTCTTTTGACCTAAAAATGTTTAATGGGCACAGTTCTAGCCTAACTCAAATGGCACTTAACTAATCCTTAAAATATTCTATGCATGGTCGAGGGTGGGCTTGGTCGACGGAGCCCCGCTTCGCGGGGCTCCTACTTCTGGGTGGTTTATAAAAAAATAACCACGAAGGGGATGGCGGGATCTATTCGCTCGCTTCGCTCGCTCACACGACCCCGCCATCCCCTTCTAACCTAACCTATCCGAGTCGGGGTGCCCTAAAGTCCAGATTGCATCCAGTTTCTCCTGATAGCAATAGTTAAGGGTAACAGGTGTGATTTTCTAAATTATATTAAAAATTACTTAGAGATTATGAATATTATAGTAAATAGCTGTCCCCTGCGGTTTCACCCGCATTTTACGTTACTGCTCCGCTCCCGTGGGTCGTAGCGTGATGGTATATAGCCTATAGCATTCCTCGATAAATGGGCTATCTAACACTGAAAGAATTTTTCAAATCGGTCCAGTGGTTCCAGAGATTACCCCCTACATACAAACTTACAAATTTTACCTCTTTATAATATTAGTATAGATGAAAGAATTTTTCAAATCGGTCCAGTAGTTCCAGAGATTACCCCTACATACAAACTTACAAATTTTACCTCTTTATAATATGCTAAATGAATATTATGTGAAATGTGCATTATAGGAAATGTTCATTATGTCATATGAAATTAGGTAAAATGAAATTATATCAACAATTCATTATGTCAAGTGATCGTTATGTAAAACAAAATTATGTTAACTGAAATTATGTCAAGTGAACGTTAGATATTTTGTTATTATGTCAATCGTTACACACCCAGATATTCTAGAGGTCCTGATGGAAAATGACGATGTGATCGACGATGAAGCGAGTTTGCCTAGAAGTAATATACGAGTATTATTCTTTCTTGAGTTATCGACCCCTGGGTCCTATAAATAAATCAACGCATATTTTAATTAACAATGGGCGTAAGTGATAATATTATGTAGTAATTAAATGCTTGAAGAAGTCGGCAGAAATCTAACTGTATTTCAGGACATGGTTGTCTTTTTCTATTTTTGGTTCTAAGACATGCATGGTGCCGGTTTTATCATGATGTTTTCCTTTACCATTTTGAGAGCAGTGGTGATGACAAAGTAATGCACCTGGGTTTGAACCTCTACAACCTACAACTTGTAAGTCGTACTACATCACGCCTGTCTAGAACTATTTCTGGATCCGTTCATGAAAATATCAATACTAATGAATATAAATTACTTGAACGATCCTTTGTTCGAAATTCAACCGAACAATTATTTTAACGATGATTGACGAACAATAAACGAGAAGTGTTTACAAAATATTGATTGAACTGATATCTGTTGACTGATTGATAGGGTAATATCCGATAATTATAATTATTATGTTTACACAGCGAGGATTATGTCATTTGTTTGCGTTCAACAGGCGATGTTTAAACAAAGGAATGAAAAGGTGGAAATTAAACGTAACTGTTTGTATGATCAACGGTTTTTTGTCTTATGAATCAATTTCATAGCAGCAGTTGTTTATAATTATGAGAAATATTACGGTTAATAAGCCGCCGTTTAGGGTTCGTTTCGGAAAGGAAAACCCGGCAACGCAAGGCAAATAAAGAACATCATCTGCCTAGCCTTTTCCCAACTATATTGGGGTCGGCTTCCAGTCAAGCTGGATTTAGCTGAATACCAGTATATTACGAGAACGCTGCCTACCAGACCTCCACAACCCATTAACTGAGGTAACACGGTACTTCATGGCAAGACTGGAGTCAGATTTACTGGCTTCTGACTATCCGCACGACTGCCAAAGATCTACAAATGACAGCCGGGACCTACGGCTTAACGTGCTTTCCGAGGCACGGAGGAAACTCGTTATGATAAGATGGTCACCCATCCACAGGCCAACCTTGGCAAATAAAGAACATACGAGTGAATTTTAGTAAGTAAACGTCTGACACCTAGCTCCGCCCTAAAGTCATGAAAAGACATTGAATGATTTCCCACCTGAAAAAAGCCCCTTCATAATCCTTAAGCTATTTACAAACACTTCTTAAGACTATTTAATAAATAAACTTACCTATGATGCTTGCAGAGTAAACTAAATAAAAAAAATATTTAGCTATGAGTCTATCTACGAGACCCAACCAACTGCGCTTCATGACCCATAAACAAAATTCATTTACAATATGATATCTCTATATATTCTATTTGTTTTCAATTACATTCCGCCGAATCACTCAAACCCTGATACCATCTAAATGGGAATTTCACTCATGCAGAAGGAGCGATGAGAAAAATATTCTCTCTTATTACAGTTATGTGGGAATGGGACCAAAGGTTAAGTACCAATGTCAAGGGCCTCTAGAGGTTAAATTCCCTCACAAAAGGTTGAAACGGATACGTTGATGGATTTCCTCCTATAAATTTAAATTGCTTTGGGGAAAAGCCGCTCTATAGGGCTGAAAGTTTTGTTAATTTTTCAGTAAGGAAGATTAAACTTACTAAGAACCTCCACTTAAATGGTTTTTTTAAGGTGCGTAATCAAGTAATGTCTTTATTTGTATGTGTGTTAGTTTAAGTAAAATTTTGCAACGGACAATAATAAACAACTTTTGTTACATATATGTATAGATATCTTAAGTGTGTGATCGACGTACGAATATCGTGGTTTTAAAGAACGTTGGTTTTACTTGCGGCTTATTGGTATCGACAAGCCATAAGATCGCTGTTTTACTCGCTCGTTCATCAGGGCCTTTAGATGTATAGATAGTTCAAGCTAGCAACTGCCTAGCCTTTTCCCAACAATATTGGGGTCGGCTTCCAGTCAAGCCGGATTTAGCTGAATACCAGTATTTTACGAGGAGCGGCTGCCTACCAGACCTCCACAACCCATTAACTGAGATAACACGGTACTTCATGGCAAGACTGGAGTCAGATTTACTGGCTTCTGACTATCCGTAACGACTACCAAAGATCTACAAATGACAGCCGGGACCAACGGCTTAACGTGCTTTCCGAGGCACGGAGGAAACTCGTTATGTTAAGATGGTCACCCATCCACAGACCAACCTAGGCAAGCGTTGCTTAACCTTGAAGATCGACCTGTGCGGCTGTTATTATTTAGCCAGATAGTTCAAGCTAGCACGTAGCAGAAAACAAATAAATGCACATTATACCACCGACACTATTGCCTCTATTCCGTCTAAACAAAGTTTACGCTACATACTAGACAAAATAAAAGCCACAAGATTGTCTAAAACTCGTCATCCATGCCTTCAGCTAAACTAGGCACCTATAAACGCAGGTAAGAGCCCCGTAATGAGTTTAGACGAAGCAATTAAACCTGGCAAAGTGGGGCGACGGATCCAATTTGTACTACTAAGTTATTGCCAACTGAATTAGATTAGTGACACGAAGCACTACTAACAAATTTCAGTAATAAAAACTGTTATTTTTAGGGTTCCGTACCCAAAATGTAAAAATGAAACACGCTAAGATTCCGTTGTTCGTCTGTCTGGCACCAGGCAGTATCTCAAGAACTATGGTAGCTAGACAGTTGAAATTTTCACAGATGTTTAAATAGAATAAACTTTATTGAACACCATAAAAGTAATAAAACTTATTACACTAACTTAAATTAACCCCAGTAAGGTACCCCAGTCAATTCTCAGTTTGACGATACAGTTTAAGTTTTCGTTCTGAAAGAAAACAGATATATTTTTCAAAATCCATACAATGTACTTTATTTTTTTAACTCTTAAAGAACATAAAACTGCAGTTGAACATTGTACAAATCATTTGCCTAGCCTTTTCCCAACTATATTAGGGTCGGCTTCCAGTCAAGCCGGATTTAGCTAAATACCAGTATTTTACGAGGAGCGGCTGCCTACCAGACCTCCACAACCCATTAACTGGGGTAACACGGTACTTCATGGCAAGACTGGACAAATAAACATTTTATTTAAATTCGTACATGATATCTAAAACACATACGTAATACGCAACGCAAAGCTTAGATTCGCCTGCACCTGACAGTACACTGATTTCAACGACTAACTATTTCATCCATGACAGACTTAGTTACTACATTGCTCAGTGGATCCTAAACTTCTTCTTGACTACCACTTTGGTTTCTTGGTTGTTAACAATGAGCAGAATTTCAGAATAAATTTAAACTAAAAACTTGTAACACACCTATTTTTTACCAGTAATTAAAAGTAGTAGTGTCAAGAATTGTCATAGAAAACAGAACAGAAATCTGATAAAAAAAACTAGAAACTTAAAATCTGTTCGCATCTATGTTACTTTTAAGTTGGAAAGATTATTTTAAACCTTTTGAGGACCATATTTTAGCTTTTGTGGACCAACACCGGTCTGCTCACCATAGTTTGAGAACCAAGCTGTTTCCCACAAAGCCTCACCATCACCTATTTATTATGTAGAAGCCTCCTCTTGGTCTGACCACATGCCAATATTCTATAATTCTATACAGAGAGAGAATTCCAATATTCTTTACAAAGCTACTGCTACGCCACTAGGCCTAAATACAAGTATTTTGGAATATTGACAGGTATTCTCAGTTCGCTTCTTGTTAAGATTTAGACGGCTGCTTCGTATCTATACAAAAAAAAACATCTTCCAAACTAGGACTACTCTTGTATCGTGAGTGCAAGATATACAAGAGACCCAGATCCTAAAAGCAGGCCACAAAAATAATAACAAAAATTACGTATATCTTCTCAATAGTTTTTATTTGCAACCAAATGGTAAAGAGCCATTTGGTTGCAAATAAAAACTATTGAGCCTCTTTCTTCTTTATTGATCTAGTGCGCCTCGCCATTACCGATTGCATCACTGCTTTCCATCAGGTAGGATCGCAGTCAAACACAAGTTTATAACAATAAAAAAAATAACTACAATATACTTATAAATCATTGAATGAATCATTAACATATTAACGCCCGATGAAACTATGGGAACTAAGAACGTGAAATTTTGTACGAAGTTTTCTTTTGTGACGTAGGCGAACACTAAGAAAGGATTTTACAAAACTCAGCCCCTAAGGAAATGAAATGGGGTTTTAAAGTTTGTATAAAGAAACCTTCATCCACGCGGGCGAAGCCGCAGGCAGAAGCTAGTTATATATAAACTGAAAATAGTTTGTCTAAACGCGTATAAAGACAATTCTACGGGCATCAAAAGAATTATACTCAAGGCAGTCAATCGGAAAAATCCTGTATTCTTGTTCTAATTGAAAAAAATCTTTTAAGTTTCTTTGAAGTGCAGCATCAAGTTGATGCTACGTCTCATATTGCGTTCTCAGTATTGGATTATGGCCTCAAGGCATAATTATGATACTCGCAAGCTTCTACTTTTATTTTTTCACAGAGCGTAATATTTAATATTCTTTTTCTATGTAAATGAACAAGATATTCACATTATCAAACTATCAACATATTATATGAAAAAAAAAACATCTAAACGACGCCATTTTCATAAACATTGCTATTACAACCGCAATGCCAGCTTAGCAGGATACAGTCGTGTAGAAAAACGAATGGCCTGTAACACTGTAATATCGCCGACACTCCCTATAATATCGTCACATCACTTACGAGAGGGCGCGCCGGTACTGTCGCGTACAAAAGTGGATGTGTTCATAACTTGTGGAGATTGTTATTAAAATGTCGACTGGTACAGAATTATTTTCTTTTTTTATACTTTTTTGCTTTCACATAGACATGCTCGTGATGTGATGTTTCGTCACGAATACAGAAGATAGTCTATCAAACAGTTAGAGAACTGTTGTTGTATAAAAAACAGGTAGGTAATTTTCAGACAGTAAATCTTAACGTACTCAAGACAACAACGATCAGTACTAAATTTATAAACACAAATAATAATTATTAAAATCTTATATTTTAATAATATCTTTGAAAACGTAGGACATTCTAGGTTTCTAAAAACAAATAATAAATAAATGATTTTAGCCGGTGAATTTCAAGCGTTCACCTTTTTTTTTAAAAAAAAAAAAGAACAGAATGAATTAAGATAGTCGGAGCTTCTATCAAGATTTCATACGACTACCAAAACAAATGACAAAAAAAACACTCTTCTGTGGGTGTACGACTTCTGTTACTCGGGCGTAAAACTAAGAAACCAAGTAAGATGGTAAACAAGTAAATAGTTACCCTTTTAACTTGATAAAACAGTTTTGTTGACATCTATCTCGAGCGCTATTAGCTGAAGCAACAACGTGTCGGCTCCTTTTAATTGATTAAACGTTCTGTAATCGACTGTACATTTGTCATCCTCATGTAGGCTGTATTGTATCTTGACATGTTGTTAAACATTTACTTTCCTTACTATAAACAATATTTTTTCTAACATATAAAGAAGATATTGCGGTCTGTTTATGTCTTATGTATCGTCTTGAGTATTTTTGGAAAAATAGTCCCTTTCTATTCGTAGCGTAGCGGCATTTTGTTTCTCCTTATGGAAAAGGGGCGTGAATTTATTTAATATGTAACTGAAATAATGCACACCCTAAAAAAAATAAAGTTATAGCCATAATTTAATGACACTATGCTGTATGGTTTGGAGTGCTAGGGAATCAGAACATGCGAAAAAGCAAAACATAATATGTATATCAAGTAGCTGAAATACAGCATTAGATGCAGGAAAACCGCTTGCTTTCGCAAACCAATTGACCAGACCAGACCACATGACTCGACGCGTTCTAGAAATACGGGGCGAAGAAGAATACAGTTAAGAGGAAGAGATCGGCTGCGAACTACCTGGTGGAGGACCTTCCAGAACGAGCTCCTGCCAATTGGACTAACACCAGAAATGACGCAAAATTGCCTAGAATGGCGTAATAGTATCAGGAGGGCTGACTTCAAATAGAAAAAAAGCCAGGAGATTGATTGATTGAATCATAAGTGAATGAATTGAAATTTTCTGAAAATCCTCAGGAAAGTTCTCACCACCAGTTGGCACCATTTGGCCTCTACTATGTACACTTGGAGCAGTGGTAACTGCCCCGACTTACTAGTTATAGGTCGCTAGTTCGAACCCAACCAGCCGCATTACGCATCCAGCGCTGTGGATTAGTCGCACTATTATTTATGTGTGCCCACAGCATCATGCTGAGCGCTCGGCCGTTTTGCATGGACGTGGCGCATATTTCATACCGTTTTTTTTTTTTTAATGTATATATTGTACTTGATTTGTAAGTTGCCACTTGTTCATGCAAATAAAAATTTTTTTTCTTTCTTTCTTTCTTTTCATTACTTTGTGTAATTTATTTCATCACTACTGCTCCCAAAACGGTGAAGGGAAACATCGTGAGGAAACCGGCATGTCCTAGAACCAAAAATTCGAAGACATGTGACATCCACCAATCCGCAATGGGCCATTCTCTCTCCAAGAGTGGAGGCCTGAGTCCCAGCAGTGGGAACATTATAAGGCCGATAATGCTAAAAAAATAAAATGTATACAAGACGTTGATTTCTAACGTATGTATGCGGTCATCACTTTGGAACCTTTCGGCTCCTTCGACCATCTGTTCTACAAGCAATGTGCCTTACCCATTGCCACATTAGCTTGACGATGCTTCGGACTATGTTGGTAACCTTTGTTGTCCACTAGTGCCTATTTCATCATCTACCTAGCCTTTTCCCAACTATATTGGGGTCGGCTTCCAGTCAAGCAGGATTTAGCTGAATACCAGTATTTTACGACGACCGGCTGCATACCGGTCCTCCAAAACCCATTAACTGGGGTAATACGGTACTTCATGGCAAGACTGGAGTCAGATTTTTGCTAGTGCCTATTTGAATACAGTTAAATCCAGTTTTATCGTGACTATTAATACTCAATGGAAGAAACAATATTATAGCAGCATCTCATTCTTACTAAGGCTACTACTATATGTACTATTGTATCTACTAGCCTTATGGAAATGGCGCAAACGGATATTATCTTATATTGTTCCAACAGTACGTAGGAAGCATTCAATGTATTGTGGTTTGGTCGCAATAAACGTGTATAAGTGCCGCCGTTGGCTCAAGCGATTTCCAACTTTAATGAGGGATATTAAAGTTTATTTTTATGTGAGGGACACCAAGCTAAGAATAGTCTGCCGCAGAGCTTCCGTGGGTGTTGGAGGTGGGCACAGAGATTGCCTTACCTTATAAATAAACTGTCGT
This sequence comes from Mythimna separata, assembly GCA_030763345.1. Taxonomy (NCBI): domain Eukaryota; kingdom Metazoa; phylum Arthropoda; class Insecta; order Lepidoptera; family Noctuidae; genus Mythimna; species Mythimna separata. Next base: position 18,648,571 of record CM061176.1, on the reverse strand, counting down.
TCTCTGCCTGGTCTGCTGTTCTAAACTGTTCTACTGCTTTGCTCTATTTTTTTTTTTTAGTTTCGTGTTACCAGTCCAGTCTAAATAACCGCAAGCGGGTTGTTTAGTTACAACTATATTTAAAGGATTATCGGACAGGATTGTTACTCTTAAACTCATATTAAACCGAAAAAACTCATCAAAGTGACATATACCGAAAGCGAACCAAGTACGAGTATTTGCGTAATAAAATTTATCATTGCATACACTCTTCATCACAATAAAGAACAAAGGCATATTGTAAGTCACATACGTTCGAGTTCGGTTCGGTTTCCCTTCTAGAAATTTTCTACGGTACAAGCGAACGTCGGCCCTGATATGCCGCTGCGGTTTTGCGGACATCTCTTTGAGTCCCGCGTGGAACACCACCGCCATCGAAGAGTAATTTCAGCTGTACGACAGTCAGTCAATTTATACTTTTCCTTATGTGTAAAAGAACTAACTGACATATCAACGCAAAGAAAACTTCTAGGACTAAGAGAGTGAATTGCACAAGGTTTCTTAGTAGTAGGCAAACAATAAGAGAAAATTTCCCAAAATTCACCCACTAAGGTGTTGAAAAGGGGGTCCAAAATTTGTATGGAGAAACATGATTTTACCCGAGCGAAGCCGCTGGCAGAACCTTGTATGTAATATAGTTCGATATTGATGTTTATAAATGCTAACGTGATCGAATATGTAAAAACAGGCCAAGAGCGTGTCTGGCCGCGCTCAGTGTAGAGTTCCGTAGTTTCTCGTCCGTCACAATAAGTATACCAAACTTTTCAAAAATTGTTCGTCCCATCAAGTTCAAAATAATTTTCCTAGAAAGTCTTTATAAAGCTCTACTTTCCAGATTTTTTTCATATTTTCTAAACTTATGGTTTAAAAGTTAGAGGGGGGGACACATTGTTTTTTACTTTTGGAGCGATTATTTCCGAAAATATTGATATTATCAAAAAATTATTTTAGTAAACACGTATTCATTTTTTAATACCTATCTAACAATATATCACACGTTAGGGTGGAATTAAAAAAAAAAACACTTTCCACATTACGTGTAGAGGGGCTACCCTAATATTTTTTTTACAATTTTTATTTTACACCTTTGTCGGCGTGATTGATATACATATTAGTACCAAATTTCAGCTTTCTAGTGCTAACGGTCACAGAGATTAAGCGAGGAAAGCCGGACGGACGGACGGACAGACATGGCGAAACTATAAGGGTTCTGTTTTCGCCATTTGGCTACGGAACCCTAAAAACCGCCACTTTAAACCAATAAAACAACTCTATGGAGATTCTAGATAGTAATTCAATCGACGTTTTCAGACTAATAAGCTGACGTCACAATGTGGTAAACGCTCACTAATTCAAGGTAGATCTCAAAGCCGTAATAATGTTGTGCGACGTGCATCTAATACCCTAATGGGTTTCTAGTACAATAGTATGTACAGATGTACTTCAGTGGCTATACAACCGGTCATTATCATTGTGATTGATAGGTTAATACCTATAATATATCTATAGCAAAAGACCATTGTAGCCACAAAGGGTAATTATGTTACTTTACTAATGAGAAGCCAGAACGAAGGCAACGAAGGAACGGGGTAGGGGTTTAGTCAGTAAGAGTCTGACACGCCCTCCCGCTCCGCCCAAGAGCGGGGGAAGTCATTCTGATGATTTCAGATTTGATACCAGAAAAAAAAAAAAAAAAAACGTGCCGGAAGACTCAGCGTTGGAAGGCCTCCCACAAGGTGGACCGATGATCTGGTGACAGTCACGGGAAACATTTCAACCGAAAGACGTCCGCTGGCTGGGTATAAGCTTCCCCCAAGCTTTGCTATAACGACCAGTCCTGTGCGTCTCGCAACCATCAAATTTCCGCGACCCTTACCAGGTCAACGATTCAGTCTGTGGTAAGTATTCAATGCTGCATCTTCTGATATGCGGCCGCCACTCCAGAACCTCTCAACCCCATCAACCATTTTTTCTGTGAGCAATGTGACCTGCCCACTGCCACTTAGGTTAGGCGATCGTTCGGGCTATGTTGGTAACCTTGGTTCTCCCACAGATATCATCATCTCTGAAGATATCCGTGTTTCATTCGCTCACGCAAGGTAATTTCGAGCATAGCGCTCTCTATCGCTCCCTATAGTTTGACTTTAAGCCTTCTGATGCGGCTCATTGGGAGCAAACACATGACGTGTTTAAAAATAATACTGAATTTTTTTTTAAGAAAATTATACAACTGCAAAATAATTGTCGTTCACAGACAGATCAAATTTTAAGCCTGTCATTAAAACTGTACACTGCAACTTACAAAAAACTATAAAAGCGCCGTAAAAGAGTAAAAAGAAACTTCAAATTCCACGAAAAACTATCAAGTTTACAACCTCATCTGGTTTCAAACGGAAACATTATTCCCGTTTAATCAACGTAGCTTGGACTAAGGGATATTATTTTTTAATACGAAACTCCGGGTCCGAACCGAGGGTAGTTTTAAAACTACGTCACTGAATCGTTTCAGTTCGCAGCTGCACCATTTTTTGTTTTTCCAACCGACCATAAAACGCAGTATGAAATTGGTTTTCGATGACACATGCATAAAATCACGTTTTCCGTCCCTGGAGCATACGATGAAATTCAATGCTGTTATTCAAAGACTTCGATGTGTGGGTTTCATTATGCTATGGAATTTGGTCACTGTTTTTGCATGGTTATTGAGGGTAGAGAGAACAAAAATAGTTTTAATGATGAGATAATATTGACAGCTAAGGTCGAGGACAAGGCCCAGCAGTGGGACATTCATCTAACTTCTAAATAGTTTAAAATATACATAAATTTAGGTGAAGTTTTGCGTTAATATATGAATTTATAAGATCAAGATGGTTAAAAATATACAATTAAAGCCATTAGGTGGCGCTGCAATCACAAACAATTTCTTTTTTGGTAGTACAACGTCTGCAAGGACATAAAATATACATAGAGTGCGTCTAATGAAAGCGCGACCTGCAGTTTTTTTTTAAATTTAATTGGCAACATTATTTAGCCGCAATTAAAGAAAATAAAAAAAAATGTGAATTGTCAAGACATGATTCTCCTACTAGTTAGTGTAATACCACATGCAAAATTTTTGGATTTAAGGTGAATGCTTCAGCTAGCCCGCGAAATTCAAATTTTCTTACGTTTTTTGCAATTTGCAAGCCAGTGGTAGGTTGTATGAAGTTAAAAATACTTAAGCGGTTACATATTTATAACCATAAAAATCATTAATACAAGCCTCCAAGCTCACCTAAGTGTAGGAACGATTTTTTCGAGGTCAAAAACGTTACTGCAACTAGGTGAGCTTGGAGGTTTGTATTGATGATTTTTATGGTTATAAATATGTAACTAATTACGTTTTACAACCGCTTAAGTATTTTTAACTTCATACAACCTACCATTGGCTTGCAAATTGCAAAAAACGTAAGAAAATTTGAATTTCGCGGGCTAAGCTGAAGCATCCCCCTTAACCTCTTTTTCTCAGGTCGCGCTTTCATTAGACGGACTATATATAATAATAGTTACTCTCAACTAATCATAATCCCATTCCTCTTCACTAGTGCCTGCAACCTTCACCTAAATAATACTATGTCACAAACATCATAAACATATAAACTTACCTACATATATACATATACAGTATGTATCCGTTAACAGCTTAGGAGCCATTACCGGCTAATCACCTTTGATGTGCAATGTGTCATTGATTACGTTGATAGTGGACGTCGATTACTAAGGAAATGGATCTTGTGTGATGTGGCGAGGACGTTGATGGACTGGAGTGGTGCGTCAAGTGTTTTCATGTAATTTATTATGGTTACTGCTTGTCTGTCGTCTGTTTTTTATACCTTGAGACTAAAGTGACACAGGTAATGTCAAACTTACAATAGGAATGACGCCAGTTCTTTTGTGTTGTTATGTCTTTTTAGTCTCAGGGTATAAAAACAGACGGTATACTAACATTTATAAGGGATATTACATAATTTATTAATCGGGGGAATGAAATAATGACTAGCGTCCAGGTTGTGGTGCGATAAGATCGCATTTTGTATGTACCTATGTGTTTAGTTTCCTTTTTATGTGTGTACAATAAAGTATATAATAAAGAAATAAACTATGACCTTTGATGTGCAATGTGTCATTGATTACGTTGATAGTGGACGTCGATTACTAAGGAAATGGATCTTGTGTGATGTGGCGAGGACGTTGATGGACTGGAGTGGTGCGTCAAGTGTTTTCATGGAAAACTTTATGGTTTAAACAGTTTGTCCATATGGTTTTAACATTTATAAGGGATATTAATTTATTAATCGGCAGATTAAAATAATGACTAGCGGCAACCAGATATGTTAATATTAAATTATGTTTGTATAACCTTGGTTTTTTGGCCGAGTCACGAAGGGTTCCGTGCAGTTCGTAGTAAAAAAAATCGGAAAAAAAATATTTTTTGTATGGGGCTCCCCCCTCCCGTACAACAAATTTATTAAATATTTAATTGTTTTTGTTTTTCATTTTAGTATTTGTTAATATAGCAGCAACAGAAATACATCATCTGTGAAAATTTTAACTGTCGAGCAATCACGGTACATGAGACAGCCTGGTGACAAACGGACGGACAGCGGAGCCTTAGTACCTAATAGGTTCCAATTTTAGCCTTTGGGTCCGGAACCCTAAATTAAGTAAAATGAGTGGCTAAAAGTGGGAAATAATTCAAACTAACCTTTTTTACTTTACATTTTCAATATTATTAGTTTTTTCGCTCTCTTTTATTGCACCTACCACTAATCTTCCCTGCATTACCCAAATGTTGACTGGTAAAAAATGACCAAGGAATCAAGTCTGCTTTTGTACATTTATGTGCATAAAGTGTGAAATAAATTTTAAGTGACCGAAGTGGGCAAACACAAATATGGAGTGGGCGAATATAGAGCATCTTTTTTATAACTAAAAATAGGATCCCAGTGAATGCGGTTTTGTCGAACTATTCGGCAGGTAGTAGGTAATCTAGTTACTAGGATGTAACGCAGCACTAATGAAATAAAATACACGCAAAATGGTGAATATGACGTGAGTCGAAAAATTTACGCTAAAATATAAAATTGTTAAAGAATAAACGGATTTGAATGAAATTTAGCACACCATAGCCTGGAATATTATGATTTTTTTTTTTATCCTGGGTAGTCGTTGTCTGTAACTATAAAGCAATGTAACTAAAGTGTATCTACATATTTATAAATAACGATTTTGCGCCTAAAAAGCTGAATAAATTTTAATAAAACTCGGCACACGAGTAGACTTTAAGTTGGATTGGAGCATTAGGTACTTTTTATTTCTAGATTTCCTATGGTATATTATAAAGAAATACTTTTCAGTCAAACAAAAATGCGGGCAAAGGTACCTGAAGAACCGCTTTATGAATTTGCGTAAACCTACTTATAAATTATAATTAGTACTTTGGTAGAATCGAATATACCTATGGTCTGTTTTTTAAACCCGGAGACTAAAATGACATTTCAACACACAAGAACTGGCGTCATTCAATAGTAAATTTTACATTACTTGTGTCAATTTAGTCTCCGGGTTTAAAAAACAGACCATAGATCATAATATAATGAAATAGGTACCTAGGTTTAAAACTGAAAATATTAAATTCTGCATAAATCATCATCCAATCTTAATTAGGTACCAGAAAACATAATGAATGAAAAGCCTTTTGAACCATAACAGCGGTTTTATCCATTACAAATATTGATAATACCGGCTTATTTACTGGGTTGCAAATGGCTGCAAAAGTTCACTTATGTTTATTAAAATTGTAATAATCCTGCATTCAAATATCACACAATTTGCAGCAGTATTTGACATTCATATTTCCTAGTAATTATATCAATTGAGCTGCCTATGCTTTTGACGATTTTTAACCTAAAAAGGTTAGCACATGAAATCCAATTCCATCCAATTTAAATAATTCAAATCATCAATATAACCCGTTTGGTTCAACTAACCCCAGTTCTGGTTACAGTTAGACGTAATAAAAGGGTTTTATTGGTGATAATATAATAAAAAATCATCATCGTCATCATCTCGGTCGAAAGACGTCCACTGCTGGACACAGGCCTCCCCAAGCGTCGCCACAACGACCGGTCCTGTGTGTCTCGCAGCCATCGGATTCCCGCGACCCTCGCCAGGTCGGTAAAAATTATAATTCCAGAAATAAATACGTGTCACATTTACTAATCATATTTCAATAAACATAGATCAGCATCAATGTTTATTCAAATGTGATTAGCAAATGTTACCGACCTGCTAACCACAAAATACTTAAAAAATGAATATCCCAGGCTACCCTTCAGCCTTTAAATATAAAAAAACAAAACAACAAAAAGACCTTTCGTCACGCAAACACAATTAATGCGACACTCAACTTAATTTAGTCGGACATGTCACACTGACACAACAGTCTCCTATTTATTTTACTTTGTAACAAACCCACAAAGGTCTCAATGATTGGCTCTTGATTAAACTCAGTTCATCCATGAAATATGGGATCGGATTACGAATACAATGCCTTCTTTGACAAATAATTCCTCGTATAACATTTGCCTGAAGGTAATCCCCGAAAGGGTTGGAGATGAGCCTGGTATTAACCACCTATCACCGATGCGGCTTTTGAGTTTCGTGTTGTACGTAAATAAATAAGGAGGCATTATTAGAGTATTAAAAAAGTCTCCAGTCTTGCCATGAAGTAGGTACCGTGTTACCCCAGTTAATGGGTTGTGGAGGTCTCGTAGGCAGCCGCTCCTCGTAAAATAATGATATTCAGCTAAATCCGGCTTGACTGGAAGCCGACCCAAATACAGTTGGGAAAAGGCTAGGCAGATGATGATGATGACTACCGAAAATATAAGGGAGCCATTGGCTGATCTTAGCGGCGATCTCTCACGCCGGGCCCTGGTCCGGAGCAAGAAGGAATAGGAAGCAATCGCCTCTTTTTGTAAATTACTGCTTCACTTGCTAGCCACGGGAAGACTGCTATAACCGAGAGAGAACGGATAACCACACTACCCAGCCGCCAGCACAGAGGTGCACCGGGCTTTGGGAATACCAAGGCGATTCCCGGCTACACACTTGCGGATAACGAGCAATGAGCAGTTCGTCGAATGTTTTTATTTCACATAGGCTTACATGGGCACTTATAAAACGTCAGAAGCTAGTGCACTGTTCTAATTGGTCGTTTCCTATGGAGAAGGACCAGCAAGAATACCATGCCTGCTTTTTTAAAAATATGGTTGTTTTTAGAGTATTTTCATATTACAATATTAATAATAAGTGAGAACAGTGCAGACCAGTCAATATTGTAACAATCAATCTAGTAATCATATTGAAGTGAAAATTTCTAATATTCAAAATCAATAGTCATCGCATTAATGTTATGAATACGGTGAAGACATGTTTACTGAATAAAAATATTATCGTACATGAAATAAAACGAAAATAACGCCATAATACTTTGAACAGAAAATAGAAAGATTTTATTTTCAATTGATATTCCGAGCGAGTTCATACGTGAACAGAACAGCGAGAGCGATGTTAACATATTTTGTTACCTTTCAGCTTATATTTCAGTAGGAAAAAATATGATTTATTTTTATGATAAAAGTGACAAGGATCTATAATGCTTTTCAATTTATACGTCCATGTCCATTACTGACAGCTGGTAGAGTTTTGCAAATGGAGATTCAATCAAATCCCTGAGTAAGATGACCAAATAATGAAAAGCATCATCATCTTAGCCTTTTCCCAACTATATTGGGGTCAGCTTCCAGTCAAGCCGGATTTACCTGACCACAATTTACCAATATTTTACGAGGAGCGGCTGCCAACCAGACCTCCACAACTCATTAACTGGGGTAACACGGTACTTCATGGCAAGACTGGAGTCAGATTAACTGGCTTCTGACTATCCGTAACGACTGCTAAAGATCTACAAATGACAGCCGGGTCCCACGGCTTAAAGTGCTTTCCGAGGCACGTAGGAAACTCGGTATGTTAAGATGGTCACCCATCCACAGATCACCTTGGCAAGCGTTGCTTAACCTTAAGATCGACCCGTGCGGCTGTTATTATCTAGCCACGAGCTCCTCGAAATAATGAAAGGCATAGCACAGCATAATCAGCTGTTCCAGGCCTCCTCTCTAGAAGAGAGATAGGGCCATAATCAACTACGCAGGCCCAGTGCAGTTTGGTGGATGTCACCTGTTTTAAATTTTTTGGTTTTATTTATCAGTAGTTGTGTGATCATTATCATTTCGGCCGAAAGACGTCCACTGTTGGACTTACACCTCCCCTTAGTGTCGCCACAATGAACAGTTTTGTACGTCTCTGATTAATCGGATTCCCGCGACCCTCATCAGTTCATCGAGTCACCTTGTGCTTTCCACAAGGTGAACTGATGAGGCTTCGCGTAGGGCTGACGTAGCCTTTTAATAATGCGTCTTCCGGTATGCGGTTAAAACGCATATTGCGTTTATAAGGGCCTTCGCCCACGGCGACTTTTTGAAGCGCGGCTGACGCGCTACAGTCGCATTTGAATCGCGCGTCAGACGCGCTACAGCATCGCGACTGAGAATCCTGGCATGGGCGGGGGTAAGCCGCTAGCAAGTGCATCGCGGCTGTAGCGCTGCTAACGCGCGTCAGCGGCGCTTCAAAAAGTCGCTGTGGCTGACCCTTAACACAACAGCCTTAAGGCTTGGGCACACCAAAAGCAGGACAAGCGCAGCACCTTAGCAGGGCAGGGCAGTTGCGCCGCGGTTGATGTCACACCAGAAACGTGAGCAGTCAGAAAGCAGTTTGAATGCGGGCCTGCTTTGTAACTGCGTTATGTGTGTCGCATCGATAGCCACACTCAATACACTTCAAGATGTTGAACGGTTCTCATTCTGACGAAGAGGAGCTATTGTTGCTTCTAGCTTTAAGTAAAAAAAAGACTATGGGTTCACGATGTAAATAAGAGAAGAGAAGAATATGGGGACTACCATCGTCTATGTCGGGAATTAGAATCTTTTGAAGATAGGTTCTATACTTATTTATCCTTTAAATCATATAAACATTTATATTTCCTCACCAACTCAATCAATTTTTCATTCGTTTCCATGATAAAGTTGTAAAAAATCACAACCGTTTACGACCCGCGCTGCGTCTGTCCCGCGCAACTACTTTGGTGTGACTAGTCAATATGGCGGACGTAGTAATACAACGTGTACTCACTGCGGCCGCCCCGCGCCCGCGCTGCCACCGCCCCGCGCCTGCGCTGCTCCCGTCCAGAAGTTTTGTAGAAGAGCAGTGCGTGCGCGGTGCAGTGGCGGAGCAGGTAGGATCAGCGGGCCCGCGTTTGTTCAGTGTGTCATCCCTCATATAACTACATTATTTTCTAACGGAGACGCACTGCTACCGCACTGCAACTGCTTTTGGTGTGCCCAAGCCTTTAAAATCGTCACTATATACTTGTTTTAAACAGTTGTTCTAACTTCTTTCGATATTAAGGCTTGGGCACACCAAAAGCAGGACAAGCGCAGCACCTTAGCAGGGCAGGGCAGTTGCGCCGCGGTTGATGTCACACCAGAAACGTGAGCAGTCAGAAAGCAGTTTGAATGCGGGCCTGCTTTGTAACTGCGTTATGTGTGTCGTATCGATAGCCACACTCAGTACACTTCAAGATGTTGAACGGTTCTGACTCTGACGAAGAGGAGCTATTGTTGCTTCTAGCTTTAAGTAAAAAAAAAAGACTATGGGTTCACGATGTAAATAAGAGAAGAGAAGAATATGGGGAGTACCATCGTCTATGTCGGGAATTAGAATCTTTTGAAGATAGGTTCATAGCTATCTTCACCCATAGTCGCATCTTGTAAACCGTATTTCTATAATATTTATCCTTTAAATCATATAAACATTTATATTTCCTCACCAACTTAATCAATTTTTCATTCTTTTCCATGATAAAGTTGTAAAAAATCACAACCGTTTACGACCCGCGCTGCGTCTGTCCCGCGCAACTACTTTGGTGTGACTAGTCAATATGGCGGACGTAGTAATACAACGTGTACTCACTGCGGCCGCCCCGCGCCCGCGCTGCCACCGCCCCGCGCCTGCGCTGCTCCCGTCCAAAAGTTTTGTAGAAGAGCAGTGCGTGCGCGGTGCGGTGGCGGAGCAGGTAGGATCAGCGGGCCCGCGTTTGTTCAGTGTGTCATCCCTCGTATAACTACATTATTTTCTAACGGAGACGCACTGCTACCGCACTGCAACTGCTTTTGGTGTGCCCAAGCCTTTACTATCACGTATTAAAACCATCAGCTGTGGTCGTAAGAATGAGATGTAGAACCGTCTAACGTCGAAGACGCAGACAGATGTTTAAGAGAGGAAATTGCCTCAGCGAGGTACGTGAGTGATAAGTGGATACGATGGGATCAAGCTAGACGTCTAAGTGTTAGAAAATCTGGAGCTAACAGGACTACAGGTGTTAATCGAGAGTTTTATAATGCGTAATAAGTATATGATAGACTGTAGTAAATTGAAGTAGAAAAAAATATGTTATACTACAGGACAAATTATTCTAGAACGAAAGTATGTTCAAAACATAATACAGCTTATTTAGTACGATAGAAAAAAAATCGCGTAAATACCTTAAAAAAATATTTTTATCGATTAGTAACCGGATCGGCCTATAGGTAAACTACGTGTCAGACATCGACGCACAAACGAAAACCATGGATCCAGTAGGTACATGATTCTGAACCCCAAGTAATCGAATTTTTCGTCGGCTATATCCTAATTTAAAAAAAATCTAACTTTTTTTAATTTAATCTTTAAAAAGTTGTTATTAAGATAGAAGTATTGTATGTATTTATTATGTAGGTATTTTAGTGAATTGTAATATTTCTAAAGCCCAAAAAAAACAAATACATACTAAAATGTTAACTTTCAAATACTTTAAAGTAAATACCTATCCAAAACAGGCATTTAACTTTCAGAATAACTATAATCTCACCCCGTATTACGAGAAATAATTTCATCCAATATAGCTTACGAACGATTAGTAAACTTGAGAATTTCAGTTATAGTCTGACCCTAACTAGAGATTAAAGTAAACAACAGTAATGTTTGTAATTTGTACTAGATATTAATATTTGAATTTACTAAGGATTTGTAAAATATATATTAGCAAAGTCTGAATAGTTAGAATCAGACTTTACGTACCTACAATGTCTTTGTTCTGTTTCGCAGTAACAGATCTTTGCTAAGATTACAATTTTAATTGGGAACTGTACAACGTTGAAATTGGAGATAGACTTTCCTAAAAAGGGGTCATTGTACTCATCTATACGAAGAACTTTAACGATGATACGAGTTTACGACTACATAACACGAAAAAATCCATTGCTCTATACTTTTATATTTACGTAACTCGACAAAATACACACCGTGTGTCAGACATCGACGTACAAACAATACTATGGATCCAGTACACGATTCTGGACCTCCCGATGTTGGAATTTTTCGTCGGCCTTAATAATTAAAATACATTATATTTATGTATTTGCAACATTTTACAACCTTACCGTATTATTTTTTAATATGCACAATTATATTTAATAAAAAAATATTTAAAAAAAAATATTTTATTCTTAATGTATATTTTTTTTAAGTTTATACTGTATAAAATCGTTATTGTGCCTCGACGTCTGACACACGGTATATACTCCTGAAATAGCGTCTCTTCTCATCTCCTCGTTTCTCGTTTTACTGGACTTGCACTCGAAATGCAAGTGTCATTATAAGCATAAACGCACTCGTACCTAACACAAGTGTCATTAGTAAACATTTCCGAGATGCGACTAATCACTACGTCTTCAGACATATCAATAGACTCATGAGAGTATTAACTATTCATTGTTTGTGTTTAGAGCTGCGAATTGCAGCAGATTCGAGCCATAAACACTCCGGTACCAAGGCAACTACTAAACCACTTATCTAGATGGCTCTTGCTCGAATACGGAATTCGATGCTCGAAATCTGAAATTTTGAAATGCAGTAATAAGGTATGATGGTAGATGGGGAGGTTGGTTAAGCTTCTCTAAAATTAAGATACTATGGAGGAAGGGTTTCCGTATGTTACCGTAAAATCGTAAATACCGTTAGATTTTATAATCTATCTCGCAAGACCTAAGTAACCTGTTGAAAGATTGTAAGCTGTAATAAAATACTTATAATTTAACGCAAAAATAAAAATCGCCAATGAACGAAATAATATTGTAGAGTACAAAATATCAGGTGATAAAATAGAATAGACGAAAAAAGATGCAAGGCCAGAAAGAAGATGATTTTTTATGCAAGTACAAGTTAATTTTTTCAGAGACACCCTATAGTATAAGGGCGAAAATATGTGTATGTCTGTAGGTATGTTTTATTTTTCACGTTCAAACATTTAAACGGATTTGTAAACCATGTCCTAGATACAACATCTCCATGTCATGAATACTTTTTACTCCGGGAGTATGTTAGGTACCTAGAAATAATTTTTCGACAATCACACGGACGAAGCCGCTAAAAGAAGCCATAACTAAGCTTATATTTTACGTAATGAGAAAACTTGAAGAAACTCTTACAAGTATTATTATATTTTGGAAACTTCGACGTGTTATCAAATAAATTTATTTCGCCTCGTATATTTTTTGCATAGAAACAAACGTTTCTCATAAGAATAAGAAACTTTTATCTTTTTTTCGTAGAAAGTACTAATAGGGCTTGTGTTATGTAGGAAGGTAAAGATTTACTAGATTTACCTTAGGATAAAGAGAATAGATAGAACAAATTGGGACACTAATGGACGAAAATGGCGCCTGAAACGGTGTCTGTTTATAGGCTTAAGACAAAAATGTTTTTGTTAAACACCTATTTGTTTTGGGAATAAGATAAAAGAAAAAATGTCGCTATTATCTTGATGTTTACGTTTAAAATACTGTTTGAGAAGTTCTTAAAATGTAATATAAGAATATTACATTACCTAAATAAAAAACTTTTTATTCCTTGCAACATTTCACATCACAGTATTCTAGTTTTCAAATTTTACACAAATTTGATTAAAACAAATAGCTTAATTTATTCAATTTCTTTACTTTTAATTAACATGTTATGCTTACATACATTCTCATCATCAGTATCCTGAAAGCATTCGCGCAGAGGTTCGATTTCTCAGTATCTGAACCATTGCCGCAAGTAAATGGACCATACCATTTACTGAGAAATCGGAATATGCATATTATTTTGCTCGCACATTATGTGTTTAATTTATGAGTATGTATGTGGCTGTCGGGTTAAATAAACGTATTATTACTATTATATTTTTTTTTAACATTTCTCAAGTTTGTTTTTTTACGTTATTTTTAAGTCATCATTTATACGTTCAATTATTGTCATTTTGTTTTGTAATATAATATCTTGAAATATACCATACCACACTTATATTACCACTAGCTTTTGCCCGCGGTTTCGCCCGCGTGGAATTCGGGTAACCAATTAAATTTAGAAAAAATAATAATATCGTAAGTGGGTCGCATGAAATATAGCCTATAGCACTCAGGAAGAAAGCAGCTTTCTATCAATACCTAAATTTTTGTTGTCTGACCAAGATCTTCAGAGATTACCCCCTACAAACAAAAAAAACAAACTTTACCTCTTTATTATATTAGTATAGATATATAATTTATTTAACAGACAATTCACAAACACAAATACACTAACATCAACTACCCCCCAAAACATCCCAAAATTAGCTACCAACCTACACACACAAAAAAAAATCTACAAAGCAAGTACACAACACAGCTTCTGAAAGTATCTCCGCCATCAATCAGTGTTCGCTCCGATGAACGGGCCCCGGTGTCGATAACAAGCCGTCGAGATAAATTTACGAGGGGTCCAGCGTTCGCTCCTTTTATAGCGTGATGCGGCCGCGATCTGTGTTATCACGGGCACTGATAAAACGGCCTTTGTGTTCAGTACTTCCTTTCCTTGTTACGGGGACGTGTGGTTGATATTTTAGGTCTCTTGTACACGGCACGTTTTTCTCACCGTACGTACGTAATAAAACGTGAAGGGTAGTTACTCAGATACCCGCGAAACGAGACACAATAGTAAAACAATAACAGCGCGGTCTCATAGGACCGGTTGGGGATTCAAACGTTAAGCAACGCTTGCCTAGGTTGGTCTGTGGATGGGTGACCATCTTAACATAACGAGTTTCTTCCGTGCCTCGGAAAGCCTCCGTGCAACGTCTGGACCAACTTCACTTATTTTTTTGTTGCTTGTAATTGTCAGAAATCTTTTCCTTATAAAAGAAAAAAATAAGAAAGTTGCGCGGAAAATTGCCTTGCTAAATGTTCTTACACCTAGACTGGTTGCAGCTAAATTGAAATCTGCACAAGGTCGTATGATGAGAAAGAACACCGATGTTTTGAAGTGTAAGCCCTTGGAAGGCATCTCGGGTTTGCCGCTAACACTAACACTAACGTAAATCTTATTGATATAACGCAGCCTCCTATTCGTGAAGCTTAGTTCAAAACTCAGGGGAATGGCTCGCAAACCGAGAAGCTAAGAATATTATGGGCTAAGGGCATAGGGAGCAGCGATTTGTTTCTGGCATATTAAAAGTGTGAAGTCATCTTTTTACGCGTTTTTAGGGTTCCGTATCTGAGTCGGCAATAACGGAAACCTTATAGGATTACTTTGTCACGAAACTTGTTTCAAGAAAAGTTCGCGTTGAGATGTAAGCCTGAAATTAATATTAAATACTCAGTTCTACTACTACCCGTTGGAGCAGTGATGAACTAGGAACTGAACTATCCATCAGCCGCCATCATGTCGCCTTCCCATAATATAGTACAATGTAGGTATGCTCTGTGTATTCACCATCGATAATAAAATTATAGCTGCAATAATAGAAATTGAGTTTAGTTTAAGATTATGTTATATACAAGAATGTTTAGTATAATGTATTTATTCAAATCTAGTACTTGTTGTCTATTTGTGGTATGTTGTTGTAATGATTGTTCGTGTGTATTTAATTGATATATGTATACTAACCTGCCGTATACATCTAATAGTTTCATGGAACGGACGCCAATTTGTCACACAGAACGGTGGTTGCTGAAAATCAGCACCGTAGATTGTTGGAATAACCCAGCGTCACGGTATACGCTGAGCAACGACCTATTTTCGCCTAGATGCGACGCACAACTTGGATTTATTTATTTTTTTTGTTCTTGTTGTTGATCTTATTACTGTTTATATTTATATTTTGTTTGTCTTGCAATAAACCACGGATCTCAACTCAACATAACTTGCCACAGATTATCTATGTGTTAATAACTTGACAGCTGGGCAACTGTGTTCTCACTAGCTCTAGTGTCTATGATGCTATAAAATAATGCCGGGTTCACATAGCCTGACAGTTTTTTGTATTGTTACTATTGTACTGTGCGTCCATTTGGGCAAAATAAATTCATTTTCTTTCTTTCTTTCTAACTATTTATATCCGAGTAGGTAAGCCTGTACCGAACCCTCAGTACGCGAGTCCGACCCGCACTTGACCGATTTTTTCATAATACCAAGTCAGATATTTTTTGTTTTTATTTTTAGTAAGTATTCTGGTCTCGTGTACTCGTATTCTGTCAGTGTCATGATGGGACGATGTCAGAGAGAGGCAGGCCGTCAAACTTGTGTGTGTGTGACATATTTATTTATTATAGCGTTGTAATAATGAATGACCTTTTGAGGCAATTTTATTTATTTTTATTAATTAAGTGAATAATATATTATTATTATTATAGTAGCTGAAAGGACCAATACTGTGACTATTTGTACCATTTTGGACGAGGCTGAACTGAACTACAACAATCCGCTCACTCCATAACTTGGACACCTTACAATCCTTTTATTGGCGTTTTTTATAGCGGCAGAGCAATCCGCGTCTCAGCCACGTAAACTAGGATTTGGTTTTCTATCTGGACTTGTACAAAACTGTTTTGTAGTTTTACAGCGAAAAGCCGTAGTTATCTCAACGGGAAAATTACTTGTGGAATTTATAGATGAACTTATAGAGATAAAGACTGGATGGAATAAACTCAACATTACACAACGCTTAACAGAAAAGTACGCTCTGCAAATGCCATAAGAAAGTTTACAGAGCCTACATAGCAGATTACCATTGTTAACGTTTGAATCCCCAACCGGTCCTATGAGACCGCGCTGTTATTGTTTTACTATTGTGTCTCGTTTCGCGGGTATCTGAGTAATTAACACCTCTACGGTCCGGGTGAAGCGTTTTGCCTCGTCGTTTATACCGCGTACATCAAAGGACCGGAATAATTTGCCTGCTGCGGTCTTCCCGTCCGATTATATAGTGGCTGCAAGGCTAGACAGAATAAGCTCTTAATAAGCTAGTGCGCTTCACCATCAAAGATTGCAACACTGCTATCAGGCGGGATCGTCGCCTTAGGCTATTTTTTTTATTACTTGAAGTAAATATTCGATCTCAAGCATAGATCTGTCTCTCACGGTTAGCGGATAGGATTTCTGCACAAGTTAAAATCAAATATATTAAAAAACCCCCGACTACTCTCCACCTCTCTGGTCCTGATGACCTTGAAGACCTGAACCGATTTCCACCAAACATAGCTAAGAACACTCTCGACCGATAAACCTTTCAAACAAAAAACCTCACTAAAGTCGGATCATCCGTTTGGGAGCTACGATGCCACAGACAGACAAATATACATTTACACACACAGACACGTCAAACTCGAATTGAGGCTAACTATTGAAGGACCAACCACGTGCGACAGCACTACGTCGTTGGAAATGAAATTCTTCCATTTTGCTGAAATTTTCTTCCCACTTGCCGATCTAAGTTAAAATTCCATTGCCCATAAAATTAACAGACATAAATTAAACGACTAATGCGACAGTCTAGCAATGGGTAAGAAAATGGAGAAGTTGATCTCTTATGAGAGACAGAAAAAATCTTTGAACCACTATTCGCGACATTGGACGTGCTTTTCAACAACGTAGAGTACATCTAGCGTAATATTCGAGAGAAGAAAATTACGTCACAATTTCACTAGAAATTGAAGATATTTTCACCAATGCTTGGTGTCCAGACATACGTACTTCAACAACTAATAAACAAGGGACTGAGAAACTTTGAGAATAACTTGTTGACATAGTCTCCAAACCCTCACTAAAGCCGCATCTAAAGGTCAACTTGCGGTCCAGTCGTCTGGTGGTGGACTGGGACCTTTTGTGAAAACGTAGAGCTCGTAAGTTCACGGCATAACCTAGGTGATGATCGTAGTCAAGAAGTTTTTAAATTGTCATCGATAGTGGACCACTATCTCATTTGATGGTAAGTAATGATGTGATTGATGATGGAGTACGCCTAGTCACACTTGAATGAAAGACTCCTAGGTTGTAGCTATCAGGAAGCAGACTCCGGCAGGGAATTTCACTCCTTAGCTAAACGTAGGCAAAAAAGTAAAAAATAAGAAAAAAAAATGTTTCTCTTTGATCACTATGAGATTATAAAAGGAAAACTGCTGAATGAACTCCAAAGATGCATACACCACTCGGAATCACCTTGTCCATTTTTGGAATGAAACTGGATTATCGTGAATTTCGCCCTTTCAAATCCTCAGTTAGCGACATGGACCTATCTGTAGTTCTAAGAATGATTTTACAAAGATATGTGTAAATAAATATTTTACAAAGTTTAATTAAGCTAGAATAAGTCTATATTTCATTATCTTAATCGTTACATATTATAAAATAAAGTCGCCAACCTTTTTGTATCTATGTGTATGATCGCGATAAACTCAAAAAGTATGGAACTGATTTTCATGCGGTTTTCACCAACAGACAAAACGAATTTTGAGAAAAGTTTGAATTAGGTATAATGCATGCATATAATAGTAGAGAAAATCAGAAAATTTTAACGATTTCTTGTTAGAAATCAGAGGAGCTGAGGTGTTCCTCAGCGAAGTTGGGGTGGGTGGTTAGTAATATTATAAGTTTGTCTGAACGCCCTATTCTCAGGAAGTACAAAACTCATTGAAAAATTATTATAAGATAACCCATTATTGAAGATGGCTATAGGTTCACGGCCCACGTATGACGCTATGGCCCACAAAAGCCGAGCCTAGTAACCAAAGCCGCGGGTGAAACTACGTCTCGAGTGAAACCACGTCAAGTTGGATAAATAAATAAAAAACATAAGACGGAAAATTAAGTTTTATGTCCAAGCCACAAAGCTCAAAACTCAAATACTAAAGCACTGGTTTTCATGACTAACCAGTCTGTGTTCTACCTCAAAAACCAGAGAAAGGTGTGGCGAAGTGAAACTATTACTTCGCCACAAGTAGCGCTTTAAGCAAGCTAAATAGGTTTATTGTTGTTCCCCCAGTTTATTATGAGGTTTCTTGATACTTGCGACGTAGTTCGGTACACGCTGAACTTTAACGTCACACGTTTTCTCAACTGAACACGTGACTCGACACGATTACGTTCCACTTCTAGTTGATTAGAAATCTTGATCGTTCAGTTTATTAAATTACAAGTTACAGCTTCTTTCTAATTTGCTGCTGCCAGCGGTTTCAAACGCATGATAATAGAAAATTGTCCCGACTGAATATACTCTCGAGATAAAAAGTATTGTATGTGCTATTCCAGCTATACTATTCTTTAAAAGTCATTTTCATGGCTGTAAGCTGCGACGAGCTCGATGTCGAGACAGCCTTCAAACAGCGAACGCAGAATGTATGAAGAACTGTCATTGTCAATTGCGCAGGTGTAGCTTTTGACAGTTTAGAGAATACCAATTTGAATTTCGCCGCAGCGCTGTGCCCAAGGCTGTTTCTTCTTAGAGAATAGTAGGTACTGCAGACCATGGTCTACACGTGCATCGAAATCCATTCGGTAGTTTTTGCGTGAAAGAGTACTCGAAACATACAAACTTTCGCTATTATGATATTAGTAGGGAGTTCATAACATAGCTAATTTATACTCAGGTTTGCGGACGACAAGCAATGGGTAGCTCGCCGTCTGGCCGTCTATTAGTGTTAAAGAGATGTCTGCAAACCGTAGGGACCAACAGGGCCGGTGCCCGCTTAGGTCACTGGAATTTTATCTCTATATTTTTTGCCTATAACCGCACAGTTCTAAGAATTTTCTGAACTTTACTAACTCTTGTAACATATTTTTGTATCAATAAATAAATAGCTGTAACACGAATGCTCCCTCGCCCAACAAGTCGGAAACATATGTACCTATGTGGAATGTATTCATGCTGTAATAGGCTTTTTGAACGGAAAAGTTGCAGGAATATTTTCAGAGTTTTGTAAGTTACCGACGAAAGCCAGACTTATAGAGCGGATGAGGCCGTTCTTCAAAGGCGAACTGTTTTATAATACTAGTTTTTTGTCCTAGTCAAATGGTTTGTGACACTAACAAGGCTTGACCTGAAGAAAGAAAGTATAAACAAAGAAAAACTGGATACTGTTGTAAAGATACATACGAGTACATAAACATATATTCTATTGTGGTTTAGTAGTTTTTGATGACCTGGTGAGGGTCGCGGGAATACGATGCCGATAGATGCAAGATGCGCAAGTCCGGTCGTTGTGGCGATGCTTTTGAAGGCCTATGAGCAATAAACGCCCTTCCACTTAACCCCCTTTTCTTTCATATCACTCCTCACACAATCCATCCATCTTTTCTTTGGCCTCCTCTCTGTCTCTCCATCAATCTACATGTATTTTTTCGACACACTTGCTCATAAAGTGGCTGTTATCGCACTGCACTTAGGTATATAAAGGGGCTTGTTACCAAACTGTGACATTTTGATTACTATTATGCACATGTGCGGTAATGTTGTTAGAACCTTTTTGTTTAACCTCTTTTTTGTCAAAAAGAGTTTTAAGACAAAAAAGAATAAAGTTTGTTATTGCGTTCAATAGCATAAATTCGTGTTTTACTTACTTATTTCATGCAATTTCGTGTTTAAATAAACTATTTAAAATTTTACATATTTAATTAATTAAATCTTTTATCAAATTTGTATTTTCTGTTTATATACAACCTCATTCTTATTTTTTTAAACCAACAGCTAGAGTAGCTCGTCTATGGCCGCCATTTTTCGCGCATGCGCGCGTTTAAGAAAAGTCAATTTTTTTGCCGCCATATTTAAAAATAAAATGCCGATTTTATAAATATGTCTACAACAACTATTTATGAGGAAAATGATTTGTGCTGTACGCAAGAAAATCTATGTCATGGGACCACGTCAAAATAGTTAATTATAACTTTACTGACTGCACATTTACGAACTGTTTCTTTAGATAAACTTTTCATATACCTACTAAATAACGTTGATTTTTAATTTATTTTCTTTACAAGTGTGTCGAAAAACGTCGTATGATACACGTGAGTAATTGGTCTTTATCGTTCTTGGTTCTCTTAAGACCCTCGCTATGGCTCGGGTCTTAATACCACCGCGACGATAATGACCCACATTACACACTTGTATCATAATGTACTATTATAAGGTGCGTAATCATCAAAATGGCTACTTCCACTCTGGACGGAGCGGTAGGGTTTAACTTCTACTGACTAAAACCTAGTCCTGTTCCTTCTTTGCCAAAATTCCAGGGTCCTGGGGTTCTCTTCCATTCAATCCAGGGCCCCAGTAATCCATCTACATGTGTACTCATAACATCTGCCAAATGAGTAAATATTGATATTTCTGGGGATTGACACGTTACGTAGAAAATCCTCGTTGAGCCTTTCATGGAAGGGTGTCTCAGGAACCGGCCCATGTTATTGATTTTTCATGAATTGTTTACATGATCAGTGAGGGGTTCCAAAAAATATAAGTAATGCGTTAAAGTTACACAATACCGACTGAAGATTTAGTAAAAAAAATTAAACCGAAATTTTAGTTGACTCTGACAGTCCCGAGAATTCGATGGATACGAGCCGCACAAGTTCGGTCAGGGGAGGCCTAAGTATGTCTAGAAGTCTTTCAGTTGAAATTATGATAATGAATTTAAATAAGTTTATGTACTAACAAAAAAACGGTTAAGTGCGAATCGGCTATGCACACCGACAGTAGCAAAGTTTGTACTTACCGACCTATGTTTGAATTCCCGAATCGAGTCTCGAAGCTTTTTCCGAAAAAACTACATAATTCAGTATTTTTTTGCAATTAAAAATGATTGTATTACTTATATTTTTTAATCTGTTTGTTACAGGTAAACATCTTGTAATTTTGGCTGCCTTCAATCTGTGAGTAGCATATAAGGGTTTGGGTAAAGAAACTGGTTGAAAATATGAAAACGAAAGTTACAAAAATAGGCACATTAGTTTGCAAGATACATAAATGAAGGATCAAATGGAGAGCCTTTGTCCAGTAGCTGTATATAGGGTGACTGGTAATTAGTGATAGATACTGAAATAGGTGATTGTACTCAGGATGAAAATACAACATTTTGACCAGTTAGTAGGCAAACATAGATGTACCGAACAGCTGTTTTCGCGATTTCCGGTTTGGTTCCGTAGTAAAAGTTATTTGTTATCATGAGTATAATCGAGCTCGTGGCTAGATAATAACAGCCGCACAGGTCGATCTTTAAGGTTAAGCAACGCTTGCCTAGGTTGGTCTGTGGATGGGTGACCATCTTAACATAACGAGTTTCCTCCGTGCCTCGGAAAGCACGTTAAGCCGTTGGTCCCGGCTGTCATTTGTAGATCTTTGGCAGTCGTTACGGATAGTCCAGTAAATCTGATTCCAGTCTTGCCATGAAGTACCGTGTTACCCCAGTTAATGGGTTGTGGAGGTCTGGTAGGCAGCCGCTCCTCGTAAAATACTGGTATTCAGCTAAATCCGGCTTGACTGGAAGCCGACCCCAATATAGTTGGGAAAAGGCTAGGCAGATGATGATGATGATGATGATGAGTACAATCACGAGCATTGGTCGCAAATTACCAGTCACTATACAGCCTTTATATCGCAATATCTATAAATAGCGGTAGGTTTTATCATACTGACATTTCCAAATAATTTGAAATCCGATCATTTCAAATAGTGCGTTATCAGCATTAATTTATTATAAATTTGACAAGCATTAATTATAGTGAATCAACATGTATGACAAACATTTAGATAAAACATATTTGCGAAAGTACATACTGGATGCCGCATTTGACCATTGTTTAACAAAACTAATCAATCATTTCAACTTTCATAGGCTTCTTCTTCTTCTTCTTCTGCCTGGCGTTAATCCCGGCCATTGCCAGGGTCCGCCTTCCGACTAAGTTTTCTCCACTTTGCCCGATCTTTAACATCCTTCTCAGTGAGGCCATTGGCTCTCATGTCGGACTTGACGACGTCCAGCCAGCGCTTGCGAGGGCGACCACGGGACCTAGCCCCAAGGACAGCCATATCCATGCATCTCCGACCAACGTACTCCCTAGGGCGGCGCATGATGTGGCCATACCATCGCAGACGACACTCCTGCAGTTTTACCCCCACGTCACGGACACCAAGACTACCTCGGATGAATGAGTTGCGTATGCGATAGGATCGCGTTACGCCGCTCATCCACCTCAGCATCTTCATCTCCGTGACGCGAAGCTCCTGGGTGTGTCTGCTTAGTGCTGGCCAACATTCGCCACCGTACAGGAGGACAGGCCGTATGATGCATTTATATATCTGCCCTTTGAGCCTCGGAGGCATTTTACGGTCACATAAAACGCCCGTTACCTCGCGCCATTTTGCCCATGCCGCGCCTATACGTGCTTGGACATCGTCATCCACGCTGCCAGACTCGTGCAGCACGGATCCAAGGTACCGGAACTTATCAGACTTAGCGATCAAATCCGACCCTATCCGGATAGTACTTGAATCCGTGCCACCACAGGACATGTACTCAGTCTTCGCCACATTTAGTCTCAGACCGCCGTTTTCCAGCGTGTCTTTCCAAATGTTGACCCTGCGCTCAAGATGGGCTTTGTTCTGGTTAACGAGGGCGATGTCATCGGCATACATCATTAGCCATGGAGGCTGATCCTGGATGTTTGCCGTAACTACATCAAGCACAACGTTAAACAAGAACGGGCTTAGAGCCGAACCTTGGTGAACGCCAACAGATATTGGAAAGACATTGGATTCGCCAACAGCGGTCTGGACAAAGGACACGGAATCGCGGTACATATCTCTGATAATGTCAACATAGGCCTCGGGAACACCCTTGAAGCGGAGCGCCCACCAGATAGCCTGCCGAGGTATACAGTCGAAGGCCTTCTGCAGGTCTAAAAAGGCCATATGCAGAGCTCTCCTTCTCTCTCTGTAAGCCTCAGACAGAGTCCGTAAGGCGAACACTGCATCCATAGTGCTGTTACCCGCCCGGAAGCCATATTGACACTCAGAGATAGTGCACTCGCTACGGAGCCTTGTGTCAATGATGCGCTCGAAGAGCTTCATGGTGTGGCACATGATCTTGATACCGCGGTAGTTACTGCAATCCTGTACGCTACCTTTGCCTTTGTGGACCGGGATAATCAGGCTTAGTCGCCACTGGTTTGGCATTTCCTTGGTGGTCAGGATGCGGTTATAAAGATCAGTCAGAAGGTCCACACCATGTGAGCCCATCGCCTTCCACACCTCAATTGGCACATTGTCAGGCCCAATCGATTTCCGGTTCTTCATGTGGCGAAGAGCAATGCGGGTTTCGTCGGGGGAAATTTCAACTTTCATAGGCATAGGAATAATAATAAAATACGCAAACTACATTTATAATCAATACGAACTTTCACTATTATTATTATTATTAAAGAAAATTACAAATAAGTTTGCATGTAAAGCTAGGTCACGGTTTCAGTCAAAGTCAATATTAACAGTAACAATAATAAAGTCACTACCACATCGCACCCACTAGCGACATCGCGAATTAGTCTGTTTGCAAACACTGCCTACAATGTAACTACATCGTAACCACAATCTAACCACTTCGACCACTACATGGTGTGGTTGTAGACTTGTAGTACACATCTGTAGGAACTTTAATTAAACCTTAAAGTTTTATCAAACAAAAAACGTAATTATCTGTCATCTCCTTTAACCGTAATTGTAGCCCCTAACATTTTTAACGAGAGTGGTTAATGTTTTCGTTATTTAAAAAAAAAACCGGCCAAGTGCGAGTCGGACTCGCGCACCGAGGGTTCCGTACAAACCTGCAAGGTTTACAAAGTTCGTTCATTACGACAATCGAGTCATAACTATGGTATTTTTATTGCAAAATGAAATTCATAACATTACAATGGGGAAAGATGGAGGAGCATAAATTTAAGACAAAGATCTCTTTATCTTTATATATTTTGTAATGTAACTAAAAATTTAAGGTTTTCGGAATTTTTCCTTTATGTGTGCTATAAAACGTTGCTTCATGCCAAATTTCAAGATTCTAGGTCGACTGGAAGTACCCTTTAGGTTTTGATTCCCTTGCGAGTACTTGCAAGTGTCGAAAATTTGCGGCATAAACGGCTGTATCTTTTAATTGCGTTGGCTTAGAAGTTTGATTTTTTCACAGCTTCAAGGGACAGTAGACCTGAGTAATTGATATAAATTTCAGCTTCATACCTCCACGCGTTCCTGAGAAAAAGGGTCTTGACAGACGGACGGACAGACGGACAACAAAGTGATCCTATAAGGGTTCCGTTTTTTCCTTTTGAGGTACGGAACCCTAAAAAAGAAAAAAAAAGAAAGAAAACATATTTATTTCGCCCTAAATGGAATCCCGTATTTAGCTTAACCAGTAATTTGACGGCACTTGTTGCCGACATATTTATTTAGTACTACTCACACATAATATGTAATAACATTCCACAACTTTCACACAACACCATCTAGTTATAACTTAAGCAGAGCTTGTGCTATGAGTACCTACTAGACAACTAAAAACATACTCGTATATTTCTAAATACCAATATAATAAACACATTGTAGAGAAATTACACCTAGACCCAGAAACAATGGTCGTGCTCATCACACAAAGATTTGCAGAACCCACAACCTCCATATAGCAGTCAGCGCCATTAACCACTGGACTCTCAGCCCGGTCAACATACATATGTGTCTTACATAGTCACCGGCACATGAAAGGGCTTTCTTGTTTTTAACTTTTTGGCTGCTGACCGATTACTTTGTTCCTTCGTACCTTCCGATGTAAAGTATGTTGTAAAACTAGTGTAAGAATACTGGAACACTTAACACAAGTTAAATTACAAATACTATCAACATGCAATTTAATTCTCGAATATAATAAAATTTTTGTTATTCATCATAAGCCTTTATTTTTAATTAATTTCTTGCACAAAATGTTGCAATCCAATAAATAATTATCATTATCGTTTCATGAAAATTCATTCAGTAGTATTATATTATATTCAGAAAAGTAACGTTAATAATGAATTTTCCATGAAAATCATTTTCACATTTTCACGCCTGAAGTTTCTACGAAATAGTCATTAAACATAAGGCCGCACACTGCATCAAATATACAGTCATATTTTTATTGAAAAAGCTAAATAAGTTTGGTTGTTCATTTTTAAAAACAACGTTATTTGAGAGACGTGATGAATGTGTCAGGACATGTTATAAATGTGTGTTCATACGATGCTAGACTGCCAACAGCAGGAGTTAAACAAAGTAATATACTGTATGGGTACTGTGCTGCGGGAAAAATGTGCAAGTTAATGTGGAAGCTCGAATTGCAGTAAATACTATTTACTGGTAAAGCCTCAGATTTATTCATTTGTCATGTTCCGAAAAAGTTGATCTTTGTTTATTTCGTGCACGATACACTTGGTAAATCTTAAATACATGGTAATCGTCACTAAATAGATAGTTAAAATTTAAAGGAAATGACCAGAAGAGTGGGGCAGCAGTGCTCTTCCTATGGCTTTTTAATGTAACCTATCCAAATCGGATTGCGCCTTAGGTTATTAAGGCTTAGAATGTACTAGTTCCAAATGGTATAAGTCCGAAAAATTGTTCACCTCTATAATACCATCTACCAACTTATGTCGGAAATTCTTACATTGTTCAGGCTTTTACAGTAACATACTCGTATACAACTACTACGTGTCTAGCTGGAATGGAAGACAAAAATATAGCGAAGTTACTCTTATACATTACAAAAGATAGGTATTATTATAAAAACAAATTAAATGACAATACAGAATATAAAAGGAAAACCGACGAAGGTAACAAAGAACATTAGTATAAGATGAAACCTACAAAATTTCTATTATATTCCCTGAAAGTTGCGACGTTAAAATAATTTTACGACTTTCAAAGTTTTCACGAGAACAAAGCTATCATCGAACAAATATTGAAAAGCAACCGGTAGTAAGGAGGAAATTGAAATGGCTGATCGTGATTTTGTGCAACAAGCAACCTGTCGACGGCAGATGGCATGTTATTGTTGATATTTTATTTTATGGTAAATCGTCGGGGAGATATAGGAAATCACCCCACATTACACGTTACATTTGAGATTACAAATGAAACTGTAGTACTGACATAATCACCATAGATGATGATGTTATCAGATAGGATAATTATGTTATTGTTGATACTGATACGAGTACTTTATTTTATGGAAAATCTTCAAGGAGATATGAGAAATCTACAACATTTGAAGTTAAAAATGAAACGGTAGTAAGAACTGGTAGAATTACTGTAAATGATAATATTGTTGGTGATTAAGATATGGTGATTAACATTTGGAGAGAATGTTGAAATCTTTAAAAAAAAAAACTCCTAGGCTCGCACTTAACCACTATCTTATTTATATAAATTAGTAATGAGCACAATGTACATATGTGTAATCGAGGAGCTCGTGGCTAGATAATAACAGCCGCACAGGTCGATCTTCAAGGTTAAGCAACGCTTGCTTAGGTTGGTCTGTGGATGGGTGACCATCTTAACATAACGAGTTTCCTCCGTGCCTCGGAAAGCACGTTAAGCCGTTGGTCCCGGCTGTCATTTGGAGATCTTTGGCAGTCGTTACGGATAGTCAGAAGCCAGTAAATCTGACTCCAGTCTTGCCATGAAGTACCGTGTTACCCCAGTTAATGGGTTGTGGAGGTCTGGTAGGCAGCCGCTCCTCGTAAAATACTGGTATTCAGCTAAATCCGGTTTGACTGGAAGCCGACCCCAATATAGTTGGGAAAAGGCTAGGCAGATGATGATGAGTAATGAGCACAAAGAATTTAGAACTTAAGATTTCCGAGTTCATCTTTAGTAAGATAATAAGTAATTTGAAGAATAATATTAGGTACCACTATCTTCCCAAAGTGAATTCCAAACTTCCCGATGAATTATTCCATAAATTCATAAATACACTATCAGAATTTGCAATCACCAAAACACCAGTTAATCATAGGATTATAGCATTCCCTCATTTATCATTCGATGAAGTAATTAAATTCATTGCTGGTTACTTGTTTATGTATGCACGACCTAACACATTTGCTAATCCTAATATTACGACCGTGGATGCTATGAAACATAAATCAGGATTTGGAAGCATTAATATTTTACTATACGTAATGCATGTGTTTGATAACTATGAATAAAACAGTACGAATAAAAGAGATTCATAAAAGTTGCATGAATCGTGGCAAGACAAAGGAGATTGTGAAAAGGAATAAGGTCGAAAAGCGACAATATTTATGGTCGCGTTTGTAAAGTTACACGGATTTATTTTAGAAAACATTGTGGTATTTTATTTGAATTTAGAAGATGTAAATCTGGAGCACTAATGTAAAATAAGTGTATCAATCCATCTGCCTAGGTTGTTAATTGTTAGTTTTAATTATGTTGTTTTTTTATGTACCTAGATGTTTTTCTACACTGTGTGTATATTTATTTGTGTCAAATAAATCATTTTTTCTTTCTTTCTTTCTTTGCCAAGCCCTTTCTCTTCTTGTCTGGATGGGCTTCTAGTCTTACTACTCCACAACCCAGCAATAAGAGTTTTCAGGAAAATTAATTACCAGTTGGCACCACTTAGTCATCACGTTGGCGTTATGGATTAATTCGTGTTGTGGATTATATCATAATTTTACTATTGCCTCTCCTAGAGAGGAGGCTTAAATCCCATCAATGGGAATATTATAAGGATGATGATACTTATGTAGCTGTATATGCTATTTTAAAATTATAAAAAATCCGTCACCTAAACTTTCTGAAACTAGCGGATAATCCGAAATTGTGTCATATCCGAAACCGGTATTCTATTAGTTCTATTCGTATCCGTATTTCACATCCAAAACATCCTTGCTCCAGTCCAATCACTCGGCATAGAGATGGCGATTCTCGTTAACTTTGAACAGTTTCGGCTACTGTAAAATCAGAATGTTCATTTCAATGTTTCTCTTTGAAAGCTTGCTACGTACAGTCAGGTACATTCATTACGACGGGAGATTCAAAGGCACAGATGACCAGAAACTGGGATGTGTGTGTATACAGTGAACAAGGCATTGCCAGAATTCAGTTTGCAACGCTTTGTGATATAGAGCTGAGTTAATTAACCATGCCTCTGAGGACGTAGAAGACGGTAGTAGGGCCTGAGAGATAGTACTATTCGTAGTGTCTAGTTCCATCTCTCTCTAACATCGTATTCATGAATAGCTTATGTCATCTTAAAACTTTTCATGAATCCTCAAGGTTTTTTTTTTTTTTTTTTATGGTAGGGGAATCATCAGAATGACTTCCCCCGCTCTTGGGCGGAGCGGGAGGGCGTGTCAGACTTTTACTGACTAAACCCCTACCCCGTTCCTTCGTTGCCTTCGTTCTGGGGGGGACTCGGTATCAACCGTTAGGAATACCACATGTTCCCCCCAGAGGCTTCGGCCCTGCCGGGCCCCTACAGTTTGCTGACATCTCCTTGAGGCGCGCGTGGAACAGAACGCGCCGTTGACGACTGGGCTCGGTCCAGATTATTTCCAGACTGCCGGACAGCGAGCTACCCAGTGCTCGCCGTCCGCGAACCCGCGCCTACGGTGGTCGGAAATCGGGATCGGGATCTCGGCGGCGGCGGCGTGAGGACCGTTCCCTCACGCGCTCGCGGTCAGCAGCCTCCTTCACGAGCATTACTGCTTCGCAGAAGGAGGCGACCGCATGCCAACCCTCCTCGCTCCGGACCATGGCCTGAACCAGGGCCCGGCGCGAGAGGTCGCCGCTCCCGATAGTCTCCACAAGGACACGGCGGTGCTCCGCCCAAGCGGGGCACACTTCTACCGTGTGCTCCACCGTGTCCTCCGGGCGGTCCACACAGTGGCGACACCCGGGCGTCCTCTCCTGCTTGATTCGATGCAGGAACCTCCCGAACTTACCGTGTCCGGTGAGGACCTGCGTCATACGGAAAGAGAGGACGCCGTGACCTCTTTCCAACCACTCCTCAAAGAGGGGCCTAACCG
The DNA here is from genome assembly GCA_030763345.1 of Mythimna separata. NCBI lineage: Eukaryota > Metazoa > Arthropoda > Insecta > Lepidoptera > Noctuidae > Mythimna > Mythimna separata. The sequence continues at coordinate 18,618,919 of CM061176.1, read as the reverse complement.
CCTCAATGACGGCGTGCCCAGCACTGGGTTGTGACAGTCGCAGTCGCCATGCCACCCTGAGATCCCGCCGGAACTCTGTCCGCCATGCCGCGACTTGTCGCGGCAGCGGAGTTTCGCCCCGGCGTTGCATCTCCACTCGCAAATCGTGCATGCGTGCAAGGACTGTTGCCTCCAGATCCCACGGTGGCAGGCCAGCGAGGAGGCTCGCCGCTTCGCGGGAGATCGTGCGGTATCCCCGCACCATCCGGATGGCCATGACCCTCTGGCAAGCGTTCAGCTTGGCCACCGGTCGCTTACCTAGCGACGGCGCCCAAACCGGCGCCCCGTAAAGGGCCATGGACCGAACGATCCCCGCGTAGAGCCTCCGGCAGGGGGCGTCTGGACCCCCTAGGTTGGGCAGGAGCCGCTTCAGAGCGGCCCCAGACCTGTCCAGTTTGGGGGCCAAACGTCGGAAATGCTCCTCGAAAGTCCACCGGCTATCGAGGACGAGTCCCAGGTACTTCATCGCCGACCCGACGCCGATGTGGACCCCCCCTACCGTTATTTGGGAACCCGGAGATGGCGCGTACCGAGGGCCATGAAAGCACATGGCCTCGGACTTGTGCAATGCCATCTTGAGTCCCAGTTGCTGGATCCTCTCCACGACTGTCGCAACCCCGCGTGTCGCTGTTTCGGCCGCCGCCTGGTACGACTCTCCCCGCGCCAGGACCAGCGTGTCGTCTGCGTAGCAGACCACGCTGACCCCGTCGGGGAGGTCGCCGCGCAGCACGTAGTCGTATCCGATGTTCCACAGGGGTGGTCCTAGTACCGATCCCTGCGGAACACCGCACGACATCTCTCGCCGTCTCCACTCTCCCTGGTGACCGGGATAGATGATGAACCTATCCGACAGGTAGGCCTCGATCACACGACGGAGGTAGGCGGGCACCTCGTGGTACCGAAGTGCCGCCCCGATGCAACTCCAGGGCAGGGAGTTGAAGGCATTGGCGATGTCCAAAGACACCGCCAAGACGACCCTGCCCCGAGACACCGCATCCCCCGTCGTGAGAGCCCTCACGCGCATGATGGCGTCCACCGTGGAACGCCCCCTGCGAAAGCCGAACTGGCCGTCCGAAAGGTCCGGCCCCACCCGCGCAATGAATCCTCAAGGTAGCATTCGATTCTTAGCGACAGCGACTGCTTTGTATGAATTTGTATGGCAACGGTCGTACAACGCGGTCGTCTGGTTTGTTTAGTACTCCATACAAAGCAGTGGGTCGCACGACCCGGTCGCAGTCGCGGGTCGCAGTCGCCAGCCTAAAAACCGAATATTGCATTCGGTTTTTAGACGGGTGGCTTTAGGTAATTATTATGTCTTTTTCAAACTATCCATGAATCCGATGTGAGAGAGGGATGGAGCTAGACAGTACGAATAGCAATATCTCATAGGCCCTATTACCATTTGACATTTTGACGCGTCATGATAAGTCATCATCATCATCATCATCTGCCTAGCCTTTTCCCAACTATATTGGGGTCGGCTTCCAGTCTTCCTTTTACGAGGAGCGGCTGCCTACCAGACCTCCACAACCCATTAACTGGAGTAACACGGTACTTCATGGCAAGACTGGAGTCAGATTTACTGGCTTCTGACTATCCGTAACGACTGCCAAAAATCTCCAAATGACAGCCGGGACCAACGGCTTAACGTGCTTCCGAGGCACGGAGGAAACTCGTTATGTTAAGATGGTCACCCATCCACAGACCAACCTAGGCAAACGTTGCTTAACCTTGAAGATCGACTTGTGCGTCATGATAAGTCATGACGTGTTAAAATGTCAGGTATGTAAACGAGAAAGAGGGATGGTGCTACACATACTACGTAGCTACATCCCTTTAACAGCTGATTTTCGGTCGTCAAACGAGCTCGTGGTAGGGACCTCTGACTGTTTTCAGTAAACTTGCTGTAACGGAGCTAAATTTTAACCCAGCTCACGTATCGTTTAAACCCAGCCATTAGCGGGTAGTAACTCCGAATTTAATAGTACATCATTTCTGCGAAGCGGAGTAAACCGCTTTACGCTGATTCGTCAGTTTTGGAACTTTGCACGAAGCAGCTTCGTCGGCCAGTTTACGTAACTTTGATATTTTATTCAAGATCTCGCTGTCAGTTGGGTTGTTAGACTTAATATGTGTGTTGTGTCGAGATAGTCTTCGATAAAGTACACAATAACATGACAACTATAACTACATCTTTGTATACTAATATTGAAGCTGAAAGACTTACAAATTTTGTTTGTAATGAAAGTTAATAAATAAAGAGTTACTAGATCGAATTCCAAAATGTTATCACCTGTAATATCACACTTTATAAGCTTTGAGGAGCTCGTATATTACAGTAAATACATATAGTTACTCTCTTGTATAACTCAAGCGTGCTCCTACTTTCAATTATGCAGGAAGCTCACATCAAACAATGCGGTATGATTGAAAACGTACATTCAAGTCACTAAGTTAACTAAGCAAGACCAAAGTAGGGCGACGCAGTACGAAGTGTTATGTCAGCATAACTTAGAGATAAGAATTGTTTACTGATTAAACTTGGGGCGTAATTTACTGACAGAGGCTACAGTAATTTTAACCGGTGATGCCTGCCAGGGCTGTGGAATTGTTTGAAAGAGTTACCGTGGCCCTGGAACGTAAAAGGCAAATGAACGATTACAAGTCGATTTTAGTCAGTAAAAGTCAGATAGTCATAAAATTAAATAAGATAAAGCTTACCTTTCTTCGCGTGGGAGGACCAACATCCTCCCCAGTAGCCGAGACTCCAACCCCGAATACCAGCAACAGTAAGCATGGGCTTGTGGATCAATAAGTACCCCACCGTCCGATAACCATCTGGCCCAAACCTGAGTCGTCGATGATGCGTATTGCTTCACGCGCGCCTCGAAGAGATGTCAGCAAAAGCAAGTCCAAAGCCCAGCTGAGCTGAAACCTCCTGGGGACATGGGTCAACTTTGTAGGACTGGAACAATTTGCTGCTGCGGTTTTCCCGTTCGATTATAATTTGGGTGTATTCAAGGCTAGAGAGATAAATTTAACTTAATTTATTTTAATGATCAATTAATTCATTTATTGTAACATAATTTTTAATTTTATAATTTAATTTTAAGCTTTTAATTTTAGCAGTTGTGCTGTAATATCCTTTTATTTGTTAATGTCCTAATAACTCCGTTTTTTTTAATCTATTGTTATTTGAGATTTAAGAGTAAAATTAATCATTATATTATTATGTATAACCATAAGATGTGCATGTGGTGTTAGCCTATAATTGATTGCTACACTAATCAATGAAGTTAAAAAAAAAACAATGTTAAATGTGAATGTGTTGTGTAAGCAGTTGTTGGCTAACCAAATAAATAAATAAAAATAAATAAAAATAAAATAAAAAAGAGTGAATAGGCTCTTAATAAACTAGTGCGCTTTACTATCGGCGATTGCATCACTGCTTACCATCAGGTGTGATCGCTTACCATCAAGCACTAGTCTATAACAATAAAAAAAGAAAAGGAAACCCGTAGTCCGTGCATTCTATGCAAGAGCAATTTTGAAAGAACTAAGGTGTGGTCAAATTCAATTCATTACGGGACATTACTACCCTTCGCGGAAGTACATCTGACTGACCACCACTCTAGACCAGCGTGGTGGGAACTGGCTTTCCTCGAGGATATCGGACCCCTCCACACATAGGTGTAGTTTTATAAACGTCATAATGGCGGGACTAACTCTTGTATTGAAATGATTTTATCACGCATATTTTGTACGATTTAGTAGTATTTTATAACCTTTCTGAAATATTTGTAACATATTAAATTCTTGTGTTGGCCTATTTTCCTATTTACCAGTGTTATCATAAACCTGTCAACTACCGAACGTATTATCAAATCAACAGTTAATCTATACGTCAACGTCAGCACAATTATTGTAACCACAATCTGTCTATTTGTTAATATGGTAATACCACAATCAGTTCCAAGATGTCAATCATACTCGTATTTGGAATCTGAAATAAGTTTAGTTAGGTATAACCACTATAAAGGCAAAGGATTCGAAGAATTCCAAAATCTGAGGCCCTACTATGAACTCTTAATGCGATCTTTTTAACGACCTAAACTGAACTGTTCCAGCATGTATAGCTCCAACCCTCTTTCTCACCCGTACGATGGACATTTTGACAAGTTGCCGACCCCTAGCTAATCGCCCAGAGATGATGATTATTCTGGTATATAGAAAAATTATGCCCTTTAGAACACAAAAACTCGGAAGAGGACCTATTGAAAATGGCTGCATCATTTATAGTTTCTCAATATTCTAGAATATGGTTTATGCAAACACATAAAGGGTGTAAAAAGACCCTTAACGAAAACGAAAACCCCATATTGTACACATCACTGGGATACTTTTTTTCTTCTAGGACATACCTGGGAATTCACTGATTCTGGAGATATTGAAGGTCAAAGTCAACATTTTTTTTTCCTTTTTTTTTCAAAATCGTATTCCAAGTATCATTAGTAAACTTTCTTCTGAACAAACATTATCAAAATTATTAATTTTTCATAACAAATTACGCATTTGAAGTTAGAAAAATGCAACGAAAACTAAACACAACGAGCGCCTCACACACACAAGCATGCGGTCGGTTCAACTATCAAGCGCGAGCGGCCGAACGCTCAGCTGATAAAAGTTATTATTAATTAATTATTTTTTAAAGATGAAAAAAAAAAGTTTTTTCCCAGCAATAATTTTTGGTCAAAGTTGCTTAATTACATGTACAGAATGTGTAGTTATCGGCTTTGTGATCGGTCTTTTTACACCCTGTAGTATTTGCTTAAAATTGAATTCGTCTAACCCTATTGAATGCCTATATCATGATAAAGTTTTTAGGCAAGTAGGCAAAAGGTTTTTAAATAAGAGTATTGATGATTTAGAACATAATTCCATAAAATTACCTAAAAATAGACTTGCAAAATAAAAAGGTCAAGAAAAATTAATTTGTGGCCGACGTCACTTTAACGACGGTAATAATAATATACTATAACTTTAACTCGACGCCATCTAAACCTAAACAAGGCAGAGCTTGTGCTTTGAGTACTAGACTACTCATAAACAGACTACTTATATATTGTATATTTCTAAATACATAACAATGGATATTATGCTAGATAAATTACAAATGATCGTGCTTATCACTAACACATTTGTCTTAAATGAGAATCGAACACACGACTTTCGTCATAATAATATAATCAAGACCACTAACCACTAGACCAACAGACCAGTCAAAAACACAATGTCACAATGTTGTGCTTATTTATCTAAACAAACTAAATAATGATGTATCTACTCTGATCCACTCAGTAAAAACGAAACGGCAACAACACAGCGGCACTGTCTACTCTCTCGAATTCTACAATTTCGTCGACACATTTTCATAGTTTTCATTCTCGTAGGTATACACTAAGCTAGGCGTCTATAAAGCTAGTAGACAGTAGACTTTAGTAGGCACCGGTTTACATTATCTCTTTATTTTCGTCTGTCTAACATACACACATCAAAAGTGTCTAGGGATCAACATATATTTTTGCAATAACTTTTCTCCTGATTGATATTAATTAAAATTTTCTTTAAGGATTCATCAAATAAAGTGTTTTCGTTTGTCACAGTAACGATAAACCAAGTCACCTTTGCATTAATAAAGAAATTTTCCATTTTCCTAATAAAGGGATTTTTGACATTTGAACCACTAACATTAAAGTTCGAAAAAAAGACTGAAATAACAGTTTTCTTTAAAATTTTATTGGGTAACTTAAACAATTAATAATCCGTGTTCCTACCGCGAACACTAACAACACAAGAACATCGGTTTGGCATACTCAAAATGAGTTCATCCAAATCACGCTGTGGAATGGCCGCCCATGTTCGTTGCAACAACAAAAAAAGGTCTTCTTGCGACTGGATACCCTCCATATTCGACAGAGCTCTTCTCTGTAGCATAATTATCCCATGCATGCTCAATCGGGTTCAAGTCTGGCGACTGAGCAGGCCAGGGCAGGACATTGATGTTATGCTGCGGCGAGAGTCTGTCTTACAACTCTTGCGGTGTGCGGTCGTGCATTATCATGCATTAACTGAAATAAGGGACCGATTTGCACTTGTAGAGGAACGATGACGTCTGATACAATCGTCTTAGCATAAATTTGAGCGTTGAGGTTGCCTCTGATCCAAATCAACTCAGTTCTTCCGCCGATCCAAATATCCGCCCATACCATGATGGTTCCACCACTATAAGGATGGACTTCCTGGCAGGATTTTAATCGCTGTTGGCGTCCAGGGGTTCTCCAGTGTCGTATACGTCTTGTATCAAAACGAGACTCATCAGAAAAGCACACGAAACGCCATTGTTCTTCTGCCCAATTTCTGTGTTCAAGAGCCCATTGATATCGAATCCTACGGTTGTGCATTGCTATAGGTGGTACCCGTAGCGGTCTTCGGGAATGAAGGTTCACTTCATGCAAGCGGTTTCTGACTGTTTGGTCGCTAATTAAGTTCCCTGAAGAGTGATGAAGCCTCACGGCTAACATCATGGCGGTTATTGTTGGAGCTCTTCGAGTTAAGATTTGAATGTATCGGTCTTGTCTCCGTGTGGTGCAGCGATACCGTCCTCCATGGCGCTCAGCCACGGTACCAGTGCTTCGATAACGTGTCCAAAGTCGACTGATAACACTCTGACTTGTATTCAGAGCTAAAGCCACAGTACGTTGCCGGGAACCAGCTTCTATCATTCCCACGGCTCTGAGCATTTCTTCCCTGCTTAAATGACGTCGCCGCTCCATAATAACGTTGGTTTTAATCAGTAGTAGGGAAACAGTAGCACTAATAATGTCTTCAATGCGTTGTATGTTTTTATAGGGAAAATGTTGACAGCTGATTTTCATCTTTTACTCGAATTTGATTCACAGTTCCTGATTCAAATTATGAAATGCACCAAAAAGGATCCATATAAATTTATAAAATCATAAATTTATTACAAAGCCACATCTCAATCTCAAGAAATCCGCATAAAAATGCTTGATCCCTAGACACTTTTGATGTGTGTAGATAAACAGTACAGACAAATTTCGGTACAGCATAATCTACGCCAGGACACAATATAAGTTTATTTCAGTCTACAACTGGACACAAATAGATTACAGAGGCATAACTGCATACAGTTTTATCTGTATGTATGTTGGGCTGATGTCCACAAATCTAAGTCTAAAACTCGTATTTGGACAACTGCTAAAGCAAGATAGATAGTTCTGCTAACGTTTGTCTTGAATACTACAGACCTCAAATGCTCAAATTTATCGATAGTTACGTTGCTTTGTGATGATAAACTGAAGCATGGGCCACACGGATCTAATCTAGTGCCCAAACAGAGGTGACCTTGCTTGTATTAATCTATGTAAACAGCAGATGTAACTTCAACGTTGTTGGATGACGGGCGCACTTTTCCAACCACAATGATTGTTTTGCGAATACGTTGATGCGTGAATTAGAGCCATGTAGCCGGAACACAATCCGTGTCTAGATATAGACCAAGCACCCACCAAGGTGACCTCTGTTTTAACGCTGGATTACAACCGTCTGGTTCATGCTTTACGCTTCGTAGGCAGTGAATCCCTTCGTAGGTAATTGACACCATCTCTCAACGTCTTAAAGTCTCAACTAAATGTATCATCTTCTTCTTTCATAAGCTGTTGGTTGATGTTGCAGTGGCGAGTCCACCGGGAGGCGCGGGCGCACCTCGAGAAGAGGCGCCGCCGAGACCGCCGCCGCCTCCCGCGCCCCGCAACGGCACCCCTCCCAGTAAGCACGGTCTTACAACTGTGGCGGTTGTGGCGATTAAGAAAAAATATATCAAAAAGTTAGGTTATGACGGCTTTTAATCCGCCTTTGTACATTTTGTGTGCTAAAAATAGGTAGACACGTATAAAAAGTAACCAAGTATCAGATTTAAGGTACGATGGGGCTGAAATACCCCGATAAAAATAAATAATAGCAGATTAAAAAAGTAGGTATCAGATTTTTAATTATTTACGAGACTTAAAAATAAAAAGTATTATTTTACATGCTATTAGTAAACGTAATTATTAGTACGCGGAATAATCATAATTATGAAATTAAATAGATATTTCATGAAATGTACAAACGGGACAAGCTGTTTAGTTAAATTTTCTCGTAATATCATTTTGGACTAGTGCAAATTGAATATCCGGGTTCCCGAACTAAAAGGGTTGGAATTAACCGTTCTACAGAAGTTTGTAAACTGATTTACGAGTTAAATACGAAGAAGAAGCGAATTTTTCCTCGCACGTGAGTCTAATAGTCTAAATGTTAGTAGTTTGTGGAACTCAAAAACATTTAAAGAAAATACTAAAGTTCCATCCATTCCAGTTCCATGTCATCGATCTAACTCGTAAAAAGTCCATGATGACAACTTCAATAATTGTTTATTACGGTAGTTATAATGTTGAATAATCTACTATCTAAACAGATCGAATCGATAAAATAAATAGCTTTTAGTAAGACAGACCGTGTTAAAATTTTAGAACTGGAATTCACAATTATAAGCAATAATGGTGGTCAAAAAGTTTAAAATGTATAAATATGTAGACAGATATTAATCTTTATCGTACCAACAATAAAATAACGATAGGAACTTAACATTAGTAGGGAGTCACAATGGACGGTCTCCATGTGATTGATATTAGTTTACCAAATAATGTGATCAAAACCTATTCCCCATTAGACTTTTTTTAAAATAATTTTCTCAAACATCTAACTTTTTTAAATCATTTGCTCATAAGAAAAAAGTCACGTGAGATATAGCCCCGATCAATACGATATTATTCGACATCAATTGTAGAATTTCGGTATCCATATTCATTTAGAATATTTTTTCATTCGCCACAGCCGCCACATATCGTGCACGTTTCGTCTATCGTCGTTTATTTTTCGACTCCCGCGCATCTCACCTCACGCTTGCTACAAGATTTATTTACAGTTCTACACAATGGTCGATGCTGGCACATTTTGAAACTATACCTAATCGTTGAAGCTAAGTTTTGTCAAAATGTGGGCGATAAAGGCCATTTTGTATTAAGCATTTCTTTTTATACTTTTTCTATTTTAGTTCATGATGGGACTAGGGCGTATCTTCCCACCTTATCCTCGCAGAACACCCACATATTACTCTATTTCTGTATTACTTTCCGTTTCTTCACATACTTTTCTTTTTCCTAACATCGTAGTTTTGCAATGTGTTCTTTGAAGAATTGCTAGCAACCCTGTAGTGTTTTGAGTGTTCCTTACTGTATAGGTTTACGCTGATAATGATTGGGATTCATTAACATTCAATTGATACCACACAACTGTTTTCATATATCACGTGCTAACTAATTATTTTAATCAATAGTCGTATACCTATGTTTAATTTTAACATTCATAGAAGTTTTGAAATAAGAATTGACGAATATATTTAAATTACACACTTTTATGCTAATATTAAAAAGAGGAAAGATTTGTATTTTCGGTTGTAAAGAATACACACAAAAAGTACTAGACCGATTTTACAAACTCTTACAATGTAGAATGCTACTTTATTACTGACTGACATAGGCATATATTTTCTACTTTCGCGCTAGCAGAAGCTTGTAACTAATAACATAAAAAAATGAATAACATGAAAAACCACATGAAAACGACAACTAAATAGCATATTTCAACAAAACTTCACTAAAACATTCAAGAATCCTAACACAATGTAATTTAACGCTACACTTCGCTACATTTTGGCTACTCAGAATTAACAAGCAAATAACACTGGCAACCCAGATGTTACGAGTAACTGACTGATCCACATTTCAATACATTGTTTATGCTAAAGCCGTAGTGTTTACAGCTGCAATAAATAACGGAAGACAATAAAACATCCCATCAGAACATAGACGTATTTTGTGTGGCTTTGATTTAAAACTCAAACAACTTTTTTAAGAACGTCCTCTTAAACTTTTCTTAAATTTTCTTCTGAATATTTCTTTTATGTTTATGCTATCGACTTTTTACATTTACTTATTCGTGTCTTTGCTTTTTGTCCATTTAAAAAAAAAGCTTTACATTTTTTATGATTCTTTTTTTAAACTTATTTTATATCTTAATTAGATTTTTCATTCCAGGTCCTAAAATTTTAATTATTTTTCTTTCTCTTATGATTGTTTTTGTCTAATTAGTTTTTCCTTTGTCTATTCTGTGTGTCGTTCTTAACTTGTGTCTTCATTTAAATTACCATTCTCTTTGTTGTACTGCATGAGTTGTGTGTGAATGTTTTCTTCTAGTTAAATGTTCTTTGACATTCTGTAAAATCTTGTAAATATTAGTATGTGTTTATTCATATGTGATTCTATGTGTCGTTTGCCTCTTTAGAAAGAACAGCAGAAATGTGTGTAGCGACTGTCAATCCTTACCCTGTTGTATTCATTTCCTATACTTCCTATGCCGTTTTATTGTATCAAAAATTGCATTTAAGTTACGATACTTTTACTTTTTTTATAGTTTTCGGGAGGAAACCTTAAAAGACCGGACCTTTTAAAGGCCTGACTTTTGACTTTTAGGAAAAACACCATGAAGCGTACGATTCCCACCTCCCCCCATGACCTCTTAAAAGATCACCATGGAACTCCTTCTTTACAACGCTTGTTGGGGCACATCCCTGAGGGGACTAGAAAGGTCTTCCTGTACGTCACTATTTCTTTACCTACTTATTTTCCCCTCTCGCCTAAACGATATATGAATAGGTAAAGCGTCAGTTAAAAGATTAGCTTGTCAGTAAGATGAAGATGGAGGGATTAGGCAAAGTTACTTGCAAAGGTTAGTTTGTTAATTTAGGTTAAGGAATTCTAAACTAACAAACAAATACCTAGTTTATACTTCGCTCTCAAGGTTTTTAAATATTTACCCAAATGCTTAGTTAAGACTTCGTGTGACCAAGAGCTGGTTTTTACGTCGGTCAGAGATTAAGCATGCCTTACAACATGGCAATGCCGCCAGTCTTTTGGGCACACTTCCAGTAGACAGCGATGCGGAGGAATTTTCGACGCCATATTTTAGACTACTGTACACACTGAGGCCGTAACTCTTTATTGTAGCCACAATGTTTATAGTAGTGTTTTTATTTTTCTAGATTTATTATAAAGTTGATATATCAAAATAAATAAAATTTTATATTTTATTTTCGAAACGTCCTCAATTTCATAAATTGCCCGTGGTGCATGGACTTTCAGAACTCAGAATCAGTAATAGAATTAACCCGTTATTAACAACATAACGCTGCCCGATAATAATCAGTGAACGATTTTTCATAGGTGAAAAATAGAACACACTGATAGCAACAGTGCAACGAACACGGCCTACAAAAAGTCGGTCAGAATATACCTACTATAAGATTATAACATGTGACGATTACCGGGACGATTATTCTACAAAAAGTCTGTCGTGAGCGGGCAGCGTTAAATCAACTTGAACTCTTCAATACAGGCATTTGTAACAAGTAAAATAAAACCGCTATTGACAACGGATGTATAAAATCCGGTGACAAGTCAAAATTATTGATGGCATAAAAAATCCGCACACGTGTACGAATCGTTTCCACATAAACGAGGTTGTTAAAAGCTTAGCACTTAAAACAACCCGGTTTTAATGACCGGTTTACTACCCGAACGTGAAAATAGGGCTTTTCGTCAAAATAGGGAACACTTTAAAGTTATTTATTGGGTAAACGAACATTTTAATAGATAGGGATACGATGCGTATATCACTTTATTGTCACACCTTGTCAAATGTTTAGTGTGGTTGGTACGCACGATGAAATCGTGCGATTATACGCACAAAAAACATATATAAATAATATTTATCATCATCATCATCATCTCAGCCAAAAGACGTCCATTGCTGGACATAGACCTCCCCTAAGCGTCGCCACAGCGACCGGTCCTGTGCGGTCGGATTCAGGCGACCCTCGCCAGGTCGTCGGTCCACCTTGTGGGAGGCTTTCCAACGCTGCGTCTTGCGGTATGTGGCCGCCGTACTCTAGAACCTTTCGTCCCCATCGACCATCTGTTCTACGAGCAATGTGCCCTGCCCATTGCCACTTAAGTTTGTTGATTTTTCGCGCTATTTCGGTAACCTTAGTTCTCTTTAGGATATCTTCAATTCTGATGTGATCGCGCAAGGAAACTCCGAGCATAGCCCTTTCCATTCCATCATATATATCATTAAGACCAAAAAACTTACAACTTCGGTACCTTTATTATTAGTCTGTGTAAATGAAGATGTATAATTTCGGACACAGCCTGATTTTTAGTTGAGAGTATATGTGTCCCGGCCAATCTTACTGTGAGATGCTATATTCACAGAGAGCGAAATTTACTCGTTCATCAATTACCATATTTTTTCTATATGAAAAACATGAGAAGACTTATTATGATCGCATATTTCTAAACTTAGAAAACGCAAATAGAACTCGAAAACTAATTTCCATTTTTTCAAATGAAGTTAAACGGGTGTAGTTTAACGCCCGTTTTCAATAACCTATCGCAGTTCATAGATAGATAGCTATCCCCGATAAACAGTAAAATTCTATCTATCAACCCACAACTTTTGGTAGAGAATGCTATCCGGTCGGTAGGTTATAGGAAAGCAATTAAGGGCAAAAGGATAGATTTATTTATCTTTAGTACCTGTAACTGTAGACAGATAGCTTATTGGAAATCTAATTGGAAAATAATACAACCGCCATTCCGAAGCATAGTATTTGTGTCTGAAGATAGTTCAGACACAAATACTCGTATTATAGAAAAGAGTTCACTATACTCCTATTTCTGTAACGCAATAGCACAAAAGTATCGGAATTATTTCCGTTATTCTGAACAAGATTGCTTCTTCACTCAAGTGTGGCGACTGATGTGTCGTTAACCCCATTTGGCGGGTAGTCGGATACTTTCTTTGGTAGAGATAAAGCAATTGTTGGGATATTGAGATAGAATATATTTTCGTGGGTAGTTGTATTAGGACGACTAGTTCAAGTGATGGGATTGGATGTGAAAATTGGAAAATAATGCCTTGACATAACTTATTATTTACGTAATAGAGAATATGGATGTAATTTTTTTATTGATTAAATTACATAATATTTAGCCAAAAAGGAACTGAAGGAACACAATCTTTAGACAGTAAAAGATTACCACTCCCATGTAAATCCATCCACAAAGTCATAACTCTTTTAGTAACATGCGTTTCATCCTTCGAGTTTCTTCCCTCCTCTTCATGACACAAACGATTCCCTGAACTTTTTAGTCACTGGCGCCACGTTCAAACTTCCCCTAATATACCCATTACTCACTTTAAAATCTATCGTTATAAACATTTAACGTTGATCAGAAATGATATCAATATATACAATAATCGAGATTAATAAAATGATTTCTGACCATCATAATCTTACATTTCCTTCAGCATTAAACATCTATCTTCACAAACACACAATTATTCATGTTTACGAACACAACTCCGCAATACATGGAACGAAATACTTGGCGCAGTAAAAGAACTCTCATATAAGACGAACAGCCTACATATTGCTCTTACAAATTAGTTATTTATAACAAAGATTGCCTATTCTCTTTATGATGGACTGCGGAAACTCTTCTGTATAGTTTGGGTTTATTCTTCGTTCGTCTCACTGCGTTCTGTCCCACATAAAAAATTCCTGGTTTGTCCCAACCCATATGCTTCATTTGCCCTAAACTATTATTTTAATTATTTTGTTCTCGATTCGACCCATTTCATATTCCTTATCTGTCCCATATTTTTTTTGTATAGGCTTAATTTACGTTTTTGTACAGTCAACAAAACGGATATCTAACCATTTTATTATTACTATAGCTTTTACCAGCAGCTTCGCCCGTGTGATAATAACCAAATATTTACCTAGCTATCTAGTGGTGGAAGAATTTTTAAAACCGGTCTTGTAGTTTTATGTTCTATTACAACTTAATATTTTATTTTTGTATATATATAGATTTGTAAATACTTTTATCTTTAGTTTAATGTGTAAATATAATTTTTAGTATTCAGATTTTATTACAAATAAATAACTAATTTTACGGAAAAAAAAACTTAATAATTTGTTTTTTTTTTAACAAAATACAAATCTTTTCTCTTTATAATATTAGTATGGAAATAAAGATTTAACGTCAATAAACTGTTTAAATAATCGCTCCTCTCTCGGGTAGTGGAGGTATACATTAAATATTTCATCTGTAATTTTATGGTAGAAGTTAGCAAAAAAAAATGGATAAAAGTTAATCGCAATGATACCGAAGTGTATGTATGGAAGTGTATGAATGGATTGTATGTATGTTTGTATATATGCGTCCGTATATTAGTGTAAAGGAGTGTATGTTTCGTCGAATGGTATCTGGTGATTTTTTACGCAGTGGATTCAAATAATAGTTCCGTATTGTAATAATTCAATGAATTTAGAAGGTTAAAATTTCAGGTTTAGAAGCATGTTTATTAAGATGGCGAATTTGAGTCAAATAGTACGACTGTCATCACTGGAATCTGTGTAGAAGAGTTTACCTTCCCTAATGGTCAATCCCTTTTTTATTGCATACTTTGTTTTTTGCTTGTAATGACTAATTTGGTCAATAGTATTATTATTCAGCTTCAACTGAAAAGTGGTTCTACATTATGCAATACAATAATACTCTGAATTTTAAAACAAAAGTGATTGAGAATTAATCCAGGTTTTCTTATATCTGATAATATTGTTATCTGAAGAGTTGTAACTAATACAATGCTGCAAAGCTTCTAACGTTTTATATGTGCCCATGTAGGCCTATGTGAAATAAAAAAAAAACCGGCCAAGTGCGAGTCGGGCTCGCGCACAAAGGGTTCCGTAGCAGCAAATATAATAAACTTATTATGTCAATTTATACACCTGTTACACCCACCAAAATTACAGTTAAATCAACCTATCTCAAAAACTATAAGAGATACTTTGATCAAACCAAAAATCGTTGAAAGAGTTAATTAGCATGCATCACCTCTATTTTTTTTAGAATTTTATACCCCGTAGTTATAAAAATAGAGGGGGGGGGACATACTTTTTACGACTTTGAGAGCTGATATCTCAAAAACCGTTCACTTTAAGAAAAATGTTTTTTAGAAAACTTTATATCATTTTAAAAGACCTTTCCATTGATACCCCACACGGGTATGTACATCGAAAAAAAAATTTTCATCCCTCAGTTACATGTATGGGGGGCCCCACCCCCAATTCTTTTTTTTACTATTTAGTGTCATAATTTTGTAGCGGTTCATACAACACATATTCCCATCAAATTTCATCACTGTAGTACTTATAGTTTCCGAGTAAATCGGCTGTGACAGACGGACAGACGGACAGACGGACAGACGGACATGACGAAACTATAAGGGTTCCGTTTTTGCCATTTTGGCTACGGAACCCTAATAAAAAAAAAATGATTTTGACTTGAATGAAAGTTTAGTTTACGTTATCGTTATTATATTACTTACTAAAGCAAAAAAAGATGCAAACAATTTAAACAAATTAAAAATCTAAAAATTTTGTTTGTACTATGCGAGTTTATGCTACCTACGAATTAAAAATCAAGTACAAAAGAATTTGAATGTTTGATACTTAATACCCGCAGTTTTTAAGATAAGTGAATTTACTTGATTTTTAGTTTAAATCGGCTTATGCTTGTGAGGTGCTCGAAGCTAGATAATAACAGCCGCACGGGTCGATCTTAGAGGTTAAGCAACGCTTGCCAAGGTTTGTCTGTAGATGGGGGTGACCATCTTAGCTCGGTAAGCCGCCGATCCCGGCTGTCATTTGTAGATTTTTGGCAGTCGTTACGGATAGTCAGAAGTCAGTAAATCTGACTACTGTCTTGCCATGAAGTACTGTGTCACCCCAGTTAATGGGTTGTGGAGGCCTGGTAGGCAGCCGCTTCTCATAAAATACTGGTATTCAACTAAATTCGGCTTGACTGGAAGCCGACCCCAATATAGTTGGGAAATGAGAATTACAAATGAAGAGAGATGCTGAAGAATTACAAATAAGTACTTACGTGTTCTTGTTGACTGTACTTTTAAAGAACTTGGAATGTGGGACGAAACACCACTTCAAAAGTGATGTGGGACAAACGAGGAATTTTTTGGAATGTGGGACAAAAATTCGGGACGAACGAAGAACAAACCATAGTTTGTGATGGAGATCGTTTTTGTTTTTTCGGTAATTTTATCTTCGATTATTCTTTTCATAAGAATGAGTATGGGGTTCTATCGTAGAGAAAACGCTCCATTGATAGGCCAAGCGATGACCTGGTGAAGGTCTCGGGAATCGGATTAATTCGAGATGTTAAGACCGGTTGCCGTGATGACTCTTGAGGGAGGTCTATGTCCAGCACTGGACGTCTTTCAGTTGAAATGATGATGACCTACTAGTAAACGAAGAAAATATAAGTCAATGTAACACCTTAAACCAAGCCTTCATTAGCCTAACCTAACCAAATATTCACAACGGCAGAAAAAGAAGAGAAGCATTATATTTGTACAAATTGTTTCTGTATTCTTTTATCTTGTATTCATTGTATATTATATACCTATGCGTTTTTTATTAAACATAAACTGTTAAATAAATAAACAACAAAACAGATGACTGTATTACCATAAATTGACATTATTTCTCAGTCAGAAGTGTGGAGTTGACACGCGATACCAAAATGTCACGTAGGCAGTACCAAGCATTTCGGCATTAACACAATGGCTTTTTTGTAGAAATTTACTCTCCACCAAAAGCCTTTTTTTCTTGAGGAGGAAAGAAATCGAATAACTCCATACACTCTGGGTGAATCCGAGTATCCGTGTTTTATAGTGCCCTTTGCGTTTCAGGGCCGCAGTTAATCTTTCGAACTATCACGCAGCTTAGCTTTAAGTCTATATTTATCGTTGTGATAGATAGTTTCAATCCAAAGTGAAATCCCAATGGACTGAGAATTTAATCATCACATCATCATTATCATTTCAGCCGAAAGATGTCCCCTGTTGGACACAGGTCTCTCCCAAGTGACGAAAAAACGACTGGTCCTGAGCGTCAAATAATCACACTAATATTATAAATGCGAAAGTTTGTGAGTGAAAGTTTGTGAACGTTCAAAATACTAAAATAATTTTTATGAAACTTGGTACACAGGTAGAATAAGTGGAATAGGACATAAGATACTTTTTGTTGTAAGAATATGTTTCCTTGGGATAATTTTGACTTTACGTCCTTATTGAAAATATCCAAATCAAATATAGACACATAATACTAGAACACAGATAGTCAATAATATCCAAGAAAGTCCAAGCGTCAAATATAAGAGACAGAAAAGCGAACACAAAATAGAATTGTCTGCAGTTAAATATTCTTGGGAACTGCATTTCTATTGTCGCCAGACGCAATAAGGTCTTGATATCAAATGGAAAGCGATTTTTCTCGAAGATCTGCAGTATCGGATAAAATAAAAAAACAAGTTAAAGTGAACAATGTATTGATTTTATTCTTATGCTACCAATATCAGAATAATACTTATTTGTTTATCTATAATCTTTTTCAGTTGGAAAAGTTTATTATTTTCATCATCATCTTCTTGCTGTCCTTGTCCCATATTACTTGGTCGGTTTATTTTTCTTTCATGCTGCACTGTCAACTCTTTTTTTCATGTTGCTCACACAATGCATACATCTCTTTTTTAAGGCCAAATATTTTTTTTAAATAGAGACTTACCAGCAGTAAAGTAATCTGCCCTCACTTTGAGTAGAGCGAGAGAGAGTAAAGTACATAGGTGGGTTTAGTCTTTAGTTCTATCTTGAAGCGGGTGAAGGCGATGATCTACCACTTAAAAAAAATAATAGGTACTTAAGTCGTGAATTTCAGGTATTTTTAATCTTAACCAACAAAGTATTCCTGAGTTAAAAGCGTCTTTAGCACCGTGCTCAAGGATAGCTACATTCTTACCAGAATTCACCTATCAAACGGTACCACAATATACAGTCATTTACATTTCAGTCATTATTCTTATAAAAATATCTCCCTTCTCTACAAGAATTTCCATAAAACCCATTTCCCCCAGACGACGTCTCCAAATCATGGAAAACATTACAAAGTAGAAGCATTTCTGTGAAAATAATATTCAGTGTGCAATCAAATTACAATTTCAATTTGTCTACCGCCCGGCAATGCAATTCTGGGCTCCCTACCGTTGCCATGGTAACGGAGGCGTCAACAGACAGAACGGTAGATAAGATCTGTGAAATTTATACCCAGTGAATTCTGAAGCGAAGAAATAAGAAACTATTGATTCTATTTTATATTTGTATCATATGTACATAGCTAGGTTTAACTTAAGTTTTTTATTTAAATTTTTAGTATTTGTATATATTTTTATAGACCACTTAAATACATGATATTATAGTAGTATATATTGATTCTTGTTTTATTTATTAGGGAAAAATAAAGTTACGTGTTAAGGTGATACAAAAGAATTATTAGATAAGCCACACTATTGTGCACGGATTAATTAAATATCATTTAATTGGCAAAATATATCATTTAATTGATAAAAACACGGATTCATTATATAATCTATATGAAAAACGAAAACATATTTTAAGAATAGATTTTTTTTTGTTATTTAGTTAATTTGGAATTTAGATACTAATGAATTGACACCGACAGTTTTTAATTTTGGTTGTAAAGTATGTTTACAATATTTTTTTCTATCGTTCGTATTTTATCTGTTTTACGTTCCGAATACACTATCTGTCTAGCATTATCTTGAAGAACAATAGTAGATTGTAACTTATGGGAGCAAAGTAATATTTTTACGGCGAGGGTGCTTTTTTGAATCCAGAGCGAAGTGAGGGATTCTAGAGTAGAATGCCAAGCGTAGCGAGGGGTTCTTTAATAGAATCCTAAATGTAGCGAGGGATTCAAAGTACGTCGCCCGAGCCAAAAATATATTTGCACCCGAGTCATACACTCTACTTTTCATCACCCTCTATGAGGAAATAAAAGTCGCTTCATCATTTATCATTTATTTTTGCTTCCTTATGATACAATCTACTATTTCTGATTCCTTTTACTGCAGTGGATCATCTACTTTTGCGCATTATAACACTCGCGATTAGCTTCTGTAGTCCTCTTAAGACTTTACATTTAGGCTTCAGTACTAAAAAATACATTATCAATCAGATCTAGAACATCGTGATGAATTTAGTAGACCAGATTATCAACATTAGTGTAGACAGATAACCAAACTAAATTTAGCTCATATAAACTTTCAAAGAATCGAAGAATCAGCCAACCTAAGTGGCAGTGGACAGAGTACATTGTTCGTAGAACAGATGGTCGATGAGAAAGGAAGGTTCTGTAGTGGCGACCACGTGTCAGAAGACGCAGCGATGGAAGGCCTCCCACAAGGTGAACCGATGACTTCGATGGATGCGAGACGCACAGGACCGGTCGTTGTGGCAACGTTCGGGGGAGGCCTATGTCCAGCTGTGGACTTATTTAGTGGTCGGCTGAGATGATGATGAAACTTACAAAGACACAATTAATACAAAAGCCAACAATTAAATGTAGAATTGTAGATATTCGAAAATGTAGAAAAATATAATTTAACGTACACTTCTTTCTTCTACCCAAACAAAGATTTACGAGATAAGAGCTTTACAAGAAAATTACTTTCGTAATCCTAAGAAGAACATAATTGAATGTTTGTTTTAAACGTAGTACATAAACGATTTATTCTGTAGGTACTTACACAATCTGTATGGGAGGAACAATTTTTTTTTACATGACAATTATAAAATCATGTTGTCTAGTGGTTATCTCTTTACACAATATTAGTATCAGCCGGGTCAGCACCCGACAGACATTTTGACACATTGAGGTGGGAATCACGGAAAAAAATCTTCTCCCGCTCTAGGGTGGATCGAGAAGTGTCATGCTTCTACTGATTGAAACCCACAGGTGTCCCTTCACGTTCCAGGGCCACGGTAACTATTTCAAACATTTCCAGTACCGTGGTAACTCTTAGATATTTCCGCAGCTTTGGGCTTACTGATGTGTTTTCCATCCAAACAACCCTGCTCAGAGGTTTTACCACTAGCTCTAAATGCAATCCATTTGACGACGTAAACTGCACTGTTAAAGGGATGGAGCTATATAGGATGTATAGCTCCATCGCTTTTTCTCACGTCATGCTAAAGCCCGAGTACTCTCCAGGTTTCTATAGTTTAAACTAAACTTTAAACGTAACACAAACGCCACTCGACGAGTTTCAGGAAACTCTAAACGTTCTTGGCACCAGCAAAACCAATTAACCCGTACATAGAATTTAAAAGAAAATTCAGTTTCTTCTTTTTTTCTAATATGGTTATATAATTACACCTTCTTGGTAGTCACTAATGGGTTAAAAAACCTCTTTTCATTGTCATTTTCTTTTCTCAGGTCAACACGGAAGTCTAATAGAAAATCGTGAGTATATTATTACAAAAATAGAGAACGTCTATAACCAATTAACACAAAAATCTATTCTAATTAAAACACTAACAAAAAATGCTTTAAAAAAAACTTGATCACGCATATTTCTGCATGTATTAACAGTTCCACGAACTGGAATAATCAAATCCTATATTCTGGGTATTCAGATTTAAAAAAAATGCATGTTTCCTGGCAGCTAACAAAAGCACGTTCTGAATTCGAAAATCGCACGTGCAATTGTGTGAACCCCGTAAAATAAACTGACCAAATCCGCGGAATCAATGATCGCGATTCAAGTTTCGAATGCCGGATTTAAAATGGCGGATAATTCAGTTTATAGGATTCACAAGGGCGTATTCGTAACGATTTTATTTCCAGTTTTGCATGCGGATAGCATTATACATAGATATATTTGCGTTCAATTAAGTGAAATGAGATGTGTTTTTCTATATAAAAGTTAATTAACATAATGTCAGAGGTCCTAGTTTACGTAGAATCTCGTTTTAATACAAGAACTTAATTAATTAAAGCTAGTTAATTTCTATACTGTTACGGCTTCTCATTTCGATTACGTGTTAGTACAAAATGTTCGAGTCTTTCGAAAACTATTGCGTAATTTATTAATAAAGAGTTCTAAATTCGTTGTGAACGATTAAAATTTAATCAAAATTAATAATGAGAAACTAAAATAATATTTGAATTTTATTGATTTTCATTGAACCTTGAACGTAGCTTCTAATCATACTGTGATAGGTTAAGTTTGCCGCGAAAAGGGGAGCAGATTGACTACCAATCGGATAACTTCTTTCAAACAATTGTTGGACAACGCGTTCCTACCGTCACTGGTTTTAGGCGTGCAATTAACGGTTTTTCGCACTAGTACGGGGAAGTGTGCCAGCAAGCCCCGTCAAAATTTATTACATTTATCGTATCAGGCTGAGCACCAAGTAACCGCGCCGGGCAGCCCCCTCTATTCCTTTCTTCTGAAAAACGATGTTTGATACACGTGGAAATTTCCCACTGCAGGAATGACAAAGTCCCACTTGTATCAAAATGTACTTTTTCTTGAGGGTCATCATCAAATAACTTTTCTCGCTCCGGGTGGAGAGAAAAATTTTCCCGTGTTAATTCCAACGCCGCGGTGGCTCTAATTAATGTCCGACTTACCTATTTCCTCTATTTTTTTCTTTTAATTTGGAATTTGGTGCATGATTCACTAAAAGATCTACTGCTGGAATGTTTAAAGTAGTAGTAAATATTAGATTTACTATAGATAAGTGTATAAAATATATCTGCATGAGAATGATATGGGAATGATTTTAGTTTAGATGCTCGAATGATCTGTTATTTATTAAATATCCTGTGTCTCTTTTTGAATGCAATTAACTTTTTTATTTTGATGGTTTGTATAAAAAAGCAATGTTTTGGATTTGGAGTAACTATGCTGAATCTACAATACGAAATAAACTTCTTGTTTTTGTGGTTGTATAAGATCAAATAAATTCTCCCTCTCTGTGTGGAGAAAGAAAGCGTGTCAGACTATTACTGACAAACATTCACTTGATTTGAAGGACTGGAAATATTTGCCTGCTCTATTCTTCCCATCTGAACATAATTTGGATGTCTTCTAGGCTAGAGTAGGTTCTTGATAAACTAGTGCACCACAACAATGAACGCAATGTGAAAATGCAATCGTTGATGGTGAGGGGCATTATTTTATAAAGAGCTAATTCACTCTAGCCTCGAAGACACCTAATTTACATTCAGACGGGAACACGAATCATTTGGTCAGAAAGTTTTGTTGAAAGCTTGATCATTCAGTTACTCTTAGGCCAGGTGCGCACTAGCGGCCAGGTCGCGGCGGCCATCGAGATACATACATTAGTATGAAACCGCTATAGAGCTGGCGCACCTAGCCTGCCTGGACAGCGGCCACAGGTGCGCGCACTCTATGGCGGTTTCATACTAATGTATGTATCTCATTGGCCGCCGCGACCTGGCCGCTGGCCGCTAGTGCGCTATTGGTCTTAGGCGGTACAAAGTTCGCCGAGTCAAATATAAAAATCCAAGACATTGCTTTTTTATCATGTAAACATTCAACTCTATTTAAAGCTTCATTTTAACCTCACCTCGTTTGTCAACAGAACAAGGTGCGCTCACAATCGTGCGCCGCTCCTCGAGCCGCAGCAAGGCAGAAAGTTGCCCAACGCCCACTGATGAACAACTCGACTCTCTCGACTTGGATACCGAACACTTGCCCGCCGTCGACACGCCCGACGCGTGTGATAAGGCCGCCCTTAGGTAAGGCATTTACATTATTATCTTCTTATATATAAAATTCTCGTGTCACAGTGTTCGTTCCCGTACTCCTCCGAAACGGCTTGACCGATTCTCATGAAATTTTGTGAGCATATTGAGTAGGTCTGAGAATCGGCTAACATTTATTTTTCATACCCCTTAGTGATAAGGGTTGTCCACGCTTAACATTTAGAAATTACTTAATAATTATTTATATGGCAAAACAACGTTTGCCGGGTCAGCTAGTATTATATATAAGAAGGACCTCGCCTGTGTACATCACTTATCCAATTTTTTATTTTGTAAATGTTGTTGTACAACAAAGAATAAAGAAGGACAATATGCCTTACCTTTAGCATATTGATTGACCTGTTGGTATAGCTTTAATGGTTTCTGGCCCTGATAGGTAGGTGACAGTCGTGGGTTCGATTCCCATCCAAGACGTGTGATAGAAATATATAACTTGTCTAGTACTCATAACACAAGCTCTTCTTGGTTTGGGACTAGATGACGTTGTGGAATATTATACATAATTTTTATACTTGTACATACTGCTCTTAAAACGGTGAAACAATACATCGTGAGAAAACATGTCCATTTTTTGACATTCCAAAACCATTTGAAGCCATGGGACAAGCACAGGGCTCGTATAGTAGATTTCAGCGCATTCCTTTCCATAGGGAGTAGGTTTGAAACCCTACACACGTAGCCAATACACCACGATACCTATTCTTTAACCAAATGCCAAAACCTTTTGACGACATGGGACATTCACCAACGACCCATTCCTTTTAATAAAGCATAGGTTTGAGACCCACTAGTATGTGCGGACATTATAAGGCTGATTATGCATTATCTTCATCTCTATACGTAGGATAAAAGGATCAACACCCAGCCCAAACCGTTAGGCCAAGAACGCTGAATTTTTGTACAGGGGTTCTTTTTATATTCACGCCCCGAGGGAATAAAACGATCGAGGGTCTAAAGTTTCTTTGGAAAAACCTACCTTCACGTAGGCGAAGCCAGTGCGAGAAACTAGAACAAGTAAAACTAAAAACAAGCTTTTAATTAAATGTGCTAAAAACGAAGAAAATAAACTTTTTGTCTTTATAGTCACTACACAATTTTTTTTTATAGACATTACACTATGGGAGAAGCTCGTGGCTAGATAATAATAGCGGTACAGGTTGATCTTCAAGGTTAAGCAACGCTTGCCAAGGTTGGTCTGTGGATGGGTGACCATCTTAACATAACGAGTTTCCTCCGTGCCTCGGGAAGCACGTTAAGCCGTAGGTCCCGGCTGTCACTTGTAGATCTTTGGCAGTCGTTACGGATAGTCAGAAGCCAGTAAATCTGACTCCAGTCTTGCCATGAAGTACCGTGTTACCCCAGTTATTGGGCTGTGGAGGTCAAACCCGTGAAGTTCTTTCCTCAAAATAAACTATCCAGACGCTAATCTGCATTATTATCATGTAACATGATCTCAAACCTCTAAAAGAGATTTTGACGTCTGACGTTTATTATGGCGTTCCTTTTCAGGATAGTCAGGTAAGAAATATCGGTATCATCTAGGTTAAAAGAAAATGACGTATAAAATAGATTTTTTTATTAATCTATAGGTAAAATAAATATCACTTAACATTCTTCAAGACAAATGAAGGTTTTAAGATTGAACCAGAAGACTATAAAGCCAAATTAGAAGCAACGAAAACTCAAACACAATTTATATTTAATAACATAATAAGCTGTAAGTGGTACTTGGAAAGTCGACGCACATGTCACCCAGAAACACACTCGTGTTAGCTTAGGACGACTGCAAACTTGATAAGCCTTTTGTACTATGAAGAACCACGATGTCTTTAATATACGGGCTCTAAGATCTTTGGCAAAGATCTTTGGTTTAACTTTATGTTTTTATCTATATTATATTAAAGGAGAAACCGAGTGACTGACATAATAACGCACAGCTAAAACGATTGGGACTAAGTCGCATGAAAGGAGAATGAGCAAAATGGTACCCGGCTCCAATAGATATGGTTGTAGTGTCGTTTAAAAGGTCTTACCAAGAGGAACAATATTTACTATAGCCGCCAGTCTCAAATCTGATTGCGTTTGGAGATAAACGACAGTCTTATTAACTAATAAAAACCCTATTTCTTCGGTTGCCATTTGCGTTCCCGGGTCACGGTAACCTGTTTAGACAGTCCCGTGGCCCCGGCGATAAACATATGTACATATACGGAGTATATTAGGTACCTCTTACTCTACTTAAAAAAATGAGTAGGTCATCATCATCATCATCATCATCTCAGCCGAAAGACGCCCACTGCTGGACATAGGCCTCCCCCAAGCGTCGCCACAGCGACCGGTCCTGCGCGTCTCGCATCCATCGGATTCCCGCGACTCTCGCCAGGTCTTCGGTCCACTTTGTGGGAGGCCTTCCGACGCTGCGTCTTCCGGTACGTGGCCGCCACTGAACCTTCCGTCCCCATCGACCATCTGTTCTACGAGCAATGTGCCCTGCCCACTGCCACTTAAGTTTGGCGATTCTTCGGGCTATGTCGGTAACCTTAGTTCTCTTGCGGATATCTTCATTCCTGATGTGATCGCGCAAGGAAACTCCGAGCATAGCCCTTTCCATTGCTCTTTGGGTGACTTTAAGCCTTCTGATGAGGCCCATTGTGAGCGACCACGTTTCCGAGCCATATGTCATCACTGGCAACACACACTGGTCATAGACTTTTGTCTTGAGACACTGCGGTAGGTTGGACGAGAAGATACCGTGTAGCTTCCTGAACGCTGCCCAGCCGACTTAAAAAAATGAGTAGGTACCAAGGTAATATTTTCTGCATTTTTCCGTTCATGTTTTCTATTAATAATGCTTTGCGCGGGGTGTGCGCAGGAGCAGTGAGGGAGGCGTCGGTGTCCGCGTTAGTCGATCCTTCGTATTGCGCTTGTGACGACGTTTAGCTGCTGTTTAACTCGATTTTACCACTGAACCACTGAACAATCCAACGAAGCTCGATCGGTAACGCTATGCCGGTGGGTTGTGGAAGTGGTAATCGGCCAGTTTAAGCGTGATTTTAAGCTCTTGTGGCAAAAATATTTTAATAAGTCACTGCCCAATATGTTCACCGATTTTAAGATAGCCGCCGCTATGACGAACCACTTCCACCAACCTATAGTGGATAGCATACACGCAGACGAATTCGTCAATATTATAAGGCAGAAAATAGATACCCGGAATCTTCTGCATATGTATGTAGAGAGAAAACGGCTTACTCACAGAAGAGTAGATTTTCAGAGGATAGAAGCGAGCCAGATAGAAAACTTCCCTTCAATGACGGAGGAGGATATAATTCTACTAGTGCTAGGTACATAACAACTCAAGCTGGCAAGATTTTACTGTGCCGAGCATTTATCAAATGGTCTGTATATAATTGAAACGTACAGAGAGGGAGCACTTGAAGATCTTTTGTTACATATTGATCAACAGTCCAAATTCTATTGTCAAACAATATTGCACATGTTTAACCGGGCGACGTACGATGGGCACTTATGCACACATAGTGTCCATCGTATGGTACCTAGGCTATGCGAGGCATACGGGATTTACTGCTCCGGCATCTTTCCTGCTGTTATAGTTGATGGCGATATGTAATGTTTTAAATCTACTCTACTAATGATTTTTATTTGAAGAATGCTTGTTTTCTTATTTCTTTTAATAATAGAATCCTAAGTGTGTTATATCATCGTCTAAGTCAATCTTATCCTAGCTTTATTTTACTAATATAAGTATTTTTTAGTAAATTCTCATTTATAAAACTTAGTGAGATTACTGCTTCCCAAACGTGAGTAGCGACAAGCGCCATAGTAGATGTTTTTGTGCATCAAAATGTCTTTTCAATGATATATTAATAATGACTATTGGAGCGGGTACCACGTCCCATACATTTTTGCCCATTGTCCTTTTCCGAAAGGTTTCCTTTGGAGAGCAATTTTTAAAACTAACCCTCTAAGGAGATAAAACGGGTGTCCAAAATTTCTATAAAGAAACCTACGCTGGCGAAGCCGCTGACAGAAGTTAGTTTCAAATAAACTGTTTACAGACCCTTTTCAATTGCTAAAAAATCAGTCAGTCAGAATGATGAAGCTTTTTTTGAGTTGCGAAAACTTTGAATATTTTCTACCATTCTGTGTGGAGCAAGAGAGCATCTCGAGTTTTTCTATATGTATAAAAATGAAACCCGTTTTCCGTTGTCACGACATAACATGAAAACGGCTTGACTGATTTGGCTGATTTTTTTTTTAAATGTTCCTTGAAGTTCAGTGATGGTTCTTACGGAGAGAAAAATTAAAAAAAAAAAAAAGTTAGGTATAGTAGGGTAGGTAGGGTAGTGTAGGGTAGTGTAGGGTAGTGTAGGGTAGTGTAGGGTAGTGTAGGGTAGTGTAAGGTAGTGTAGGGTAGTGTAGGGTAGTGTAGGGTAATGTAGGGTAGTGTAGTGTAGGGTAGTGTAGGGTAGTGTAGTGTAGGGTAGGTAGGGTAGTGTAGGGTAGGTAGGGTAGTGTAGGGTAGGTAGGGAAGGTAGGGTAGTCATTTGACGGGAGCGAAGCCGCGGGTAAAAGCTAGTACTGAATAAAATGGCTGGCTTATTGCCTTACCATGATTTGTTAGAATGCCACGCGTGCAAGCGAGAAAGAGAAATGGGGTTGTCCACCCTAGCTCCATCCCGTTAAAAGCTCGTGGTAGTCAACCTATCACATACCCGCGAAACGAGACACAATAGTAAAACAATAACAGCGCGGTCGCATGAGTCCGGTGGGGGATTCATGAACTAATCCCAATTATCTATCCGGAAAAAAGCTCATACAAAACAAAACAGCTTGTCTTTGCAGCCAGAAATTAAAAATAAAAACATAAGGTCAACCTTAATCATAAAATCTTCTTTTAATCCTGAGACTGCCACTTCGGGGAGAAAGGTACTCAGTATAATTTATAGTTTAATCCCGACAGAGTTAATGAAAGACATTTGATACCAGCTTTGTTCTTCTGAGATTACATTTATTTGTCACTACGTAGTCCTAGGTTTAGAAGTAACGGGCTATGTAGAAATGTTTATGTGTGCCCTTAAACCGTGATGTTTTAAGAGAGCTAATAGTAAGCCTCATCTAAAAAAAAATTGTTTATTAACGTTTCAATTGTGACACATAATTACGATGTGCTATTTGGTTATATTTATATAAATTAACAAATATTTATTAAGTATGGAAATCGAACTCGTGACGCGCAGCGTAACAGCCAATCGCTTACCTTCTGTGTCAAAAATGCCGTCAAATGTGCAGTCCGACTTGTCATGTACCACGACTAGACAAAGAAATTTGGAAGGGAGATCTTTTGCCAGCAGTAGGATACATTAGGCAAATAAAAAAATGTCGTATACAGAAACGATCGATATAATAATATGTATAAGTAATAGATGGCGTGTAGTGTTCCACGCGCGCCTTTACGAGATGTCAGCAAAACTGAAGGCCCAGCAGTGTTGAAGCCTATTCGGTCACTTCTGAAAAGACCCCGGAGTCGTGAAAAGCAAGGCACTTTTATTTTATTAATAAAACATAGGAGTAGGTAAAAAAGGTCAGTTAAAGTCTGACACACTAGAGCGGGAGAAGTTGTTGGATAATTTTCCACCTAAAAAAGTCTCAAGAAAGCAAAGGGCAACTGAAGGACACAGGCGGGTGGGTCAGTAAAACTCTGACAGGCCCTTAGAGTGGGAGAAGTCATTTGATGATTTCCCACGTAAAATTAAAGATTGTCAAATCAACTATGCCTTTTTAAAATTCAATAACAGCAGAATCGTCACCAACTTAACATTGTTAGGATCCCTCTACAACTGGCAAAGTAAAGTTTGCGGTACAATCGGATATTTCCGCACAATTGTCGCGGTAATAAGGTCAATTATTCCGGATGATTTCGTCCGGCATCGCAGGGAATCGGTCCGTGAACTGGATTGCTTTTAAACAGCTTATGAGGCACACTGAATGGATATTGTTTGATGCTTCTTTATAGTACTTTTTGACGAAAGTAGGATAGAATGTAGCGTTTGTTTTTGGTGATAGACGTGTTTTTGAGGATATTTGCGAGCAATAATTGAAGGTTAATTTTTTTTAATAATTACATTATATTACTCTTAGGAGTTTTTTTAATTGAGATGAACTAGTGCTTGACCGCGATCCAACATTATAGTAAGCAGTGAGTCAATTGTTGAAGGTGAGGCGAACTAATTTACTAAGAGCCTATTCACTTTACTTATCTATTACACATCTATTTTACTTATTTTTACCATTATATCATATTGTTCGCACTAGTTTTTTACTAAACACATATTTATATTGTAAAGAACTGATAGTCTTAAGAATTATATTCTTTGTGTAGGAACTGTACGACAAAATAAAAAGAAATAATATCTATGACAAACTTGTAAAAACGGGAACTAGAAAGTTATAACACACATGATGACATGAATACATATAAAAGAACATTTTTGCCCGCTACTACATAAATCACTTATGCAATTGGACCCTATCTCGATAAAAAATGGATTTCGCAAATGTGACTTGTCACCTTTTGATGCAAACAACGTAGATTATTCCAAGTGTGTAACAAGCCGCCCCAAGAAACCAGCCAAAGCATATAATGACAGCCAAATACAACCAGATGCCGCTGGGATTTTTTAAATTTTTTTGAATCTCAGATAAGTTCTGAAAACCTCGAAGCTTTTTATAGCAATGAAGGTCCAATTTGGAACGGAGATAAATCCTTAGAACTATTCCATGTCTGAAGGCAAATGCATTTACAAAATAATTTATCATCAAGCCTGCCAGCTCAAGAAACTATTATTCATAACTTCACAGGTCTGAAAAATATCTTGGCTGAGTTCAAGAATCTGAACTCACACGAGTTCAGCAACTTAATGGCTGAAAATACTGGAAAAATAGAAATGGCTGAAAATGCAGGAAAAATAGAGATGTATGAAAATGTCGAGGGGACGCTTATAAAAATTTTCGATGTTGAAGTTCCAGCTAATGAGGCTTCACTTGCAAACATAGTCAAAGAAGACTTATTTTGCCCTGAAACTGAGACACGAAAAAGACCTCATTATAATATTATTATCATTTATCCTATATTAAATGATCTAACTAATCATATAAAATTTATTTATATAAATCTACTAGTTTTTGTCTAGCGCCGTTTACCTTACAGCTAAGGAGTGGAATTCCCTACCGCAGTATGTGTTTCCTGATAGAAAGAAGAACATAGAAGAAAGAAAGGAAGAAGAAAGAGAAAAGTTATGTCACGATCATTATAATCTCTACTGGTTTTACACTTACCACTTTTTTTTTCTGGTAGGGGAATCATCAGAATGACTTCTCCCGCTCTTGGGCGGAGCGGGAGGGCGTGTCAGACTCTTACTGACTAAACCCCTACCCCGTTCCTTCGTTGCCTTCGATCTGGGGGGGACTCGGTGTCAACCTTTAGGAATACCACGTGTTCCTGGGCTTCCCCAGAGGCTTCGGCCCTGCCGGGCCCCTACAGTTTGCTAACATCGCCTTGAGGCGCGCGTGGAACAGAACGCGCCGTTAACGACTGGGCTCGGTCCAGATCATTTCCAGACTGCCGGACGGCGAGCTATCCAGTGCTCGCCGTCCGCGAACCCGCGCCTACGGTGGTCGGAAATCGGGATCGGGATCTCGGCGGCGGCGGCGTGAGGACCGTTCCCTCACGCGCTCGCGGTCAGCAGCCTCCTTCACGAGCATTACTACTTCGCAGAAGGAGGCGACCGCATGCCACCCCTCCTCGCTCCGGACCATGGCCTGAACCAGGGCCTGGCGCGAGAGGTCGCCGCCTCCGATAGCCTCCACAAGGACACGGCGGTGCTCCGCCCAAGCGGGGCACACTTCTACCGTGTGCTCCACCGTGTCCTTCGGGTGGTCCACACAGTGGCGACACCCGGGTGTCCTCTCCTGCTTGATCCGATGCAGGAACCTCCCGAACTTACCGTGTCCGGTGAGGACCTGCGTCATACGGAACGAGAGGACGCCGTGACCTCTTTCCAACCACTCCTCAAAGAGGGGACTTACCGCCTCAATGACGGCGTGCCCAGCACTGGGTTGCGACAGTCGCAGTCGCCATGCCACCCTGAGATCCCGCCGGAACTCTGTCCGCCATGCCGCGACTTGTCGCAGCAGCGGAGTTTCGCCCCGGACACTTACCACTTCAACTTTTATTTCAGCGCCTGGAGCTTTTTACCTCTAACTTTTTTTACTGTGAATAAAAGTTAAAAAGAAAATTTAATACACACACCGGCACAATTAGGGGAACACAAAAAAAAGGTTGTATTTTTTTGGAACTCGTGGGTAATTTGTCCAGTGCTTCATTTATTAAGGATATTCCCTTCGTATAACATCATATTTTGAGACATTTTGACATTTTTCAACAATCTAACAGATCTTATACCCTCTTAAGTTTTTGTTGACAAGTCAGCGCTTTTAAGTGTTTTTGATAAGAATTTTGTTGGTGCAGTCAATAGTGGCCCGAGCTTATTTTGTTGTTGCTGTTTGAAGAGTTAACATTGTGTTGCATACAAAATGAGTGATTTGCCAGCAACTGAAGTCGCCAGAGCTGTGACTATGATCGATGAAGGTCACACATACCGTTCAGTGAGTCAAACGTTGGGTGTATCAGTATCTGTGGTCCACCGTAATATGCAACGATACAGACAGACAGGATCTTACGTGCGGAGGCGGGGACAAGGCAGAAATCGTGCAATCAGTGCTGTAGATAAACGTTTTATAAGGGTGCAAACGTTGAGAAACCGTCGTCAAACAGCTGTTCAGACCCGAAATCTCTTGGAAGAAGTGCGTAACATGCGTGTAAGTGAACGAACAGTAAGAAGACGGTTAAACGAAGTTCGTTTAAGGTCATACGTACCAGCAAAAACGCCTAAACTTCAGGTAAGTCATCGAGATGCAAGATTAGCGTTCGCTCGTCAGCACCAAGATTGGTCCGATGAGTGGGGTCGTGTTTTATTCTCTGACGAAAGCCGATTTTGTGTAAATTTCATCGACGCGAGGGAAAGGATGTGGAGGTATCGAGGAGAAAGGACCGTCAAGCCAATTTTACCGAAACGGTGTCATATGGTGGAGGGTCCGTTATGGTGTGGGGTGGCATAACTTTAACAGCCCGCACCGCGTTGGTCATCATTGATGGCGATTCCCTGACTGCACACAGGTACATAACAGAGATCTTGGAACCCCATGTAATGCCTTTTGCCCCATTTATAGGCCCAGATTTTGTTTTTATGCACGATAACGCACGTCCCCACACTGCTCGTGTGATTTGCGATTACCTTAATGCAATCGGAATCACTCAAATGGACTGGCCAGCACAATCCCCAGACGTGAATCCGATAGAGCATATCTGGGACATGATTGAACGGAAAGTGCCGGAGAGAATTCTACCTCCAAGGAATGTTGGGGTGCCGCGACAGAAAACCTCCACGCGTGCTCGCGGGCTGGAATTCCCTAACGGATTCTTCCGGAGTGAAGGCCAGTCCGCGGGACGGTGCACCCTGGGAGGCGGCCAACGACTCTCTCGGGTACTTCTGCCCAAGGAGCCTCGATGGCCGTCTGCGAATGTTCTGTCTGAAGGAGCGCTTCAACGCGTGTCCCTCTGCTTCAGCAGAGGGCACAGTGGCGAAGCAAGAGCGGGCTCGGTATGCACTTACCCTGCTGCCGGGCAGGCAGGAGGAAGACTCGCTCCTCCTCCTGCCACCGTTAGTCTCGTAGCCCCATTGATTGTCCAAGGTCATGTTTCTGACTTTTGGTGGGGGTCGAGGGTCCTGGCTTAACCGCCCGGGCCGCGAGGAAGACAACCTCTATAAAAAATTACCCCAAACCTCCAAGCGGCGGCGCACCGTGAGGGAGGTTGTTAGCTTGACTAATGGGTAGCTAAATTAGTCTCTAGTGCGGACCACGTATTTTGAGCAGGTACACAAAGTTAAATACTCGTGGGACCTAATATGAATGCTGATAAAAAAACAAACCACAAAACAAAAAACTGAGAAGGAGAAGAGCGATGCGCGGTCGGAGTCCGACGTGGCATCGCGGAAGGGCTCGGTGAGCTCGGGGGAGGAGCTGGGGAGCGACTCCGGAAGCGTGCGCAGCTCCCGGAAACGCTCTCTAGGAAGAGAGGGGTCGGACGAGGAGTCCGACAGCCGAAGGGGCTCGGCTAGAAAAATCCCCACCGCTCGGCGGGGAGCGAGCCAAGCCCGCGGCAGAGGGAGGGTGATGACCTCCAAGGAGGCTGCCGAGAGGGCTGGGAAGCTTGCCGCGGAGGGACGCCATCCCGGAGCACCCAGCCCCGGTCCCTCGGGGCCGTCTGGCGGTGAGATTGACGACGGGGGAGGCTCCGCCGACGAGGCTCATCAGGAGGTCTGCGACCTGGTCATAGAGTCCTTGCGGCTGGTGGCCAGAAAGAGCACCCCGAAGGGCAGGACTTCTGCCGTCGCCGAGGCCTTGCCCCCTATTCTGGAGGCCTTCCAGAAGGCCCTGGACAAACGGGGTGCGAGGGCCCGGAGGGAGGTCCTGGAAGCCGCCACCCCTCCGAGGGAAGTCTGCTCCCAGCAGCCTCCAAAGGCGGGGAGCCCGCAGGGGCAGGGGTCGGCGCCGACCCAGCCCCAGCACGAGCCAGAGGGACAGGCTCTGACCCTGCTGCGGCAGGAGCTAGCTGCCTTCCGGCAGCAAATGCTGCGGCAGCAGGAGCAGTTCCAGCGGCAATTGTCCCTGCTGGAGGGGATTGTGCTGCGTCCCCCACTCGCGGGCTCCGGTCGCAGACTGGCGGCGTCGTACGCCGCCGCAGCTGCGCCTACGGCAGCTGCCGCGCCCAAGGCTGGCCCGTCAGGGCAAGCCGGGCGTGGGGCCGTGACGGCAGCGGCTGCGACCGCTAGGCAGGCCCCGGTAACGAAGCAGCAGGGGAGGGCAGCTCCTGCCCTTGCCCCTCCTGCGAAGGGCAAAGCGGCGCCCACCGCTAGGGCGGCGCCCACCGCCAATGCGGCGGGTGCTCCAGCCGCTGTGGTGGCGAACGGGCGGCCTCGGCTGCCCCCGCCTGCCGATTCTCCAGCTGGCGCCGAGTGGTCGGTCGTCGGCGCCAAGAAGCAGGCGGGCAAGGCGGCCAGGGCCGCCAAAAAGAGGGAAAGGCGGCAGCAGCACAAAAAGCGTGCCGTGGCGAACCGGCTTCGCGCTCCGGGCGCCGCGGCTGTAGTGATCACACTACAGCCGGGCGCGGAGAAGAGGGGCGTGACGTACGACGCCGTGATGGAGAAGGCCAAAAAGGCGGTACTCCCTCACCTCGACGAATACGGGGCCTCGAAGGGCTTCCGCATGCGGCGCACCGTGACCGGTGCCTGGATGCTGGAGGTTCCCGGCGAGGACAGCGGTCCTGCCGCGGACGCCCTGGCTGACAAGGTCAGGGCGTCTGTGAACGAGGAGGACGCTCGAGTGTCCAGGCCCACAAAGTGCATCGATATGCGCATCATGGGCTTGGACGACTCCGTCAAGGTGGAGGAAGTGGTGGCCGCCGTCGTTGAGGCGGGAGGGTGCACGACCGACCAAGTGCGGGCGGGCATCATCCGCCTTGACGGCACGGGTATGCGAGCCGTCACGGTGAGCTGCCCCGTGTCGGCGGTCAAGGCCATCACGGCGGAGGGCCGAAGGCTCTTGGTGGGCTGGGTTTCAGCCCAAGTCAAGGTGCTGGAGCCCAGACCTCTGCGGTGTTTCCGCTGCCACGTGGGGCACCACGCGGGAGCCCGTTGCGCCGCGGAGGTGGATCGCAGTGACCGCTGCTTCCAGTGCGGTCAGCCCGGTCACAGGGCCGTCGAATGCCGTGCGTCGCCGCACTGCTACGCATGTGCGGCGGCAGGCAAGGCTGCCGACCACCGGGCTGGGAGCAGGTCCTGCGACCCCCCCGCCACAGCCAAGGGTAAGGTCCGGAGGGGCCCTTACCCCAAAATCCACACCGCCGCAGCCAAGGCTGACGCTGCTGCCGCCATCGCCGCGGCAGAGCCCTCAAAGGGGGCTCCGGAGGAGACCGTAATGGACTGTCAGTGATGGCCCCATTACGTCTCCTCCAGGCGAACATCAACCACTGCGCCCCCGCTCAGGATCTGTTGCTCCAGAGCATGGCGCAGTGGTCGATCAATATCGCCGTGGTCTCCGAGCCGTACTTTGTCCTGCCCAGGGAAGACTGGGTCCAGGACCTGAGCGGCTCGGTGACCCTAATTTCGTCGGCCGCCGCCGGTACCCCCGCCTCTCGAGTCCATCACGAGAAGGCGGGGCTGCGTGGCAGCACGGGTCGGGGACATTGCAGTGGTAGGCGTCTACCTGTCCCCGAACCGAGATCTCGCCGATCTCCACAACTCCCTCATGGAGCTGAATGCCGTCGTCGCTGGGTTCGGATCCCTCCCCGTGGTCGTCTGCGGGGACTTCAATGCCTGGAATCTGGCTTGGGGTTCCCGGCTGACGAACCGACGGGGTCGGATGGTGGAGGACTGGGCTCTGGAGACAGGCCTGGTCGTCCTAAACCGGGGTTCTGTCCCCACGTGCGTGCGGATACGGGGTGAGTCGGTGGTGGACCTCTCGTTCGCCAGCCCCGCTCTGTCGCCGCGCGTCGTCGACTGGCGCGTAATGGAGGGGGTGGAGACGTATTCCGACCACCGGTACATCCGGTTTGACGTCTCCGCCCGGATCTCGACCGCGCCGGTCAGGGAGCAGACCCCGTGTGGTCCGCGGTGGGCGCTGAGGCAGATGGACCGGGACGCTCTCCTGGAAGCCGCGAGGGTACAGGCCTGGGTGCAAGCACCGGACAGGCCTGTCGAAATTGACCCTGAGGCAGAGTGGTTCCAGGAGGCCATGTCGCAAATCTGCGACGAGGCGATGCCCCGAGTCCATTCAGGACGTGCTCGGCGCCAGGTGTACTGGTGGTCGCCGGAGATTGCGGCTCTGCGCGAGGCGTGCACCGCCGCGCGGCGCCGGTACGCCAGGTTCCGCAGGCGCCGCACCCGCCCGCCGGATGCGGTGGCCAGGGAGGCGGAGCTCTACGAGGGGTACAGAGCGGCAAGGCGCACCCTCCGAACAGAGGTAAAGCGGGCCAAGTTGGAGGCCCGCAATGTGTGGCTGGGGACTCTGAACAGGGACCCATGGGGACGCCCTTATCAGGTGGTGCGGGACAAACTCCGCCCGTGGGCTCCCCCTCTGACTCAGAGTCTCCGGCCCCAAGTTGTGGAGGGTGTGGTGGCCAATCTGTTCCCTGAGCGAGGGGAACACTCTCCCCCGCTCATGGCTCCGCCACCTGCGGTACCCGTAGCGGACCACACCAGCGACGACGAGGACGACGCTCCAGAGGTGACCGAGGTAGAGATGAGGGCGGTGGTACGAAGACTAAGTTTCAAGAACACCGCCCCAGGACCCGACGGCGTGCACGGCAGGGTATGGGTCCTGGCCATGGAGGCTCTCGGGTCTCGATTGCGAGGGCTCTTTAGCGCATGCATGGAGAGAGGACAGTTTCCCCGTCGCTGGAAGACCGGGAAACTGGTCCTCATTGCGAAGCCGGGGCGCCCCGCGGACTCTCCGTCCGCGTACCGGCCCATTGTGCTGCTCGACGAGGTGGGCAAACTCTTTGAAAGAGTAATTGCAGACCGCCTCGTCGGGCATCTTGCGCGGGTGGGGCCGGACCTTTCGGACGGTCAGTTCGGCTTTCGCAGGGGGCGTTCCACGGTGGACGCCATCATGCGCGTGAGGGCTCTCACGACGGGGGATGCGGTGTCTCGGGGCAGGGTCGTCTTGGCGGTGTCTTTGGACATCGCCAATGCCTTCAACTCCCTGCCCTGGAGTTGCATCGGGGCGGCACTTCGGTACCATGAGGTGCCCGCCTACCTCCGTCGTGTGATCGAGGCCTACCTGTCGGATAGGTTCATCATCTATCCCGGTCACCAGGGAGAGTGGAGACGGCGAGAGATGTCGTGCGGTGTTCCGCAGGGATCGGTACTAGGACCGCCCCTGTGGAACATCGGATACGACTACGTGCTGCGCGGCGACCTCCCCGACGGGGTCAGCGTGGTCTGCTACGCAGACGACACGCTGGTCCTGGCGCGGGGAGAGTCGTACCAGGCGGCGGCCGAAACAGCGACACGCGGGGTTGCGACAGTCGTGGAGAGGATCCAGCAACTGGGACTCAAGGTGGCATTGCACAAGTCCGAGGCCATGTGCTTTCATGGCCCTCGGTACGCGCCACCTCCGGGTTCCCAAATAACGGTAGGGGGGGTCCACATCGGCGTCGGGTCGGCGATGAAGTATCTGGGACTCGTCCTCGACAGCCGGTGGACTTTCGAGGAGCATTTCCGACGTTTGGCCCCCAAACTGGACAGATCTGGGGCCGCTCTGAAGCGGCTCCTGCCCAACCTAGGGGGTCCAGACGCCCCCTGCCGGAGGCTCTACGCGGGGATCGTTCGGTCCATGGCCCTTTACGGGGCGCCGGTTTGGGCGCCGTCGCTAGGTAAGCGACCGGCGGCCAAGCTGAACGCTTGCCAGAGGGTCATGGCCATCCGGATGGTGCGGGGATACCGCACGATCTCCCGCGAAGCGGCGAGCCTCCTCGCTGGCCTGCCACCGTGGGATCTGGAGGCAACAGTCCTTGCACGCATGCACGATTTGCGCGTGGAGATGCAACGCCGGGGCGAAACTCCGCTGCCGCGACAAGTCGCGGCATGGCGGACAGAGTTCCGGCGGGATCTTAGGGTGGCATGGCGACTGCGACTGTCGCAACCCAGTGCTGGGCACGCCGTCATTGAGGCGGTTAGGCCCCTCTTTGAGGAGTGGTTGGAAAGAGGTCACGGCGTCCTCTCTTTCCGTGTGACGCAGGTCCTCACCGGACACGGTAAGTTCGGGAGGTTCCTGCATCGAATCAAGCAGGAGAGGACGCCCGGGTGTCGCCACTGTGTGGACCGCCCGGAGGACACGGTGGAGCACACGGTAGAAGTGTGCCCCGCCTGGGCGGAGCACCGCCGTGTCCTCGTGGAGACTATCGGGAGCGGCGACCTCTCGCGCCGGGCCCTGGTTCAGGCCATGGTCCGGAGCGAGGAGGGTTGGCATGCGGTCGCCTCCTTCTGCGAAGCAGTGATGCTTGTGAAGGAGGCTGCTGACCGCGAGCGCGTGAGGGAACGGTCCTCACGCCGCCGCCGCCGAGATCCCGATCCCGATTTCCGACCACCGTAGGTGCGGGTTCGCGGACGGCGAGCACTGGGTAGCTCGCCGTCCGGCAGTCTGGAAATAATCTGGACCGAGCCCAGTCGTCAACGGCGCGTTCTGTTTCACGCGCGCCTCAAG
This sequence comes from Mythimna separata, assembly GCA_030763345.1. Taxonomy (NCBI): domain Eukaryota; kingdom Metazoa; phylum Arthropoda; class Insecta; order Lepidoptera; family Noctuidae; genus Mythimna; species Mythimna separata. Next base: position 18,580,488 of record CM061176.1, on the reverse strand, counting down.
GAGATGTCAGCAAACTGTAGGGGCCCGGTAGGGCCGAAGCCTCTGGGGGGAACATGTGGTATTCCTAACGGTTGATACCGAGTCCCCCCCAGAACGAAGGCAACGAAGGAACGGGGTAGGGGTTTAGTCAGTAAAAGTCTGACACGCCCTCCCGCTCCGCCCAAGAGCGGGGGAAGTCATTCTGATGATTCCCCTACCAGAAAAAAAAAAAAAAAAAACCTCCAAGGAATGTTGAGGAGTTAAAATCGGCGTTGACTGAAGAGTGGGTCAATTTGCCCCAGGACATGATTGACAGTGTCATTAGAAGCATGGATAGACGTATTCCAGCCCTAATAAGAGCCCGCGGTGCCAATACAAGGTATTCATTATGTGGTGTGACAAAATTTTCTTAGCTAACTTAATTTTAAAAATTGTCAAGAAAAATCAAAATGTCATAAATGTATTTGCAGCTAATAACAGATATAAAATGATTACCTTTTAAATAATTGTAATCTCGATTATGAAAAAAAAATCTGATTACAATAGTTCAACTAATTTCTCTGGAACCACTGATTCGAATTGAAAATGTCTTTGTATTAGGTATATCGAGGAAGGCTATAATATCATGCTACGATCAGAATGTGTTGAGTAGTAACTAACGACAGGAGTGAAACTGTGGAGGACAGCGAGTAATATATTTTAGCCAGTAGAATGTTTTTATAAAATTGAAGTCAAGTAAGGTAGGTAAGGTCATTATCCACAGTAAAAACAAGTTCTGGGTTTTGATGATTTTAACGCCTCAAGCACAGGCCTATTTAAATAATTTACATTCTGAAAAGGGTTTTTCAACCCAGTACAACATTCCCTATAGAACAATCCAGAATTTTTGCAAAGCAGCATTTCTGAACCTCTTCAAGGACTTGACCTCAAACCCTGGCTCTTGACATTTATAATATAAAAGTCTGGAGTAGTGTGGGCTGGCTAACTTTAGTCTAACTTTTTAAAGATTTCATTTGTTTCATATATCTCTAACATAATATGATATTCAAATATAACTATATACTGAAAATAGACATAAAGGTTGACTAGTAGAGAATATCTTCTTGCTTTAGGTGGTCTTAATACCTACATGAGTATAGTGGTACAAATGTGTTATAAAGTTGAAATAATAAAATCATTTGTATTAATAATATGTATGATACATGAGTTAATTTAGTTGTTTCACCAAATTTTGTGTTCCTTATGAATTGTATTGAAAGAATCCTTGAGTACTCAGATAACCAAACGTCCTTTGTCACAGGCGAACAAAGAGAACCAACCGTATTTAAACTGGGTAGAGGTTTAGACAAAGGAGATACATGAAAATATACCAAATATTTTTTTTATTTGACTTTGGTCTCTTTTTCTTCTCAGTCGGTACATTCTTGCTAGAGTGGTCGTGGCCATCATTTGTGAATCATGACTCTGGTTTACTATCACTATATTATACAGAAAAAATTTTCTCGCATCATCATTATCATCATCATTTAAGCCGACATCAACACAAAGCAAAAAAACAGAGACTGTGTTAGCACTTAGAAAAAAAATCTATTTCAGGCATTGGCTATTCAGCTTATTGGGACCATGGGTTACGTGAAAATAAACTCTGGGGCCTCGAATCAGGCAAAAAGGAATAAAAGAATAGATTTTAGTCCTTAAATGTCTCTCGTTCCGCCCAAGAGAGTAAGAAGTCACTGTGATGATTTCCCACACAAAAAATCTTTTCCTAACCATCACTAAGCTTTATTTTCATGACTGTACCTTCTTCAAATCAACTATAATCATCCGATACATACGTCGGTACAGCAGCGAATCCTCTGAGCTGCAAACAATGGTAGATATTGGTAATCACAGATCAAACGACTGGATGTAACGTGATTGTGAACAGATCAGTGCTAGTGTTACAATATATATTACTAGTTCATATATATTATGTATGTTTATGTGTAGGTAAGAAGTAATTGGTCCAGTATTATGTCGACGATATTAGATTCTAGGTGATCTGGACAGGTACTGACTTATTCTTTATTTGCAACCAAAGATACAAACGCGGGCTGTACTCCTTAAGCATTTTTCACCAATCAACGTAGGGTGCTGGAGCTTAATATAGTAGGTGCAGAAAAAAAAAGAAAAGAAAATGTTACTTAGAAAACAAGTATTACAAAAATATGTATTACCAACGATCGGTGTTCTACAGGATGCATTTCGGAGAGTGTGCGCAGGAATTGCATCAGTTGATTCCGCAGTCTCCCTTCTACCATCGGACAAACCGTCGTACGGCGAGAATCCATCCTTACGTTGTCGAAACCTGCATGGTCCGGATAAAGCGCTTTGCCTCGTCGTTTATACCGCGTACACCGAAGGATTGGAACAATTTGCCTGCTGCGGTCTTCCCTTCCGATTATGATTTGGGTATCTTCAAGACTAGAATGAATAGGCTCTTAATAAACTAGTGCGCCTCACCATCAACAATTGCATCACTGCTTATCATCAGGTGGGATTGCAGTCAAGCACTAGTTTATGTTATATAAAAAAACCGGCCAAGAGCGTGTCAGGCCACGCTCAGTGTAGGGTTCCGTAGTTTCCCGTCCGTCACAATAAGTGTCCCCAATTTTTCAAAAAAACTGGTCGTCTCATCAAGTTCAAAATAATTTTCCTAGAAAGTCTTTATAAAGCCCTACTTTCCAGATTTTTTTCATATTTTCTAAACTTATGGTTCGAAAGTTAGAGGGGGGGACGTATTGTTTTTTACTTTTAGAGCGATTATTTCCGAAATTACTGATATTATCAAAAAATGATTTTAAATTTTGAATACCTATCCAACAATATATCACACGTTGGGGTTGAAATTTAAAAACCCTAATAAAACATTTTTTTCCAATTTTTATTTTACCACTTTGTCGGTGTGATTGACATTCATATTGGTACCAAATTTCAGCTTTCTAGTGCTAACGGTCACAGAGATTAAGCGAGGACGGACGGACAGACATGGCGAAACTATAAGGATTCCGTTTTTTGCCATTTGGCTACGGAACCCTAAAAACGAGTCTTTATTTTTCCTTAATATGAATTTATTTTATTTATTTAATAAAAAATATCTGAAGACCTCAGTAGTAAAATTACAATATTACTTACTAGTTAATATAGTCTATACACATAAGGAGTAATTGAAACAGTATTATCTCGATGATATAAGATTCTGGGCGATCTGAGCAGGTACTACATGCTGTATATAGTTATTAAAAATAATGAGGTCATGTTCTTTATAATAGATCCGTGTATCCGAACAGAGATGTAGAATGGAAAATACCGTGCCGTTATTGTTATAACAAAGATTGCGTATATTTGGATTTTTCTTTTAGTTTATATATTTATGTAATGTAAGTAAAAACCTGCTGGTTTTTGAATTGGCCACCCAATAATAATTTTTTTAGGAACTTAAACAATTTATACAAGAAACGATACTTAGTTACGTAGAAAATAAAAATCTTAATATACCTAAACGGCCATTGATGTGCCTCTTATGCTCTCTTAGAGTCGAAACCTACTGTGGCCATGGGTTGTGAGAAAGAGAACTTCAGGATCTAAAACGAAGATAAGTGGGTTTTAGCCAGTAAAAGTCTGACACCTAGAGCCAGACAGGGGGACCGCTTAGCTCTAGAGCGAAATTGATTTATTATGCGTACAGCTAAGAGCGTTTCCGCATTATCCGATCCGATATCGGTATCGGACGCCGATACGATATCGGGGAAAGTAAAATGTATGAAATATGTACCTGTCTTTCATATTGTCCGGCCCGATATCGGATATCGGACCACGGAATTTCATACATTTTACTTGCCCCGATATCGTATCGGCGTCCGACACCGATATCGGATCGGATAATGTGAAAACGGTCTAAGGAGTGAAATTCCCTGTCGGAGTCTGTGTTTCCTGATAGCTACAACTTAGGAGTCTTCAAGTCAAGAGTGAATAGGTTACTTCTAGGCAAGCGTGCTCCATCGTCGGTCACATCATCGCTTACCATCAGGTGAGGTAGTGGTCAAACGCGAGCCTATGTACAATAAAAAAAAAACAAGACGCTGTTGCTAAATTGCTAAAGCATTAAATACGGTTTCAAGTTTAATTTCAGTGCTTAGTTTTAGACATTGGTATTCATAGAATTCCTAACTTATTCATTACTACGAACGTAGTCTCCAATTTGGGATGGCATAACAATTTACAAAACACTGAATTGTTTTAAATACTACCTAAGTTTTGTTGAAGAATTTCTTTTACCATGTCTACAGAAAATTGTCTATCGAATGACGATTGTCTGTGTTTTCCAAAAACTCAAACGAGGCAAAAACTATACGAGGTATCTATCGCCCTAATAGTACACAAATAACAGGTAGCAGATAAAGATATATAAACGAGGAGCTCGTGGCTAGATAATAACAGCCGCACAGGTCGATCTTCAAGGTTAAGCAACGCTTGCCCAGGTTGGTCTGTGGATGGGTGACCATCTTAACATAACGAGTTTCCTCCGTGCCTCGGAAAGCACGATAAGCCGTAGGTCCCGGCTGTCATTTGTAGATCTTTAGCAGTCGTTACGGATAGTCAAAAGCCAGTAAATCTGACTCCAGTCTTGCCATGAAGTACCCTGTTACCCCGATTATTGGGTTGTGGAGGTCTGGTAGGCAGCTAGCTCCTCGTAAAATACTGGTATTCAGCTAAATCCGGCTTGACTGGAAGCCGACCCCAATATAGTTGGGAAAAGGATAGGCAGATGATGATGATGATAAGGATATATAAATAAAAAAAGTTAATAAACAAAAAAAAATACAATAAATAATATAATCCCTGAAAAAACATTGCGGCTGAAATAAACAGATTTCGTTGTAAGACTCTCAATAATAATAAAGTTAAACAGACCAATAAAACGTGGAGAGCAATAAATTTGTTACAGGGAGACACTGAAATCGTTGCCACTCAGGCTAAGGATCGATCGCATGTTCGAACGATGCTACCCCTGAATGAAATATGAGACTCGGGAAGGCTTTTAAAACATTTTCTTTGCTTAAAATGCTATAACAATTTTCTTTTGCAAAGATTTTCTTTTAAATTGGTTATTCTAAAGTCTGTTTTTTTAATCTCTGAGACTGAAATGACATTACGTGGGTTGTCAAAATACAAAAGAAAGGCTTCTTTATTATTGTAGGTTTTACATTTGCATGTGTCAATTTAAAAAAAAAAAAAAATTCAGCGATTGTAAGATAGACTTTGGCTGTAGATAATTTTAAAAATATTCAAGTTTCCTAGGCTTTGAAAAATATTTATGGAAAAATATATTCACTAGAAAATTTTGTTCGTCTATTATTAGGTTTCTTTTAAACAACAAAGAAAATCAATGGGACATTTGAATTTGATTTTTTGTCTAGGACTCTTCTCTCTCTCTAGGATTCATGTAAAATAATGATCATTATTTAGAATACTGTTCCAGTTACGGAGGTATAAGATTATTAAAATCTATATTAAGAACAGATGAAGCCTTAAAAAGTTCATATGCCAGATGCCTCATATTCTGCTTGCTGTAATATTCGGCTCGATTCCTCTCACGTGATGAGATAAACGCTGCGAAGCATGTAAATACATAATGTATAGCTCCAACCATGCTTCAGGCAAATGCGAAGCGTGCATAATAATTTTAAACTTACCTAACGCAAGCTTATCAAGTTCTCTACGAGTACTCCATCTATTGATTTTATATTTAAACCTCTTTAGCATTTACGTCTCATAATTTCATTACAAAGTAATATTTCCTTTTAAAGATCTAAAATCTTCAGATTTATGAGACCTGTAGGCACAGTTTAATTCATATCTTAGAGGAACTTACTTCATGGTTTTTTGGCTGAAAAGTGGAAAAACAGTAATAAATAATTTCTTGGATCCCTACTAATAGTGGTAAGACCACACTATAGGCCATAATATCCTTTTTCTTATTTTGTGTAAAATTAAAATCAAATTGTTTATCAAAATTAAACCTTAGTAAAGATAAATCACCGATACTCATGCAAACCAAACAGATAAGTAGTGTAGAAATCCTTCTGAATCATTGTATACGGGTTATGAATAGCAAACGCGGTGAGTTATGTTTCACAAACATAGCTTAACCATTATTCAAGCTTATGCACACACATTGTCTTATTACGAACTGGAGAACGTATAATGTAAGGTTAGTTAGCGCCTTTAATTATTATCCAACCTCGCTACCCTTTTACGCCCATTTTCATTAACCTACCGCAGTTCATATATAGATAGCTATCCCCGATAAACACTAAGATTCTATCGATCCATTCACAACTTTTGGGAGGAAATGCTATCCGTCGGTAGGTTATAGGAAAGCAAGTAAGGGCAAAAGGATAGATTTATTTATCTTTAGTAGCTGCAACTGTAGATAAATAGCTTATTGAAAACGGGCGTTAGTTTTTCGAAGAGGGACAGATAATGAAGCAGCTAAGCAAGCTAAGAAAACCTTAGGATGCGGAGCAATATTAGGTACTGGTGCTTTAATGCTATTATAGAGTAAGACAATCGATATAGTCCAGAAGTTATCAGTGCACATGGTACATTAAGCAGAAATGGTTAGGTAACCAGTCGCTCTAAAGTGTACTCTAAAGTGTTCATTAACTCCCAAGAATCGGACATAAAATCCCCTATGTCTAGATAATCTTATCACCTCGCTTGATATTCCTCTGTGCTAAATATTGAGACTTGAAAATTTTCTTGTCGTTATATCACGTAAAAGTACAATAATTTGCTTCATCATCTTTAAATGTAACAAAAATAAATTACCGATACTCTTCACCAAGACAATAAGTAGTGAAGAAACTCTTCAGCAACCTTGTATGATACCCAAAAATTGTTAAATAAGTGCAAGGACTATATAAGGACTATTCTAGGCAAGCGTGCTCCATCGTCGACCACATGATCGCTTACCATCAGGTGAAATGTGGTCAAGCGCAAGCCTATCAATAAAAAAGAAATATCTGTCAATTATTTTTTGACATGTGTCTAAGTAGAAAAAAATCTTTTAGGATACTCGGTGAGTTAGGTGCTCGTATGTTCCACAAATCAACATAGTTTGATCATTATCCAGGCTTATGCACATTGTTAAAACAATTGAATATAGTCCAGAAGTTTTCAGTCCACATGGCTCACTAAGCAAATACGATCGAGTAAGCATTTGTTCAACACATTTGGACAGTAGTCTAAAGTTTTTATTAACTCCAACGAATCGGATATAAAATCCACTCCCCGAATGAACATATTTCCTCGCTTGATATTGTAAATATAAATGTTAAAATCCTGCTTATAGTTATTGTTTTGCTTAAAACTGCAATAAAAAGCTTCATCATCTACCTAGCCTTTTCCCAACTATATTGGGGTCGGCTTCCAGTCAAGCCGGATTTAGCTGAATACCAGTATTTTACAAGGAGCGGCTGCCTACCAGACCTCCACAACCCATTAACTGGGGTAACACAGTACTTTATGGCAAGACTGGAGGCAGGTTTACTGGCTTCTGACTATCCGTAACGACTGCCAAAGATACAAATAACAGCCGGGACCTACGGCTTAACGTGCTTTCCGACGCACGATGGAAACTCGGTATGTTAAGATGGTCACCCGTCCACAGACCAACCTAGGCAAACATCAAAGTTTCGCGAGATTTAGATGTAAGGTAACACCTGTATTTTATTATTTCAATAAAGGATTTAAATAAAAAAGCTTTGCTTAACCTTCAAGATCGACCCGTGTGGCTGTTATTATCTAGCCACGAGCTCCTCAATAAAAAGCTTCATAATGATTAAATGTAATAAAGATAAATGACCGATACTCTTTCTCCAATACGATAAATAGTGTAGAATGTCTTCAGCACCCTAGTGTGTAAGTTATCGATGTCTCCATCAATCACCGGTCCCGAGCGGCCGCATCTAGACAAGGGTATCCAGCGCTCTGGAGACAAATTGCCCCATACAACTAAAAGATATCACACTATAATATTATAAATTAATACGAAAGTTTGTGAGTGTGTGTTTGTCCGTCTTTCATGCTGCAACCGCCGAATTAATTTTAATAAAACTTGGTATACAGGTGGACATGTCCAGGAATAGCATATTATATTATTTTCGAAGTCAAGCACTAGTTTATAACAAACTAGCTGAACCCCGCGGTTTCACCCGCATTTTTCGTTCCTGCTCCGCTCCCGTGGGTCGTAGCGTGATGTTATATAGCTTATAGCATTCCTAGATAAATGGGCTATCTAACACTGAAAGAATTTTTCAAATCGGACAAGTAGTTCCAGAGATTACCCCCTACATACAAACGTACAAACTTACAAACATACAAACTTACAAATTTTACCTCTTTATAATATTAGTATAGATTAAAAAAAACCCCAGAAAATGGTCGCTTGGGATGTTCAGTTTGAGTATGGTTTTCATTGTGCGTGCAGTAATCCCTTGGGATGATTTTCCACTATTACGTAGGCAAAGCCCCTGGTAGCAGCTAGTATTAGTATTGATAAAACTCGTTACCCGTACCATTTTATTATATATTAGTTCTGATCGGTTTTTCGATCTGATTTTGGAGACCAATAAAGACTGATTACGTGTGATAAAAGATTTTGTGAGAAAATACTTTTAAAGTGTTTTATAGTTCCATTATGATAATAAAATAATGAAGAAGAAAATGATATGGCCTATGGAATGTGAAACATTAATATAGTTGTTTTATCTCACGAAAGCGGGTGAGCCATACTTGTAGTTGTGATGTGTATAGACACTCGCTCTTGTGTGCGTAACTACAGGTAGCGTTAGCAAGCTCATCGCTATTGAACAAAATAATAAAGTTGCCACTTGTTGCCCAATTTATTTAATAACTTACGCAGCATTACGAGACATCCATCGAAACCAACTTTTTCATTCAAAACTGACCTTAGCTTTGCCAATGTTATACAATTAAGGGAAGGAACGAAATAACCCTAACGCAAGTATTAATAATAACTTACTGGGGCTGTTTCATTAACACTTGTAATGTAACCTTTTGAGACCAAATAAACAATTTATTTATTTTATTTGATTTATTGTTGGAATTTGTTTTAGTACGATATGAAAATTTTGTATTGTGCTCCGTACAACGTCACCTGTAAATCCATCTTTATTTTCTCTCTTTCTTCGGTTTATTATGGGTGACATAAAATTCGAAGATGTACTTGCGACATCTCTTCCTTCTTTTATTAGTTTTTTGCACTGCTCTTTCACTTACCCCGCTGTCGCTGCTGCAGTGCGTTTTATAATATTACGCAAATATGATAAATCACAATTTGGTTCTCGATGAAGTTCCGTGAATTAATATTCTTCTTTGAACAAATTATAATTGCAATCATTTGACGAGCCTAAATAAACAATACAGTTATAAAATCGTTTAACATGTTGATGTGTTGTGGTGGTGGAACACAATCAAACGGCCCAGATTCTTTTTCAATAGTTTATTCTCACCACTAATATTGTTAACACAGCAAAAGTAAGAGCGTGGCGTCTGTCATCTGTGAGCTAAGCGGACTGACAGGCGCGGGTGCGCGCGTCGATGCTCCTTCGATGGTTTTTATGGTTACCATGGTTACGCCACATAAATAATCTGCTGAACGCCCTGATTGCTCAGGAACCGAAATTCGTTTTTTTTTTATATAGCAGTAAAGTAATGATCAATATCTGTGTAAAATTCTCTAGTTCGTAAGTTGTTGGCTAGCTATACGCTTTGATGCATACTGTAAGTATAGCTAGTAATTAAAATAAATAAATACATTCATATATTACACACAACATAAATACACACCAAACATTAACATTAAGTTGCCTTATTGCACTACGAGCAACTTTCCTCCGTTTCTTCGTACCTTGCATGCTGACGGTACTCGATAAATTATTTTGACGCGAACCAATAAGCACTACTGGCTTAGCCGGCGACCCGGCCGCGACTGAGCGCTCCCGAGCTTACGCACACAAAGACAGTGTGCATGTACACTTACACACACAAGTATGGGTCACCCGCTTTCGTGAGATAAAACATCTTATACCAGTATGCGTAGTGTGTTCGTAAAGATAAACATACAAATTACATAAAATAAATTGCAGTTAATATCACTGTTCTGATAAAAAAAGTTTCGTGGGGATCTTTAAACCGACCACAGACCCAATTTCCACATTTAAACATTTGTGGAGGTCTGGTAGGCAGCCGCTCCTCGTACCGTCGTCCCGCTTGACTAGAAGCCGACTCCAATATAGTTGGGAAAAGCCTAGGTAAATGAGATGAGATGAAAAATTTGCGTTTAAGTAGTTTTTTTGGACCACAAATAGAAATCAGTTTATTTTGGTAAGTCTCTAAATTCCTTTTTTATTGTCTTTGTTTTTTTTAGTGTTCTTTTTTTTTTTTGTTTGTTCCCAAAAAAGTTTTTTTTTATTTTGTTAAAAGAGCGGCCACGACCCTAAAAATACGTTTATAGTCATTTACTAATTTACTGCTGCAGTTAATTAGACATACCAAGGAGCAGTCATAACCCAGTAAACCCCTGCTATTTTTCACTGCTAATATGTTTTCATCGAAAACCATTGTAGGAATCTAATCAATCAGGTATATTCAGTTCTGTTACCTACGTATATTCCTCAACCAACTAGCATAATTCGCAATTAAGTAAATAGAGGTTAGGGTTAACCCTTTTACTAAAAGGTGCTATACAATTAGTCTTCCGATACAAATTCAACCTTTTACTCCAACAGCTGGTTAAAATACTTGGATCGTTAATTTCTTACCTAGCTTGTACAGAAACTGACAAGTCTAAATTTGTTTAACATCGACAACCGAAATTATAGTTTGTGTAATTTACTTTTAAATGTGTTTTTACAATATGTAATATGTTGAAAACTTACTCTTGTTTTTGGAGTTGCACAAAAATTATTGTTCTTTGGTTACATAATCACATAGTCACTAGCTTTAACCAAAAAATATATTTTAGTTTAGAGTAAGAGTTAGTGTATATGTAGTTTTAATTAGTTATGTATATTTTTTACCCATTATACCAAAAAATAATCCTCTCTACCAACACTAACTAACATCATAGAACATTCAAATTTAACCTACAACGGTTTTATCAGTCTTTTTAATAATCCCCCGGGGTGCCGACACGTCCACTCAATTCTTTTGAATTTCGATTGCCGTTCCCGCGTTTTATTTTTCCTCTCTCGCTTTCACGAATAGGTGCATCGTTTCGCCTGTCACAGGTTCGCTGCAGTTCAGTGGTTTCCTGAATAATAGTGGTATTAAGGGCTTGTGAGTCGAGTGATCGCTGGTTTGGTATTTTTTCCGGGCCTCAACTATATACTGATACAGAAGTCGAGGATTATTTATGATTGATTTGAGGCTATGCTCGGTAGTAATATTGGAATAGTTTAGAGAGAGTGATCTACGTAACCAACTCAAGGTTTTTATCCCACAGCTAAAATACGTTGAAAAGCAAGAATAATAATTAATATTGTAATATTACAATATTAATATGTGAGGACAGGGTAGTCCAGTCAAGATTGTACCCAATACATACACAATAAAAATAATCATAATAAAATACTAGTTGTCTCTCATAAGAATCATTCTGTTGGAATAACCTCACTCATGCGTCGTCGCTATCCTGGAACATACATAGGAAGACAATAGAAGCTTCAAATTTACTGATACACTTTAGGCTTGAATAACGCTGCATTGGAAGCTAAGCATGCTTGAACAACCAAGTCTGATAGTGATCACATTATACCCAAATACAATAGTGACCTTCTCCTAGATACAGGTTAGGTGGCTAATCATGATATCACAGCCCAATCTGATACTGATGATACTGAACGTGAACTGAATAGCTTCCTTTGTATGGACGCAGTTGAAGACCAACATCTGCTGCCCAGCCTTTTCCCAACTATATTGGGGTCGGCTTCCAGTCAAGCCGGATTTAGCTGAATACCAGTATTTTACGAAGAGCGGCTGCCTACCAGACCTCCACAACCCATTAACTGGGGTAACACACGGTACTTCACGGCAAGACTGGAGTCAGATTTACTGGCTTCTGACTATCCGTAACGACTGCCAAAGATCTACAAATGACAGCCGGGACCTACGGCTTAACGTGCTTTCCGAGGCACGGAGAAAACTCGTTATGTTAAGATGGTCAACCATCCACAGACCAAACTAGGCAAGCGTTGCTTAACCTTGAAGATCGACTTGTGCGGCTGTTATTATCTAGCCACGAGCTCCTCACAGTTGAGGATGTTAGAACAAATCCATCTGACATAGCTGATGTCGATCCCAAACGATATAAAGTTCTTTGCACACAAGTCATGCGTGGTTTCCGTGATCCCGTGTCATAAAGCGTAGATGTGAATAACAGCTATAAAATACTGTTTAAAGGTAATCGGGGTTGTATCTTCAGATTTACGAGAAGACTTTGCAACGTCTACAGCGATTTCAGTAACATGAACTTTTCAAATAATATGTTGCAGCAATCTCAGTAACAATACTTCCTTATAAGTTCAAAATGTTAGTGTAAGAAGAGTTTCCTTTTGGGAGCGCAGTAGATTAATGCAAAATATACTGAATCCTTCCTATATACCGTGTGTCAGACACCGACTTTGAAACGAATACCAGGGATCCAGTACATGATACTGGATCCCAGCAAAGGGCAACTGCACACTCAAAAAAATGTGGTGGAATTTTTACGGTTTGACCCAATTTTTTTTTAGTCTGTACCTATTTTTATTAATAAATGTGTATATGTAACATTTTTAACTAAAAAATAATTTATTCCTTTTTATTCATTAAAAATACGTTTGCATCGATGTCTGACGTCGCATAAATATTTTTATAGGTACTGAATATCAAGATTACGACATGTGACAATGAACAACGACTAGAGATACGTTTTGCAAAACAATCATGGAGGCATAAGTGCTACTGCACCACTTTAAGTGATATTATTAACCTATCAAACTAACAACCAACCTATCAACCACCACACACAACACAAAGCACAACTTAACGTTTGAATCCCCAACCGGTCCTATGAGACCGCGCTGTTATTGTTTTACTATTGTGTCTCGTTTCGCGGGTATCTGAGTAACTACAGTGATATTATCAACCTATCAACCTATCTAAACGAGACACAATAGTAAAACAATAACACCGCGGTCTCATAGTACCGGTCGGGGACTCATGAATTAAGAGCTACTGCACAAGTTAAAGTGATAGTTTTAAGTGTTATTAATACGAAGGGTAAATTGCTAAGGAAAAATAAAAATACGATGACGAATACTTAAAACATTGATATTATCCGATGCTGTTGCTATAAATCCCTAACTCAATGACATCCTTCCTACAGATATAGTCAGATAGGTATCTAATATTGCTGGAGCTTCCCATAAAGCCTGAAAATAAAAGTAAAACATGAAGCACTCTAATCTCAGGAAGATAAAAAATATCAACGAGAAATGAGTTACGTGTTGAGCTTCAAACGACCTTATAACTTGTGAGAAACGATATTTAAACTAATATTTTCTTATTTTTCCTTGTTGCTATCCGGGCTTGTAAGTTCTTTACTGTTTTTAACTAGAACAGGTTCTTTTTTAGGGTTCCGTGCCTCAAAAAGAAAATACGGTTCATTTATGGGATAATTTGGTTGTCCCTCAGTTTCTAATTTTTATGTAGTCAAATAAATTTCAGTTGCTATAACATATTTTACACAAAATAAATTACGGCAAATATGTGGCAGTTTTCAATTTACCATTTCGATTCAGTCAATGATAAAAGATTTACGGAGATCAGTTGCACAAACTATACAAATTACAATGTGTTTTGTTATGTGGGTAGATGATAAATCATGAATCATGATTTACCCACGTAATCTCAATCAATGCAACGAGAATCATACAAAACAATATCACTGTATTGTGTAGCGGAAGTTTCTTGACATTGTTGCAATGTATTATTAAGTAAAATTATTACTAAAAGTTTAAACGTTATACAGATGATAAGTGAATCAAGTGTATGTAGTGATGAGTGTGAAATTTTTAAATCTACACGACTTACTTAACCCATGTCCCCTAGATGGGGCAGAGGGCGTCCACAGAAAAATCTACACTAATCTACACGAGGTTGTGTAAAATTGTATAGGAACGGATTTTGATATGAAAAAAATAACGAAGTAAATGATACCTACTATTGGTACTGTGAATCATCATCTTCCTGCCCTTGTCCCGTTTTATTTGGGGTCGGCGCAACTATTGGTACTGTGAATACAAGAAAAATATTTTGTTTATATACACTGCATCCCAACGAACTACGCTAAAAGATGGAACCCATAAGGTATTAAAGAGCAATGAAAATCATAATCATGAACCAAATTCTGGGAGAAAAATAACCAGTGACCTTATAGAAAAGATCAAAAGTGAGGTTTCTTCTGAAACAAAAATATACAAAATAATAAAACATAACAAAGCAAATACTCTTTTGGACGTTGTAGGTAATTTACCTTCAACTGCGGCTCTAAAGCAGAGGATGTATCGACTACGAAAAAAACACGAAGTATCAATAGAACTGACACAAACATCAATCAATGGTGAAAATATCATCATAAAATATACATATTTTTTTATGAAAATAAAGGAATTTTGGTAATGTCAACACTAAGTTTAAAGACCAAGTCACTGTTCATATTGGATTTTAGACGGAACCTTTAAAGTGGCACCAAGTATCTTTAAACAATTACATTGCACATGGCAATATCATAATTATTATCTAATAATAATAAAACATTTTCACTTTGTATTTGTATTTGTACAAACAAGGATAAACGTACATATGACGTGATGTTCGAATTAATAATACAATACGTAAAAGAAAATAATACTGACATGACGCCAAAACGATGTATATTAGATTTCGAAAAGGCAGCAATCTCAAGCATAAAATCTAACTTTGAAGACGTAATATTATTCGTACAAATCTGGCAGACTTGGTGTCAGAGTTTTCAAGCCGCCCGAAGGTCTCTGACTTGGCTTAACGACTGCTGTTAGTTGACAACAACTGGGACCGACACTTACGTGCCTTCCGAAGCACGGACACGCTCAGATGAAATACCACTAAACGGTCACCCATCCATAGACTGATCGCGCCAAGGGTTGCTTAACTCGCTAATCGTTTATCGATTAGCGAAGGCAACTGGCTATGAGCGCCTCATATTGCGCCTTATATATTGGACGGTTACATGTACTGTATAAATAAAGTGCGTAATGATGTGTTCTATTGGACCTGTTTATAAAAATGTTATAAAAAATGTGTCGCGTGCCTTAAAACAATAAAACATGACGGTAAACATTACGTTGCAAACAAAATTATAAAATTACACAGCCATATACCAGATCCCGAAAAAAATAGGATGCGTAAATTACATCCGAGTCTCAAACAAAGTGCCCGAGGTGGGATGGATAACCCAACACAAATAATACAACAATGTAGTCAAAACATTCCATTTACTAGTGCGCCGTAAATGCCTAGTAAAAAGGCACACCAACTGGCAACCTAGTAAAAAGGCAACAGAACCAGAAACAAAGAAGACAAAATTGAAGACAACAGAGGGAAAACGTCAGGAAACATCCGTAAGATACCTCAAGATGTAGAAGCAACTATTATTGAACACATTGATAAGTTTCCTAAGTACAAATCCCATTATTGAAGAGCGCAGACAGACAGGATCTATTTGCCACCAGATATGACTTTATCCAAAATGTATGACTTATATTTATTGCAAGCAAGCTGTGATGAATTAAGAAAAAGAGTTTCATTTGCAACATATAAAAAAATATATAAAAAAAGCCAAATTTAACCTACAAAGAAAGAAACCACAGAAAGACACATGTATTAAGTGTGACCCTACTGTCAGTAAAAATACGAGACACTACTTCAAAAGAAATTGAATTTATAGAAAAGGAAAGAGAGCAGCACAATAAAGAAGCAGAAGACGCACGAGCAATGAAAAAACAGGACATGGCTTTGGCTAAGACTTGTGACCATCTTGCAAGTCCTTACTTTCGATATGGAAAAAACTGGTATGGTTATGGATGGCACTTTTGAATGTTGCCCAGTACTGTTATATCAAATGTATACCATACAAGGCAGAGGCGGGCCAAGGAATAGTACCAATGAAATACTTCCTCTCGTATATGGTATTTATTAGTTTATAATTTTAGCATACATACGTATTTTATAATTATAAAATGGTTTACTTTACTGTGCAGACCTACCACAGTGTTGACTTTTTAACCCTAAGGTTGACTGGTAGAGAATGCCTTGATGCATTAAGTCCGCCTATGTACCACCACTGTACATGAACTTTAAATAAATATGGTTTCATGAACAGAAAAAGTGAAAACTGTTGCTTCATTTTTTTTTAATAATACAACGCTACGTTATTGGCCAATTAAACATACAATTAACGCCGTAAGTCATAATAACCGATTTTGAGAAAGCTGCAATGAATGCAACAAATGTTGTTTATTACATTTAAAACATGCCGACATATTGAAGGGGCTGGACTAAATGATTATATATATGTTAGTTATTTTGCTCATTGCTCATCAGGTAAAACATATTTAGGATGTGATTATTGTAGGATGTTAAAAACCTGATTGATTATTATTTTTGTTTTTTTTCTCTACCTACCTAACCACCATACAACTATTTAATTATTATCTGACGATACATATCAGAGTAGTATTTTGTCGAACGTATGTTTCGTCGAAATAGAGATCTGTCGAACAAGTGCATGTCCGAGAAGTGATCTGTCGAAGTAGTGGGTTTCGAAGTCGTGTGTTGTCGAAGTATGTTCTGTCGGACTAATGCTTGTCGAATAAGTGTTCTGTATAAGCAGTGAGTAGTCGTTTGTATTTCAAAATCCATATTGTTTCGAAATAATTTACTGTCGAAGTTCAGCATGACACTCGCTTGATGCCTACACTATATAATAACATTCCACAACTAGTTAACTAGTCCCAAAATAATCATAACTTGTACTATGAGTACAGGACTACTGATACTTATATATTTATAAATACATACATATCATAGATCCATCTCAACAGATCAGCTAAGTACGCAGAAGATATTATAGTCCACAAGTGCGCGCAAACACTGGTGCACTTTCTGTTTTTTTACTGTAATAGTTCGTTCGATAGGACGGCAATCCGACGCGACCCTCTGGTCGCGGCGTGGTTCATTCTCTAGTGATGAGGGGCAGGACAGTTTTACGTGTTTTCCGACGCTCGTGATACACCACCAACTACTAAACTCTGGACTCGTACAGAGTAATTCGTAGTGGAAAACTTAATAGCACTTTTTGTCCGACCTGGGAATCGTACCCAGGATCCTACGTTCAGACTTTGCGCTTTCGACCACGACCGATTCGACCGAGTCAATTAGAAAAGATATGGGTCATAATCAAGTACTAGTAGTTACTGGAGGACTTGTCTTACAAAAAAACTTAACAAACTTTATTTCAAAATTATGTATATACTCGTATTGACATTTTATATTTCATATGATTTGACTATTAAGGTGAGTATACACTACAACATTTTGAGGAGCATTTCTCTGTAATGTAACGTTCTTACGAATGGTACAATACAGGCAAAAGCTCAGTTTCCAAAGCATTTTCATGTAATGTAACGTTCCTACGAATGCTCGGCGTTATGTTATGGGTAAATGCTCACAGCGAGTGTGCATTTACCAACATTTCGTTGTACCTTGCGTTCATTCTTTTTCATACTTTCCTTCGACGAAATGTTACACTAATACGCTCGACGAAATGTTACACCAATACGCTCGCCGAAATGTTACACCAATATACTCGTTGGTTTGTAACAAAGAGGCGAGCGTGCTCGACGTTTAGTTCGTAAAAGGATGATACACTAGAACATATCATAGAGCGGCTCGTTGTTCTGTTACAAGTGAATGTTGTAGTCTATACTCACCTTTACAAAACTTTATGGATTTTAAGAGACAGATCCCTAAATCTGTTTTTTTTTTCAGGGTAGTCAGCTAGGATACATCCGCCTCACCTAGTCAAAACTGACCAAAAAATTGACGTGTAAAAGTGATTTAAAAACCTATTTACAAAATAAATATCATTTATCAAGTAGATATGACATTATTTCTATCGTTAATATCATCTTTTCCTTCGCTTTCGAGTGGGAATCGAATAAAAGAGCAATATTAGATATCGGAAATCTCAGATAAGTGCGTGTAAAGCATTTAGGAGGCAATCCAATTTATGTAGGGTAGTGTGAACCAATATTAGGTGACCTTTTGACGCCTACAAACAATTGGGTGAGATTAGTAAGGGCTTTTAGAGGCTGAATTACGTCTTCTTTGTTAATACGAGTACCATGTTTAAAGCGGTTAAAATTCTAGACTTATAGTTTTAATTTTTATTTATATAAATTGATGGAAGATTTATTATAATTACTTTTCGTTTCAACTGGCTTTTGACACATCTTCTCTTTTTTTCTTTACATGGTTAGGCTCACATTAGACAACTATCTCACCTGATGGTAAGCGGTGATGTGGCCGACGATGAAGCACGCTTGCCTAGAAGACCTATTATTTTTTTTTAAATTAAGATTTTTAGATTGAGATTTTTATTTTAAGAATTAATTCTAGACCTATTCATTTTTTTTCAATTAAGTTGTAGCTATTGGTAAACATAAACTCCGGCTGGGATATCTAGTCCTTAGCTGTACGTACAATAAATGTGATCCCAAAACGCTTTGCACGTATGAATGGGATGTCTATTAAGCTAACTGAACGACAACATCGTTAATAAGCATATATCACAATCAAGCTTTATAAAGTTCCGACTACTGCGACTCAGGCGAGGAGAGGGATTGGGTCTCAATGTATGTAGGTGTATGTACGGTGCGCCTGCCTGGGTTTGGACCCATGAACCACAACTTGTAATTCGGGGCTGTTAATATAAAACACATCTTTATATATCATTCTTCTGTAAGTGTGTTTGTTACTTGACTTCACTTAGAAGTCGGCTTGACCAAGTGACCCTAGTGGGTTCCCAAATCTATGGAAAATAAAATTGAACCTAGTTGGCAATGCAATCGGGTTCTCAATTTTTTGTCTGGCAGCCTTTAGCGGTAGATTTATAGTAGGGTATAAATATCAGATTTATGCGAATACTAATATTTAATGATTCTTTCAAAAAACTATAAAATGCGTGTTCAGTCATCATATTTCTGCGAATCCTGATCTTCAGAAATGCTTCTAAAAGAGACTGACTAAACATAAATTTTAACTTGAAAACTAGCTTTAATAATCTTTTCTTTATAACAAAAAAAACACGTAATACACACCAAAATTCTTACAGATTTTCAGCAACCTCAAAAAGCCACACAACCCAACAAAAATAAAACACAAGCAATTTTCGACACAGAAAATAACTCTCAACAAAACGAAGCACATCCCTTATTAACCCTTACCACTCCAACACAAGAATGTACCTCATAATGAATTTCCTGTAATTAATTCTATTCTCTCTTTGTCCACAGATTACGCTATCTCCTAAGACAATTGAATAGGGGTGAAATTTCTGCAGAGACTTTACAAAAGAATCTACAATATGCTGCGAAAGTCCTCGAAGCAGTCTACATCGACGAAACCAAGTATGTATCTCTAGCTTTTCGGGTTTTTTTTTTTGTAAATGGTTGTGGGTTTTACTGTTGAGAAAGACTATGCTTCGGTTTTTTTTTTAAGATTAACCAGTGGAGAGATTTTGCAGCTGAATTGGGAATTAGTTTGTGTATATATATGTGCTATACTTTACATCAATCAACAGATAACACAAAATAGTTTTTTTTTTCTGAAAACTGTATCGAAATTGATCACTAAATGAAGCATATTGGTACGAGTATAAGGAAGAGTGGTTGCGTGATGGGAACAATTCGCTTTTTTATACCTATATACGTACGAGTTAACATGGCAGTGACCTTATTGACAGTTTTCTCTTCCACTACATTTCAAAGGATAGAACTTGCTCAATATTGAACGAATTTCAAAAATTCGTTCTGAAGGCAAATATGGATAAAGTTATTTTTACATACAAATAATAAAATACTTTAGAACAATATTGATCTAAAGTATTTTGAGGTCTTTCTGCTTTCCTAACATTGTAATATTACAATGCTAGGCAAGCAGATTACTGTTACTGTTTTGAGATACTATAAGTACTGTTCAATCTAAAATTAAATGTGTAAGCAACTTAATTCAGCTCAATAAATCCAAGTCCACCATGATGATTAAAATAGTTAACTTACTATCATAAAACAAAACTTGTTGCAGATAAATCAACCGTATCTTTTTAATTACCATCAATGTTCAGCTTGACATTCCCACAGCTGCAAGTTTTCCCTTCGAAGCATAGTTTAACTCAACATATAAATTGTATAGTCGACAAAAATCTCATTACTTGTATGTTTCAGATTTGTGTAGCAGTTTCTATATTTTACGTCGTGTTCATAAGTTTTATTCGTGACACACAACACATAGTATTCATTTTTCGTTGTGGGAGCGTTTGCTTTGAAATACCGTTTCTATCACCCCAGTATTTCTATTTTGAAGTGTCGGAGCGTTTTCGTCTGTCGTATAAAAGTAGCGTTGAACGTTATAAGCGTGGTTTCATAATAAGCCATGTTTAAAAAACCAATATATTTGAATATTTATTTTTTTAAACATTGCTTAACCAAATCGTTTATTGGATCAGAGGTTCACAAAGTTATTTACAAATTCTGCTATATCCCGACATTGAGGCATACACATTCTTTATTATTAAAATACATTAATTACATTACATTAAATAACTAAAATATTTTAGTTAAATTATAAATTAATCATATTACAAAAACTTAGTTACTTATCTAGTTTAACTTTATGTACAGACACAATTGTTACATAATGGAACAGGGAATGAGTGTCCGTAGATATTGCAATTACGTTTACCTTTTCAATACCAAATAATATTTATACTAGTAAACACACGATTTGTGACATCAAGATGTATTACAAAATATATCTTAGCCTATTTTCGGATATAGGAATGAATGTTCCTTGCAATATCTAAAGTGGTCGGAGCCAATATTACTAGCTCTTATCGAGAGTCCACTCTAGCGACAGATGGGCTACTTATCCAGAAAATGGCTTACTATCACTTCTCTGGCCAGATAACTTTAAAATATGGTTTCATTTTTATTATCAGTGCATTTTTAGAAACTGCTTAGTCTGCGCTTAAATATTATAGTTTACTTTAGTTATAGGGGATCACAAATAATGGCGCATCAGTGGATTGTAAAAGATAATGGTCATTGTCAATGGTACTGTTAAAATTAACTTTTACGGGAACAGTAATGTAGATTTTAGTGTAAACTCACTCGTATGAATCCTTAGTTAAACTGAAAGTTTTTGCCTCTTTCTTTTCGCCTTGTCTTTTAATATTTTGAGTTCTTATGATCTATCCTAAGATTATCGGGTAGATAGTTATATGACAGCGATATCAGCGATGAGACCGTCATTGTCTCTATAGATCTAAATCTGCGTATTAGCGGTGTTACTATTTTCATTATATTCTATTCTCCTAGTTGTCTCACTTGTAACAAAATGTTTTATTTAGACTAAAAATCTGTGAAAGGTGCCTAACAGACCTCTTAATGAACCCGTAAAGGGAGGAGCTAATTAGTGTCCCTAATCACGAAAACAAGCTACTCAGGTTAATTAGTAGGACAAAGTGGTTTGTTCCAAGGACCTTGACGAATTCTGCGCATAAGGTCTGGGTTAATTAAACTTGAGGAGGCTTTTTTTCTTGTCTTATATTTTCACTATGGGTGACTGGATTACTTTGGAGAAAGCCAGGCTTGGATTTTCATTGTGTGCTAGGATCAGAAATTAATATATCTGCAAGAGAAGTAAAGCTACGGACATAGCCCGAAGAATGAGTAGGCAGAGCACATTGTTTGCAGAAAGATTCTAAAGTTTGGGTTACCTTCCGAAAAACGTAGTGTTGGAAGGCCTTCAACAAGGAAAAACAATGTGTGAGGGACCTTGTCGAAGGTCTATGTGCGCTGGACATATTACGCTTGAAATGATGATGATATTTTACTTAGTTTTGACATACAATCTGTTTTGTTTTTCTAGCAAAACATTGCGTTTATTTAGTTTAGAAAGCAATCCATTAGTAGGGAAACGTACTTTTTTTTCTTTCAACCTAAATCTTTCGAACAAAATAAACCATTGGTGACCATCAATTTCTTTTTCTAGTGAATCTGAAAAAGTCAAAAATCTTTAATGTATTACTGTACTTATTTAAAAACGCTCTCTTTTCTATGGATGGCAACGATGTGGAGTACTTCGACATCTTACGGCCGAACCCAATAACCTATCTATCTTCAGTTTTGGCGTACTGGAGATAGTAAAACAAATGATACAATACAAAAATTATACAGGTTTTCTGTTGTTTCATTTGTTTTTCTACCTCCAGTATGTGAAACATAGGTTATTGGGTTCGGCTGTTAGTGTATTTGTTTTTGTACAATATAACAATATACACATGTACGTATATATTCACTGACATAAGGATAGATGTTTATATACAGATATATAATTATGCCGGCACACTTAAACATAAACAGATACTAATTAAGACTAACAATTTAAAAATGACGTCAAAAATCTTCTTAGAATCGCAATCAACTGTCTAAAAGACTGGCGGCATAGTTACGGTGTATGGCAATGCTTATCGTCAGTCAAAGGTAAAAGCCAGCCCTTGGGTCAAGCGAAGTGTAAACAAGGCCTTTAAATAGGTAATTCAATTTGAGGGCACGACCTACCCCGTGATCTGAAAGTTTCAACGTAGATAGATTAAAATTTAGTGTAAACGTTTAAGTTATATTTATACATCTAAATTATAATAAGAATATTATAAAGAGGATAGATTTGATTTATTACTTGTTTGTATGTTACGATTTAACTTAAAAACTACTTGACCAATTTCAATAATTCTTTCACCATTAGAAATCTATATCTCCACTAAGTAATATAGGCATCATTTTCTATTTTTATGAGGGCGAAGCCACTGGAAGCTACTAGCATTCTATATTCATATATTCTGACTTGTCTTACCATCAGACCATCCAAGGAGTATCGTATTGCCAAGGAACTGGTTTGAGGAGGTCTGATAGGCATTTGCTCCATAAAAAGAGGTGAACAGGGCCACATACAGGTAGACTGGAAGCCGGCCCCAAGCTACATAGTTTGTAAAATGGCTAGGAAAACGATGTATTAGCATTATCGGCCTCATAATGTTCCCACTGCGGGGACTCAGGCCTTCTCTCTTAGGAGAAGGAATAGCCCATAAGTGGATTGGCGGATGTCACACATCTTCGAATTTTTGGTTCTAAGACATAGGGATATAGATCTATATATTCCATAATTATAAATGTCTCATAATATAACAATATACGAAAATAAATTTAACATTGTTAAAGCAATCTTTACATGTATATTCATACGACAAAGATTGCTTTTAGGGATCTAAGCATATTTGCTCATTAGAAGAGAATTTTCGAGACGTATTTAAACGCATTATTGTCAAAGGTTTATTTACATTAAAGCTTATAATACTAACGTATAACGTACTTGGTATTACACGTACATAATAAATGAAGCAGCTATGTTTCTGTATGTAAATTTTAAGACAAGAATTTATTACTTATAAGGGCTTTCTGAAATCCAGACTAAGTTGTTTATCCACAAATAGATATGAGTTTTAAGGATGGAATATTTGACTAGGGGATAAAGCAGTGTCTTTAACGCCCGTTTTCAATAACCCACCGCAGTTCATAGATAGACAGCTATCTCCGATAAACAGTAAAATTCTATCTATCAATCCACAACTTTGGTAGGAAATGCTATACGTCGGTAGGTTATAGGAAAGCAAGTAAGGGCAAAAGGATATATTTGTTTATCTTTAGTAGCTGCAACTGTAGATAGATAGCTTATTAACGTTTGAATCCCCAACCGGTCCTATGAGACCGCGCTGTTATTGTTTTACTATTGTGTCTCGTTTCGCGGGTATCTGAGTAACTACAAACGGGCGTTAGTCGCGGGCGGTATGTTGACTTCCAAACGAAACGAAACTTGTTAGGTTTTAATACTTCACTATCCGACTCGCATTTGGTCAAGTTTTTTTGCCATCCATGTAAATAAAATACAGTATCCTTTTTTTCAAAAAATAAAATGGCAACGTGAGCAACATATGCCGCGGTACTGAAAGTATCAAAACAAAAAAAAAATACAATTAAAACGAACCAGCATCTGTTACATTCATGCGAGCGTCGACTCTACCAAATGAATTGTGCGACTCTACCGAACGAAATGTGTGGCTTTATGTAGAGGCAATATAGAGCAACTGCGGTATCAGAAGGGGTTATGAAGTTACGTTCGGCGTAGAGGCAATGGAGGTAACCTTATTTGCATTGCATAAGTAAACTTTTAATTGAATTTGCTTTTATTTGTGAAAGCGGCTTCGGCTGCGTTAAAGCAGGAAATTATCCCAAAGGAACATGGTCGCAGAATAAAAAGTATTCCATATAATAATAGTCTGATACTAGGATATGTCTATCCGTATGCCATGGTTATGTTACTAGAAAAATTACCAAGTTTCAACAGTATAGCTCTTACATTTTCGGAAAAAAATGGCTGTGACATACGGACGGACAGACAGACATGACGAATCTATAAGGGTTCCGTTTTTTGTCATTTGAATACGGAACCCTAAAAAACTGTACAAAGTTGAACTTAGCTTCTTAGGCATTTTCTACCAGTCGAGCTTGGTGGGAGGTGCAGAAACATTACATGTGAATCTGTTCAACCACCTAACAAACTTCTCCCTTTAAAATATTACTGTGATCATTTGCGGAAAACCAGTGGGTACTTCACGAACTAAGCGCCGTTCAACATGCTTGCGTCCTATTGCTGAGTACAGTATAAAAAAGAGAGAATTTTGAGTCAAATTGTAAACCTGTGACGATATTCTTAATTACTCAGATACCCGCGAAACGAGACACAATAGTAAAACAATAACAGCGCGGTCTCATAGGACCGGTTGGGGATTCAAACGTTAAAGGAAGATAAGCCAGAAAAATACATAACAAATGACCGAAAGTGTATATTACAATATTCAAATAAGCCTTAGTCCCAACAGTGAGAACATCACAAGGCTGATAATGCAAATGCTATTTTAAATTTATTTAATACAGGATACAACACCCTGGAATATCGGTTAGAACTTAAACGTATACTAGAGAGCCTAAACATAGTAACTGACAACACAGAGATCATCTCATATATTTTTTTTATTATTGGTCACACTTGCCTAGATAGTAAACTATTCACTCTTACCTTAAAGACTCCTAGATTTTAGCTGGCAGAAAGACTCCAGCATAAAATTCCACTCCTCAGGTGTACGCACAATGAATGTGATTCCAAAACTCTCATAAAAGACATGGCCGGATCCTGCCCAATTTTAGAATTTATAATGTACATTAATTATTATTATATGAAAATTACTTCTAAAATAAATAAAAATATATTGCAACAATTACATTTCTCTAGAGGAAGCGAGAAAAATTCTCAAAAAAATATGTGCGTTAATTGTTTTTCGGTCGTTTTCTGTCATTACAATAATGGTAAATCAATAGATTTGATTTGTAATCAAATCTACGTTTGGATACACGCATAAGACAAATATTGTGCTTATCTGTAGTACGCCTAAAGGTCAGACAAAAATATTAAACACTCCTGAATCGTCATCATCATTTCAGCCGAAAGACGTCCACTGCTGGACTTAGGCCTCCCCCAAGCGTCGCCATAACGACCAGTCCTATGCGTCTCGCGACAACGCGTCAACGCTACGTCTTCCGGTACGGTTGGGTCTAAGTTTTTCAAAACCCACCGTACAAATAGGAACCAGAAGCTGTCTAATCAAACTCTCGAGCTCATGAGGAAGAGGCGCGAGATGAGTCTGCAGTCTTCAGACGATGCATGCGGATACTGGCAGCTCAATAGACCGATTTCGAAGTCCTTAAAACGCAATCTTCGCCACTTAAAGAAAGGGTTAAGGACGCGATAGAGCGGAATAAGAGCTACAAAGTCATTGTAAGAGATCTGTCTATTGGGCAGAGCCAGCTCATGAAACTGAAGACCGACGATGGTAGAGTCAAATCCGAGCTCCTGGGAGAGATAGAGGCATTCTATGGACAGTTATACACGTCTATCTCTAAACCCACGGTAAATCTGGCGAACGACCCAAGAGCTAGATTGACCCTACACTATACCGAAGATATCTCGGACGTCAGCCTGTACGAGATTAGGATGGCTCTGAAGCAGCTCAAAAACAACAAGCGGCCGGGTGAGGACGGAATTAAGGCCGAACTTCTGAAGGCGGGTGGTAAACCGATCCTTAAGGCCTTTCAGAAGCTATTTGATTCCGACACACGCGAGGGAAAAACGCCACAGGCATGGAGCATAGGTGTGGTGGTACTATTCTGTAAGAAGGGCGACAATGCCCTGCTTAAGAACTACAGGCCCATCTCACTTCTGAGCCATGTCTACAAATTGTTTTCCAGAGTCATCACAAATCGTCTCGCGTGCAGGTTCGACGACTTCCAGCCTCCCGAACAAGCCGGTTTCCGAAAAGGCTTCAGCACCGTGGACCACATACATACGCTGCGGCAGGTTATACAGAAGACGGAGGAGTATAACCTGCCTCTCTGGTTAGCGTTTGTGGACTACGAGAAAGCCTTTCGTTCGATCGATTTTTTCGATTGGGCTGTTCTGCAGTTTCCAACGGTGCCAGATTGACTATCGGTACATCGAAGTGCTGAAATGTTTGTACGAAAACGCCACCGACTTCAGGACCAGACCACTCCTGAATACCAGAATTGGACACGACACATTGGCACGACTATTGCCAAAAACACTTTTCGAACTGCCACGCGTCTTGATGACACACGCTACATATTAAGAATCGACCATATTTTCACGAGTGTGAATCCAAACGTCTTAAAGTTGTTTTGGCGTTTTTGCTTTTTAAACTAAACTGTCAAGACTGTCTGTGTAGTCACAGATATTTTTTATACTATCTGGATTGATTACGTCAATCTCAAAAACGTACCGAAACGTAAGTTACCGCTTTTTACTAGTGTCTATATACTAGTAAGAAAGGGACACACTACCTCTTTCTCGTAGTTTTGCTGGGTACATTTTTTCCCTTTTGCTTGTGAATAAAAATTATGAACTTCACGACAATGAAAATAAAGTACACTTTAGAATGTATAATATTGCTTCGTAATCAATGCAGTTAGTACATAGGGTATACAAGATCCTTGGTGTGTAACGTAACGTGTTACTATAGCGACATAATTGTTATTCAAAATGATCACATTTTTAATGACAATTATGGTATTTTTTGGATGTTATTTATAGTGTCTCTCGCTTCTTTTCTGATCATAAAACTTAAACTATTGTAAAGCCATAATTCTAAGCTTTAATACGTGGTACTTTATGTCTGTGTACATGATATATTTTTATTGGGCAAAGCTCTCTACCAATTCCGGCCATGTCATTTGTTGAGCCGTAAATAAAAATGTTGGTGTCCTAAAATAGATGAAAAACCATGATTGCGGTACACATACACACTGTATTATCCAATGTCCGTTTTCCACGAAAAAAGACCGAGCTCAATAAAGTTTCAATATGCAATAGAGGTGGAGTAACTCCTCCCTTCGTGCAATGTCCACAACATACACCGGCCAGTGCAATAAAGTAAAATAAAAAATTGCCTACCTATTAGTTCGTTTTTTATTATTTTCACTGGTTGCCATCGCTTTGCAAAAGTATTCCTTTTCGGCACCAAGTTTTTCAGCATCAAAGGTTTCGGCACCAAAGCTATTCCTGTTTCGGCACCAATAGGTATTTTGGATTGGTGCCGAAACAGGAATACAAAAAACAATAAAACAAATGCATTGCCTTACTTCAGAATATTTTTGATATTTCGATGTCCCTGTTTCAATGTCTGGAGGCTTTGGGACCTAAGACATTTTAATTTAGCTTCTTTTTTGTAGGAACAGCTTTTTTATCAGATTAATAGTTATGCCTTTAGTCTGACCAAAAAAAGCTGTTAAAAAAAGATGAAAATATTAAATAATAAAAACGAAATAATAATTATGTACGATGGATACAATAAAACGACTAGAATGATTATAACGAGAAAACTTCACCACGTACACTCTCATCCCCTACCATAATCGTAAAAACTGTAGCACAATATCGTTAAAAAGTTAAGGTAACCTTTAAAACATGTCCTCTTTTATCCGACTAGACTATAAAGTCTGCCCTACTACCTATTTTAGAGGATTCAACCTTATCTAAATCTGAATGTCCCAAAAAAATATGTAATAACAACCTCTAAAATTAATAAACATCCTAAATTTCGCGTACTTGTCGGGAACACAACTGTAGCAGGCAGTGCTTATAAATCAATAGCTATGAATTATTCCTGCCGTGAACCTGCTCGGGAGCTAACCCCTTTGTATAAATTACCAACGCCTTAAATAATTTAAGCAGACTGCCTCCGCTTCTCTTAATTTTAGTACAACTCTGTCTAAAATGATGAAGTACTTACAGAGTCAGTGAACTTAGATGTTTTTTAGTTGATCATAAAATAAATTTGTTTTTAACTTACTCACATTTTTAGGAATTAATCAAATTCTTTTCGAGAATCGTAGAATACTACCGCCAAAACGAAAAGATTCATTATACACTGATGCCAAAAATATGCTTAAAATTTTACTACTGATAATAATGAAAGGCAAAGACATGAAAGCTGCATTCTATAAAGGATATAAAGGGATAGAAATTGTGAGTTGCTCGATATCTTAAAGTTCGGATGTCCTAAAAGAAACTTCTGTGTTCTATCCGCAAAAAGAAAATGGAGTAAGGTAAAAAAAGATGTAAAATCAAAAAGTAAAGAATAACTCTGTCTTGCTGCGTAAGTTAAGTTTAAAAATTACATTTAACTCTACCATTTAAATGCGTTAGTTACCAGCGGTACCGGAAGCCAAAAAAGCTTTTAAAAAAGCATTTAAATCAGTAAAATCGGATAACTCTTACATATGTATGAGTTCCAATTCAATTGAAGTTGATACATAATTGTGAAAAAAATCATCATCATCATCATCATCATCTCAGCCGAAAGACGTCCACTGCTCTTGCGGATATCTTCATGCCTGATGTGATCGCACAAGGAAACTCCGAGCATAGCCCTTTCCATTGCTCTTTGGGTGACTTTAAGCCTTCTGATGAGGCCCATTGTGAGCGACCACGTTTCTGAGCCATATGTCATCACTGGCAACACACACACGTGAAAAAAATATATTGGCGAAATCCACGGCCCAACTCTGTGCGATATTGCAGACCCATTAGACTGTAATTTGTAAAAGAAACTGATATGGTAATTAAAGACGAGTTTATTAAAAATTTCATCACGGTGCGGTCCAGAATCATGCACTGGATACATGGTATTCGTTTGTGCGTCTATGTCCTGTATACTTTACCAAAATTCAATCACAAGTAGCACAAAAACCTGAAAAATATCAAAATACTTACACAAACGCAAAAATAACATATCCCGTTTCCATTCACCAAGTACCAGGCAAGCATAACAAAAAAAGAATTATATTTCACCGAGCACACGGAGCTTCCAGCTCAGTCGCACAGACAGGATGACGTCATGCGATGCGACTGACGTTCCGCTTGACAGCAGGCGACGACGCGTGACGTCGACGGTCTCCGATTGAAAATTGTGGTTTCCGATGTACGCTTTCTATCGGGATTTGTAGGGGTTGAATGGCGGTTGGGTTTTGTTTATTTTTGTTTTTTATGATGGATGTGAAGTTTTGTAGGAAGGAAGGTGTTATTATTTTTAATAATATAAGTAGTCGGTAATAATATGATGATTCGAGAATGTTCTTATGGAAAGTTAAAAGGCATTATGTAGTAACTGAGTGTCGGTTTGAAATCGAAACCTAAACATTTGGTTTCAGTTTCGAGGTTCAGCTCCTTATCAAATTAATTATATTTTTTTATTTAATGCTTTATGCACATATAATTATAGAGGCGGACTTAATGCCTTGAATTATGAACCAACAAGAAACGAAGACTTAAAATAACCGCACAATCTTTTTTTCAAAAAAGGTTAAAATATAATTTATTAAACCGATGATAGACCTTTAAGATTTTATTTTCTATAATTCAAAACACGACTTTAAAATAAAATCATAAATCACAATCATCCATAATTTTCTCCCAGACAGCATAAAAGAGCGAATATCATTAACTATTTCAGCAGCTTGTCATAACACAAAATAACGGTCTCTAGAGAAACTGATTACTTCAGTAGCACTCCCTTTCATATAACTAGCCGACGAACATTTACAAGCAGTAATAAAAACCCTGAGAGAACGCAACGGTATAAAAACGTTACCGGCAGTAAAACGGTTCGTATATAAAGGATCCATTCGGCGAGCTTACATAAAGGGTAGTTATAACTGGTAGTTACAATAGGAGAAAACGTAATGATATTTTCATACCTTTACGACTTACAACAAAGTATAGTCGCTGCTGGTAACCGTTTTATTTTTAATCGGTGCTTAAACTTTTATGGACGAGACAGAGATATTTTAATTTTAAATATTTTCTTGTTTCTGGTTGTAAAGACGACAATATTCAAAGTTTTTAGTCATTCATTCATTCACTTTATTAAGTCTACATTCTTTATTAAACAGTTAAGAAAATTCAACTACAACACTTTTCTTTTTCTTCTTCTTCTTCCTGCCCTTATCCCATATTATTTGGGGTCGGCGCAACATGTTTTTTTCTTCCATTCTGTCCTGTCACCCGTCATGCTATCATCAACTCAATAACACTTTTCTTCTATTATAATTTAAAATCTTTAAGAAAACATACCACCAATTTAATCAAAATCCTTTTGCATAAATCATCCCTAAGAACATTTAAGCATTACTAACTTTTATAAGTAAAGAAAATGTAAAAAACAATAGTATGTTGTTAGGCTCGTCTTAAATTTTTATAGTCTTAGAAACAATACTGTAGGATAAAACTTTTTAAGAATAACACTACAACAAAAATACCAGGCTTGGACCAATTAATGCTCAAAAATAAAACAAAATACGGAAAAAATTTACTAGAAAACAACTTATCCACTTGGCAATTTCTGATACATTTGTAGGGAGGTTGTTATGCTTACGTGTACTTATATCATAAATACAACGATGTAATGTGTTACGGGGAGCGGGCAGTCGCTCGCAAACCGTCTTGTAAGAAAGTCAATAAATCAACAGTGAATGTATCAACGTATTTCATTTATTGGTGACCTTAGTAGAGAAATACTAAACATTAAACGAAATGTGAAAAAAAATATCAAAATTAAATGAAGAAAAGCTGTCCTGGTGCATCAGACGGGAAAATATGAATGATTCTACTATGTAACTACAAGTAAAAATAATGATACGGAAAGCATTCCTTATCGGGCCAGATCACAGATTGAATGAATTTACTCGTCGAGAATGATTGGTTTAAGCTGCAGTACGGATGCACTATGCACGGTTAACATTTTATGACTTGCAATTCAAGTGTGGCTTGATAATAAAAATCATTAATGGTTGTCCTACGAGGCGGATTCCGGCTTTCAAAATAGCAGAAAATTTTAAAAGCCTGGATTGAAACAACTAATTTAATCAGCTGCCCTAGATACTATATATGCAGATTTTTTTTTGTTAAAAGGGTAGCTCGCGTCCAACACGTACTCTTCCGTGACTAGTGAAGGAGGTAGCAAGCCAGAGAGCGAAGAGAAACAAAATAATGAAAACATAAAAAAATATAAACGAAATAGAATCGGAATTACTGATGAACATTTTGGAGCAATAAGATTAATATTTAGACAAACACACATACATAATTGATTTTTAATTTTCGTGACATATCATAGAACAGACAACAATGTAGGTATTATGGACGCAACGTTCGCTTAAGCAGATATATTCCAACAACTTTATATTATCTACGGAAATAGCTTCAGGGTAACAAACAGATGTTTCCACTTTTAGTTGTCGTATAGTATATACACATAAATAACACTTTGTGCACAGAAAGCAACTAGTCCAGTCAAAATAGACTAAATTATTATTCAAGTTTGCATTAATTCCCAACAAGCTGGATTTTTGTGCAGGCCTTGAAAACGTCATTACAAATGATATGTCAAAAGTCCCCATCGATCCCGCTAGTGCGTTGTTTTTTATTCGAGGTCAAAGGTCACAAATTTGCGTTTTTTGCGTATATCTCTGGAACAACGAGAGCTATCGAAAAATGGTTCAGGCAAAGTTTGTAGATCGTAAAATTGTCTACAAAAAAAAATTACACTTTTTCTTCTACGGTGCACTGTTCTCGAATTATGGCTATTTTAAACATAGAAAATACGAATATGCACTCATACTAAGGGATGATGTGTTCGATGAATATTTGAAGGACAAACCATCTGTAACGATATATAAGCAGTGTCGTAAAGCATACACCTGGAAGAGCAGCATCGCTGCAGCTAAAAGACAGCGTGAGGCGGAGATAGCTACCACATCTGGGATTAGTCCTCCTCGTACTAGCACGAGGTAATGAATCGTCTTTTTGACGAAATACTGTTTGTTCTGTGGCAATGAAGCAGATAAAACGGCTGAAATAAAAAAAAGCGCAGCATCTTCGACCAAGAGTGTCCTCAACTTTCAACCCTTGACTTCAAGAATACCATCTTTAAGGAAGCTCAGACTCGTTCTCATGAGCTAGCAAGTGCCCGCATTCAGTATGAATATGACTTAGTTGCTGCTAAGGCTAAGTACTACAGTGATTGTTACACTTAAAATACGACTTTCCTGCGGTCTAAAGTCACGATATCTCGAAAGCGATGCTTTATAGAAGAAAAGTGTCGAGATCTTTTTTGTAGACAATTTTACGATCTACAAACTTTGCCTGAACCATTTTTCGATAGCTCTCGTTGTTTCAGAGATATACGCAAAAAACGCTAATTTGTGACCTTTGACCTCGAATAAAAAACAACGCACAAGCGGGATCGATGGGGACTTTTGACATATCATTTGTAATGACGTATTCAAGGCCTGCACAAAAATGCAGCTTGTTGGGAATTAATGCAAAGTGGAATGTCTATTTTGACTGGACTAAACATACAATAATAAAATTCTAGATTGTTTTTTTTCTAGTTTTAACGATAGCTTTAAAACAAAACGCATTATAGCGTTTTGTTTTTGAAAATTTAAAAAGGTTTTGAAAAATTTTCAACCTTTAATATATTTTCATTTGTGCCAGATATCTCACCGAAAAATATAGGAAATAGGGTATTTCGTTGAAATATTTAAGTCAAAGTGGTTTTATTTAACATAGGCCTACATGGGCACTTATAAAACGTCGAAAACTAGTGCACGGTTCCAAATTGGTCGTTTCCTATGGAGAAGAACCGGCAAGAAACTACATGGCTACTCTTTTCAAAAAAACTATTGGGTCTACAATATTTCCATATTACAACACAGACACTTATGCGAGGACAGTGTAGACCAGTCTATATTGTACCGAAAAGCACAATAAAGATAAAATTAGTCAAAAACTGGGTTCAAAAAGGTAGTAGGTAATTAAAATCTGTAGTCTACAGTGCCCTCTCATTCACATTATACGAAAGAAGCTATATAAATATAAGAACAAAAAAAAAACAATTAAGTATAAAACTTTATCAATAAATGAGATGTTAAAAAAAAATCACGACTTAATGAATTTAAGGTGATTGAGATCCAAATGATATAAAAATATTGCAAAAGCAATGGCTTGAGTAAATAGTAAATAAATAAAATAAAACAAACATGGAGCAGTTAATAGACATGTTCACACAATAATGAAGTTAATGAGTTACCAGGGGGCCACACGTGCGGAAGCAGTTAATGCCAAACAAGCGTGTCTTCGACACAGTCTGTAACCTTGTAATATGCTTTTTTGGTTAGGACACGCTTAATGTGGGTTTTGAACTTTCCCTCGTTAAGTTCAATAACCGACTTGGGCAACTTATTATAAAAGGGCTGCTGTTGCTGTTGCTGTTGCTGTTGACAAGGAATGACTTGCTGGTCTTCGCTAGTCTCCATTTAGGTAATACGATTTCGTGTTTACTACGCGTATTTTTGTCATGTAAATCACTTCTAATTTTAAAAAGTCCTAAGTTTTTACGTACATACAATATACTTTCGAAAACATAAAGAGAGGGCAGAGTTATTATATCAATTTCTCCAAATATATTTCTAAGGGACTCGCGAGGACCCATTTTATAGATAGCCCCGATTGGTCTCTTTTGCAATTTAAAGATTGATTCCGCATCAGCCGCAGACCCCCACAGTAAGATGCCATAAGACATATTACTGTGAAAATATGCATAGTACACTAATCTGGCTGTGGCTACATCTGTCAATTGCCTAATTTTTCTTACTGCATATGCAGCTGAGCTTAATCTACCAGAGAGAGTTCCAATATGAGCACCCCACTGTAGTTTAGAATCTATTGTTACAACTAGGAACACAGTTTCCGTAATAGCATCAAGTTTTTTGCCGTCAAGCATTAAATTAAGGCCAACTTGAGGGACATTAGGTAATGAAAACTTTATACATTTAGTTTTGTTTGCATTTAGTAAGAGGTTACTAGCTGCAAACCATTTCGAAAGAACAGCCAGACTATCACTAACATAAAACTCAATAAAATCTTTAATTATGGAGCTTAAACATAAAATTACAAGAACTAAATTAAAAAAAAAAAAAACTAAATTAATTAAAGTATGAACGTGAAGTTATTATTTTAAATCCTTTAAGCTCTGAGTGATTAAATATTAACTGTTCAAGCTGTGAAAGATTCAGTTTTAAAATTAATATTTTATAGACCCTGGAAGTATGTGCCAACATTTCAACTTATTTTATTATAACAACCCAGGTGCCAAGAGTTTATATTTTAATTATGGCGATAACAAAGGCTGTTGGCTATTGTTGTCATATGCAAGAATTTAAACAGACAAAGGAAGTGAAGAAAGATTAAGCAAAAACAAAAAGCTAGAATCACTCGGAACGAAATGGCGAAAACAAAACAAGACCTACCAAACGTCGACCCACTTATCAACGGGATTCCTAAAAATCTCTACCCTTGTTAAATCTGACACGTTCTATTATTCTTGAACCAGCGTCTACAAAACAAAAGGGATTTCATTTCGAGTTTGTAGTACCTTGTTATGCGAGAAAATTGCAAAATCTCGTAATGCTATCTAAACCGTTGAGGGAAAACTATAATGATCATGTTAAATATACTTTATTTACCCTAGTTATTATATAACCATCTGTTTGTTTCGCATTAATATACACATATACAAGTAATTATTTATTTTCTATAATAATTTTGACTCCCTCTCGAAAGACATATTGTTAAACGTAATTTGTAATGCACAGGTATTTTATTTATAACTCAACTCTCGCTACAAGTTATGTAGGTCGCATAACTTGTAGCGAAAATTGGTAATTCTCATATAACAATACCGGCAAATTGGAATCAATTTTCTACCTCTGTACGATCAAATTGCTCAATTTTGGTCATGTGATGCTCGCTTTTGTAATAATTTAGCTTCGTAACAACGATAAATACTGCTAACGTTACTGATACTGCGAGCTGGTAATTACACGTAGTTAATCATTACAGTATCGGTTCATTTAATTCTAAAGACTGAAATAATATGCTAGTAATTGGGGTATCAATAAACAAAACCTTTGATGATTTTTCTAATGGAACAAAGTCAAGTAATTGAATACTCCACACATTCTTATTGCTGTTTTACAAGTACAGAATATCAAGAGAAATAAAATTCGAAACATACATGAAGTTAAAGAAAATTCCGACAAAGAACACAATTGAAGCGATGAAGATAAACATGACAATTGTGATCCTGAAGATACATTATGTCTTTATCTGAAAACGAAAGAAGACAAAACTTCCCAACAGCTGCTGACACATAAACGGTAGAATCATTTTCCGTTCACAGCTAAATAAAACAAAAACAAAAAACACTACAGCGAGTGCCATACCGTTTGTTTGCAATGACTCGCCAGTCCCTATAAATTTTTATTTACCTAGCTTTGTTTGAGTACGTGAGCAATGCAGGTTTTTCAATTGTCATTTACTGCCTGAATGAAGTTCTGGGTTTTATTGGAATTTTAATCAATCTATGCACCCTTTTAGAATGCACTGTTAGGAGAAATGTTTACTCAGTTTTTGTAAAAGCTTTTATGCGCTGAAAGAATAGTGTTTATTATAGTATAGAGACCTGACTTTTCAAAAATAGTATAAAAACTAATAACAATACTTATTTTAATAAATCATAGACTTTTTAACTATTGAACCACTTATATCACTTATATAAGCTGTTTGTAATATTAGCAAATCATTTTGATCTTTATGATCACTTTGAATTGTTAATTTAATTGTTTTTAACACAGCAAGATCTTAACATAATAATGTTTTACTATTTTAAGACTAATAGAACTTAAGTACACATTTTGCCTGAACAAGCCAGGCAAGAAAATTGAATTATAAATTCTAAACCTGCACTCCCTAGACGCGATGTGTAACGCAATCATATTGAATTTGTGCATGAGCGCAGCGAAGCGTTCCAACCAATAAACTGCCATAGGACATGATGCATACTGCTGGAATGCCAAGCTTTCAAATAATGTTTTCTGTACGAGTATTATTAAATATATTTAGGAGAATGTTTATAAGAATCTGTCAGATTTCGAATTTAAAATGATCGTATTCAATGTAGGTCGATATTGTATTCAACGTCTACTTAAATGTGTTTTAGTCCAAGCATTGGAAGTAGTTGCCACTAATAACAATTAAAAACTAAAGCATTTACGGGATATGCGAAACTCTTTGTTTTCATTAATATACACGTACTAGCTTACCTACTTGTTTTAAGTGCTAACAAAGAATCTAAAGGTTGTCGGTTAGATATCGCTATATACATATTTTACCTACCTACGTTATTTAAATTTTTGAATATGTTAAAAGTTTTGTGTTTCAATAAAGTTTATACTATACCATTCTACCCGCGTAAAAATAGAAAATTATCCCAATCCGAAAAGGTATACTCCCACCTGGATAAAAAGTATTATAAGTGCTATTTCATGATAAAGTCTACGCGTGTACCAAAGTTCATACAAAGCCATTCAGGCCTATGAACGTGAAGGTTAAGATTTCGCCTTTATCAAATAAATAAAGAACTCGTTATTTACCACACAAAAACTAGCAGCCAAGTCACAACACTGCAGACTGACAACATTAGAACAGCAATTAAGATCCACACCTCTATCGAAGAACAGACTTGGGAAACTATTTAGCCACACCTCAAAGTTATACAAGCACAGTTTGCTGTTTGTATTAACTTGAGGAAGAACAGACAGAACTGTAACTAGGAATTAATGGTTTATTCGTTTTGTTTACTGTGTTACACAGTTTTACCAATTCTGGTCTGTCAAAAAACTTTCTTTTCAACAACTTTGAGGAAAAATCGTCATCGTCATCCTGTCCTTATCCCTAATTATTTGGAGTCAGGGCAACACGTTTTTGTCTAGCTTCATTTCTGTCGTATCACTCCTCACGCAATTCGTTCATCCTTTCTTTTGCCTGTCTCTCCCTCTCCATCCTTCGACATATATACACATAACCCTTTTAGTAACACTCGCTTCATCCCTTCTTTACACATTACCATACCAAGATAAATGTTTTATATACCCCTTCAACTTTTGAGAAAAATATAATCTTTACACTTTTATTTAATCAGATTACACGTGTGATAGGGTCATAAAACATACATGTCACTAATTTGATCAAAGAGCAGATAATATTCGTAATTTCCAAAAACATAAAGTATGGTTAAGGAAACGGGAATAAACGTCTTCATATGAAAAGATTTCACTCAAAATAGGCGATTACTTTTACAGACTAACAATTTCATATGAATGATATATGGGAACACAGTGAGACAATTTGCATATGAATGTAATATTTTGCATAGATGTCCCGCTTTACATTCAAATTGACTTTTCATAGAATTTTGCAGAGAAAAATTACTTTTGCAATGTACTCGTAATTTAACTTTCAAACGAAAACACATTATAAAAGGTACTTACTACATACTTAGAGGAAGAAATGAACTTAATTAAGTTCGAACTAGTTTATAAACTAAGAAACAAATCAAACTTTAAAGGCTTCAACATCTTTAACGTTCGCACTTGAAACGAATCCTTACAAATCTTCGATTCAAATAAAATTAAATTGAAACCAAAGAAATGTTGTTATTGACTTCGTAATATATTTGATTTATTTTTCAATTGAAACGAAAACGCTCCGATACATGAAACGCTTTATTTATTTGAAGACCAAGCTTTTGAAGATTTTGTTTGTGAATTCATTAAAGATCATATTCGCGACGATTGTCTCCAAAGCTAACAATTCTAGGGTGTTTATAACATTGGGTGTGAGCGGATGTGTCGTCGCGCCGCCAGTGATTATGTCTAACGCAGGGATAGGAGAGTTGCGGAGCAGCCGCGCGCGCAGCAGTCGACGCTCCACATGCGCCGCCTGCGCACCCCGTGCTGGGCGAGGTGCTCAGTAGAGAAACCAAACGAAGCAAAGTTAATACCGTTACAACACCGCCGACAATGGCCAAGTAGTCGCGCCTCCCTTCTATCCAATCTGTGCGATTAGGTCTTTCTGTTCTGTTTAAGCTTCAGTTTACAATACTCTCTCAGTTACCTGTCCTCCTGTTAGTTTAGTGTTTCCTGTATCATTTGCTATGTTTACCAGTTTGGATTAGTACCCAGACTGGTACTTTCTATTTTTAGGTTCATAGGTTGTTTCTTTGTAAACCAATTTCGGTGAACAAATTACGTGATACGTGTCTTGTTTTTGATGATAATATCACTTCAGTATTAATCTTCTTAATGTAGAGCGTAACTTGTTCCCAGGTAGAATAGCATTTTATCTGCGTCTAGATTACGTTTAGATTAGTTCTGGAACCTAGTCCCGTGTGCCGTTTGGACCCTGTGTGACTCGTCTTTGTGATCGTCCAAGTCTTCAGCTCCGTCTGTGTTTGTCCTTTCCTTAGGCATGTTCACCTTTCATTCTTGTGTCTGGGTGACCCCTATGTAGCGTCATTCCATCAAGCTTATCCTTTGTTTTATGAAATATTTTATGTTTTATATCATACCTGTGGTTTCAACCTTTACTCTTGTTGAAATCCTTTACTTATTAGTTTATGTAATTACACGAATTATTTTATTTAGTGCTGCTACCACCGCTTCCAAATATTTTATATAAATATGTAAGATTCTTTATTCTAGGTATATTTTCGACTAGCTTGTTTCATATTTTCTGACTATTTGATATTATATTTTATTATTTTTAAATGTGTGTTGTAAATTTTGCAGGTGTCTTTGTTTTTTATAAAAACCATAATATTGTCCGTTCATCATTTTATTTCTAAACTTATAACTTTGACGATGAAATGTACTTTAATATTCTTCAATAACTTATTAACCATAATTAGAATGATGAACAGGCAATTTTCCTACAAAAGTCGTTCGCGATTTTCCCTCTCCCTGTGTGATCCCTGACTCTGTCCCAATGACGGCGTGTTTTATTTTAGACCGGCAGTGGCGCGTCAGCAGTCGGCCCCAACCCTGGTGTTTAGGTGTGTCGATGTTATCACTTTTTATGCCACTCACAAAGCTTGAATCAAACCAGAACTCGATATCAAAATTCAAAATTTTTCCATCAAATTATTCGAACATTTCCATCGAGTATATTCCGGTTTCATTCAAGTAGTAATGACAATACGACCCCGAATTAACCTTGAGCATCCCCAGAGATTCGCTTGTTTTGTCGTGTGGCTGTTTGTGTACTGTATTGCTTTCCATTGTCGCAAAGCTTGTGTCTAAAATTGTATATGATGTATTATATGGGACAAAATTTGCTTTAAATATGTAAATATTTAAGAAAGACTTAATAAATGTTTTCAGTGCTACAGTTTTCATATGATAATAGAATAAAAATAAAACCTTTTTGATTTTTACTTGACTTAAAAAACTCTGTATGTCGTTCAAAAGTCGAAAGACTCAATACTAATATGACAAAAAATCCTGATATGCGCGGTTAATAAAAATAATAATCTGTTCTACAAATATTAGACTGGACGCGGTCTAATTCTTAGCCACTTTGTGCAATATTTTATGAACACGCACTGGATTTAACTTGGCAACATTAACCGTTTGTTCGATAAAATAATTCTCAAGGCCATGGATAATTCAATATATATAATAATGTTTTTTTTAATGATGCACACAGTAAGTGATCTAATGGAAAGCAATGTAACAGCATTACGAATTCTTGAGCACGCTGCATGAAACATAGGTATCCGATATCCTTAGTTAGTATTCGACGTAGCATGCTCTAAAATCTACCGTCTACTTCATCACACTTGGTTTGATTGGCAAACAAAGTTTCTACACATCGGTATCCTACACCAAATACTTGGACAAAATACTTGTTCTCAATTTCAGGACCTTGTACTTTTATTTTAACTTTTTTTTGTCCTCAACAAAAGAGATTTCACGAAAGTTTTGGATAAAAGTCTGACATATTGTTCTACAAAGTCCCACGCAAAGGACTACGTTTCTATATCTTACACATGTTTTGTTGTTCACTAAAGTATGCCAGAATTGGAATCTTGTGGGTGGGATTTTGTATACACCGTATTTTATCATGCAAATTTTGTACTATTTGAAGATACTGCAAAGAAATTCACCTTTTTTACTTTAATAACTTTACGTAAGTAGTTAAAATCAAGCAATTTATTAAATTTTCACACTCATACTAACAAGATAGTTATACGAATAGCTGTAGCTGTTAGTAAGTTTATTAAGATTATATAACTTTGATAGACTAACAATGTACAGCATTTCATAGTAAAGTTAATAATAATTAGATTTATAAAGTTTGCTTAGATATAGTTGTATGATACGAAAAGTTAAAATCTTGAAGCAAGTAATATTAAGAATGTTGTTAGTTTGTAAACAAGATAATACAATAGGATGAGAAGGTAATTTGTTTTAATTATCCAAAGTTTTTGATGTTAACAACGTTATATTTTTTAAAGTTTTAACACTTTAGAAGATTATAGCTCCGACTAATATTATCGTATCAAAATTTAAGAAAGGCGTCTATAAAGGGAACCCAGACGAGAATACTGGTAACAGTATTTGAATTGCAGCATTGATTGTCTAAAAGCGGTGTCCTAACAGCTTCGCAGCTTTCGATGGTAAATGGAGCTAATACGGACATGACAATTGGAGCTACTTGAAATGTTGAACGTGAAGCTTGAGCTACAAAAATTAGCTTGATTACTAAAAAAGTCTAGAACCTAATTTTCTTTTGTGCTGTGCACAGGCGGCTGGCTGATGAAGATGACGAGCTGTCGGAGGTCCAGCCGGATGCCGTCCCTCCTGAAGTTCGGGAGTGGCTGGCTTCCACCTTCACGCGGCAGCTGGCGACGGCGAAGCGGAAGTCAGACGAGAAGCCTAAGTTCCGGTCGGTGGCACACGCGATCAGGGCTGGCATCTTCGTGGACAGGATCTACAGGCGGGTCACCAGTACTGCGCTCATGCAGTTTCCTCAAGATGTCATAAGAGTTCTTAAGGTATGTTGTTACAGTTGTCAATCACATAATAAAACTGAATTCCACTTAGTTATAACGAGACATGAAAGCGCCTGCTTTCATACGGGCGCAGCGTTCAGTAGGTCTCAGCGGTTTCACCCGCTGCTAGAAGCTAGTTATTATAATAAAATATTTCAGCCCATTAGCTCGAGTGTCCTGGATTCGGTGACATTCCAAAATCAGTCCTCTTTTTTTCCTATCAAAATGTAAACACCTATTCTATCTAAGTCATAAACCTTAAAAAGTATACTTACCTTGTCAGTTTGTAAGTTAACTAGAGCTATAGCCATATGCGACCTCTTCAAATGTCACACTAAAGTCTGTTTTTTTATCCCTGAGACTAAATTGACACAGGCAAATGTCAAACTTACAATAATAATAATTCCAGTTCTTTTTTGTTGTGACAAGTGTGACAACCCATGTAATGTTATTTTAGTCTCAGAGATTAAAAAAAACAGACTTTACACAGTTTGTCGTTTTTAGGCTTGGCATATGTATATATTAAATTTCTTTGGCACATAGTCTAAGCAAACACAGATAGAATTCTAAATTTTATCTCCACGGTAAACATACCGATATCACGTTCAAAGGAGAAATCTAATAAAATTCTATCACAAATATTGAATCTCATACAGCAGTTAGTTTATTCAATATCAGAAACTAAATTAATAACGACGCATTGGGTTTGTTGAAGTTACACTTGGAAGTCGAAGTGAACAATTAGAACTGTAGGTTACCGCAAGAGTATTTCGGAACAATCCAATTAGTTCTAAAAGCTGCTCTTAATGAGAATATTGATTTAGCTTAAAATAATAGGTTCTTCATCTACAGTATTATGTGATTTTAGCTAATTGTGGTCTGTACTTATCATAATGAGTAAAAGAAAAAAACAAAGATATGTGACATCCACCAATTCGCTCTGGGCTCGCGTAGTGGACTATGGCCAGTTTCCTCTCTTAAAGGAGAGGCTTGAGTGAGCAGTGGGCACATTATAATGTTGATTAGGCTATGCCAATGGAATAGGAAATAAACGAGGATTGTTTAGGCTTAATAGACAAAGAAAGGGTTGCGGTTGTTTTTTACATCTCAGTTTCACTTATGTTGCTACTTCTAATAATAATTTAGGTGGTATATCATCAAAATAAATTCTCCCGCTGAATACAGCGAGACCCTGCATAAGACTTTTCCTCCTGTTGCTCTTTAATCCTTTCGATCAATCTCGCTGCCTAATTATGTAGCGACTGATCTGCCAGATCAAAAGATAGCTTAGTCTTATTTTATTCAGCAATTAATATACAAACACAGATACAAAATAAGGAAACAGAAAATTAGGTCCAAAAGCAAAAGCAAATGCTCATTTCTAAGAAAATCTCCAGCGTATCTGTAAATGAAGAGTTGAAAGAAAAATAAAATGCAGACAAACATTTATTTTTCCTACTACTTTTACATGCAGATGAAAAAGGACCAGGAAAAATAAATGCACAATAACTTAGAAATTATATATTATACATGTATGAATGTGTATGTTTGTTACTTCTTTCTGCTTGAACATCTCAACGAATTTGGATGAAATTTGAAACCATGTCTTGGAATAACTTATACGATACTTTTTATTCCGGGATCATGTTCCCTTGGGACTTTTTTTATTTTCAAGTCCATTGGCTTGCCCCTCGCAGCAACTAGTATGCATAATGTACAAAAAAAAGATGATTCTGTAGTATATACATACTTTACGTTTTAATAAAATCGGTTTTTCTTTCTCAAATATTTTATCCACCGAGCTACGAGTGTTGGACTACACAATAAGACAGTCAAAGCACTTAATCCAAGCTCTCGCATGACTCAATTTTAGAAAAGGCTCTTTTCTCTTTTTCACAAAAACCGGAACTAAAAATGTTACAGCAATGTCTTGATTTTGAAGGCTTTCAACACTTTGTACGATAATGAAGCTCTACTCCCAACATTTTGTGTGTGACACGTTTACAGCGAACTTTTTGCTGCGTGACCCAATTTTAGCTTTAACTCCGCTTATAAAAACCACGCCAGGACGTAGGAACTTTTTGAATAGTGTCTGTGGTTTTTTCCTCATTAGGTTTTTTGTAAAGATAATAAAGATTATGCAAAACGGTTTATATATGAAAAATAATGGCAGAGAAAGTGAAAAATCAGAGAGAGAAAAGTTAACTAACCGCGCGCTGACTTT
This sequence comes from Mythimna separata, assembly GCA_030763345.1. Classification (NCBI taxonomy): domain Eukaryota; kingdom Metazoa; phylum Arthropoda; class Insecta; order Lepidoptera; family Noctuidae; genus Mythimna; species Mythimna separata. Next base: position 18,536,155 of record CM061176.1, on the reverse strand, counting down.
TTTGTATACGCAAAAAAATAGCAGAAAAACGGCTTCAAAAATTGAATGTGCAAAAATACAAAATAACAGTCCACATACAAAATTTACATTTTGCCACTTTATTAATTCGTGCAAGCCTTCGATTTATTAATTATAAAGTGCTGTCAGTAGTTTCTCCCGCATGAAACTTACTCCCGAGATAAAAAACATATACCCTCACAAACTTTGGCCTTTAAAATTTTAATTTGATAAGCTGTATGAAGATAACATTTTAATATCACTCAAATGGGTGAACGGACTTCTATGAAATTTGGCACACAAGGGCCAAAAAGGCACCTACTCTTATTTCAACATACCACACTATGGTCTATCAGTTCAGGTGGTTAACTAAATGTAAACAATCTTGGTATGTCTTTTTGTATTAAAGAGGTCGTATATAATACTAGCTGTCCCCTGCGGTTCCACCCGCATTTTTCGTTACTGCTCCGCTCCCGAGGGTCGTAGCGTGATGATATATAGCCTATAGCATTCCTCGATAAATGGGCTATCTAACACTGAAAGATTTTTTCAAATCGGACTAGTAGTTCCAGAGATTACCCCCTACATACAAACTTACAAATTTTACCTCTTTATAATATTATTATAGTTTATAGTATAGATACACAAAGATTATTTAAATTTAGTACATTAGCTAACATCGATTGAGGTAAATACCTAATTGCAAAGATTTTTACGTACAATTTTTAGCCAACTTTTAGATAAAAAGACATGCCAAGATTGTTTACATTTAGTTAACTACCTAAACCGACGGAGTATAGTATTCTACAACGTTAGTATTCTGTTACTCCTCTTTGTCTGTCATTCATTCCTGTGGGACTGTACATAGAGCCACTGGGGGCTAACCTAGTAACCCAGTAACCTTTAGTAATCGAGCCGGCAGAACCACGCCTGAATTCTACGAATTTGTATTTACGGAAAATGTGTAGGGAAATTGGTTTGATGACGTCATTAACCAGGAAACGGTGTGAGGTAACTGCGGTTAAGAAGGTCAAGACATTTGTTTTGTATCAGCTGTTTTTCTTTCCCATTGCTGGGAAAATTTCCCCTCCAAAATTCTTCCAGGTTTTCTTTTATCGAGCCACCTCGAACCAAACCTAATGGTAGGTGTCCTGGTCTTCTCACCACCCCATTCCAGGTCGACTTCGGCAGCGTCATCCACCCTCAGGCATCCACTTTATGATGACTCGGCAGCTATCAGCTTAGCTTCGTAACAATTTATAAAAACTCCAAAATACATGGGATATTACATTTTTGTTATTCATATCGGCAGAAACTATGAATCCATTGCTTGCGAGTTTATGATACCAGCAATCAATATCAACTGCCCAGGATGCAGCAGTCTTATGTTAAAGTTAAAAATTTTCCAAATATCTCAACACGTCATTTCCTTTTTAAAAGGCAGTCAATTTTTGCAAATATAATACGCTATCTACGATTTAACAGAGCCTTGTGTTCTCTAATTCAAAATCCTCTAATCTTATACACCTTCGCATTGATTCCGACGTTTGATATTTAACCATGCTATCCTTGCCCACTTGCTTTCGGTATCCTAGCGCCACACGCTCCGATAGAACAGCGATCTAACGTATTTGGGGAACTTTTTACAAAGCCGACCACAGAGCTTCCGAACGCGGACTCTAAAAGCGAACATTTCCGATGGTTTCTGACATATTTCCGCGCAAGTTCTTAATTCGAATTGAAATGTATTTTTTATTCTTTTGACTTCGCATGGTTTGTGCATTTAGCCAATGTTAAGTTTACAAATTATTTCGTTTTGATTCCATTAAAGTGCGGATGTTTTTATAAGTAGTACCTATTTGACAGCAAATGTATCTAATAAGACTTCTCGGCAAACTTTGCTAAGGAAGTCAATGCTAGTTTTATTTTACCAAAAACATACCTGTTTGCTGGTATTGGTTTTTAGGATTCCGTAGCCAATTGGCAAAAACGGAACCCTTAAAATTTCAACCCTAACGTGTGGTATATTTTTGGATAGGTATTCAAAAATGAATAGGGGTTTACTAAAATAATTTTTTGATAATATCAATAATTTCGGAAATAATCGCTCCAAAAGTAAAAAAACAATGCGTCCCCCCACCTCTAATTTTTGAACCATAAGTTTAGAAAATATGAAAAAAAATCTGGAAAGTAGAGCTTTATAAAGACTTTCTAGGAAAATTATTTTGAACTTGATGGGACGAACAGTTTTTGAAAAGTTGGGGACACTTATTTTGACGGACAGGATACTACGGAACCCTACACTGGGCGTGGCCCGACACGCTCTTGGCCGGTTTTTTAACCTATGAAAGCAATCTACGAGATTAAAATAGTTTGGTAAAGCTTACCACTGCAGCTTACAGAACACTAATATTATAAAGGAAAACAGTTCGTATCTGTCTGAGTGTATATTTTTACTCTTTCTCGCTAAAATAGCTTCACGAGAGTCAAGTTTGGCACACATGTAAATTGTTCTGGTATAGGACATAGAACACCTACTTTTTATTACGGGAGTAAAAACTGAAATTATAATGTTTTACTAACCTAATACACGCGGGTGAAACCATTGGCAGAAGCTAAAGGTTCATTAACAAAGTCTAGAAATACGAAAAGAATATTTAAGTGTTTCCATTTAAACCTATATAAACGCTCAGTTTAAAGTTAGTTTTGTTCTCGTCACAAATACGCTGTGACACTTTGCGGTAGAACCGAAATAGTTGGAAAATCTAAATGGAAATGGGGAAGTGCTATTTTGACGGAATTTAATGATTGTTTGAATAAATGGAAGTGAGATAACAAGAGTAGAAGTTAGTTGGATGATTCCGAACCCTAATAAAAGTATGCCTACCTATAACATCTTTGTCAACCATATAATAATAAAAAATATAATATAACAATAATGTTTATTTTGCCAAAAAATGTACATTAATTTACATACCTACATAAATACGGTATTAAGGTTAGTAATTAAATAAAAATGTTGTACTAGCATCACTGTAGCAAAAACTAGAAGAAGCCTATATTTTGGATATCAGAGCAATTCCCCTCGAATAGTATCATTGCTAAATACCGTAGTTATATTAATTAATAGATACATAATTAAAATATATTTTTTTTAACTTAACATTATAACCTGTAGTCCCTCCCTGTATGTAACCATATTTTAAATTTAAACTAGAACAGAGAATTCAAATAGGAGGCAAGTACCCATTATATAGTAAAACCCCAATAAACAAATTAACTCCGTAAATGGACTTAACAAGGTCCCCAACTAATTAAACGAGGGATAACAAATCTTCTTCAGGTATCAAATATTCAGTAACAAGTAACTAAGGGTTGAGCAAATTAAGTCTTACTGAGAGCGAGATTAATTTGTACTCGAGTACATTTGTCTTAATTCTGTAAATTACAGGCGAGAGAGCGCGCAGTCTAGTGTTCTGGAATTTATTGAGTGACCCGAACCTAAATTATAGCTTTTACTAACAAATGAACGACTTCGTGGCTAAAATAATATCAGACGCACAGGTAAACAACGCTTACTGAGGTCAGTCTCTGGATTGGTGACCATCTTAATATACTGAGACTCCTCCGTGGCTCGGAAAGCACAGCTGCAAGCGAAATCTGCTCAACTGTTTGAGCGTGAGGAAGTAACAATCATACACACTCACAAAGTTTTTTCTTTATTAGAGTGATGTCTGACAAAACCTTTATGGCAGGACTAAAAGTTATCTAAACAAGTTTCTGTTATATTTTACGATTGAAATTGTTGAAACATGAAGTATCAATTAATTATATAAAATAATAATAATAGCCTAGTAAACCATTTGTTTTTAAATCATATGATTTTTCTAGAACCCTTTGACATTTTTTTATTTTATATAAGTAAACAATTATTTTATCGACATGAACAATTGAGTTACTTGTACGAGCAATGGAATAGAAAAATATTCGAGAAAATTGGAACAACAGCTTAAGAAACCAACAAGCGGCTAACCGACAAACATATATTTGAAATGTCAGCAAAGAACTAAAGAGTTTCAAGAATTTTACAACACATTTACTATCTCAACGTCGCTTGTCTATTTTGAAACGAGCAACAATATTTTGCTCTCTCAAAACGAAAAAGAATTCTCTTCTCTTACTTCTAATACTTTTAATAGTATTGTTATGATGTATTTAGGTATATTGAACCAAACATTCCGGTATATCGTACATTAAAACATCTTCTCTACTGGTCTTCTTATAACTGAACTACGTGAATTACCCATTTTAACTGTTTAAACTTACAGACGATCTCTTTCCATGAAGCTCTTTGAATTTTGATAGTGGGTCTGACATTTTGTGTTGATCAGATTTTATTTCACTTGGTCAGTCCGTCACATAGGATTAAAGAACCTTTGTCCTTCTATAATATTGGAAGCATATCAGCAGTGCTCCTTCAAACAAAAATAAAATTCAGAAATTAAACAAACGTAGATAATTTTATACTCAAGTCATAAGATTAACTCCTTGAACGCCAGAACTGCAGAACGAAGAACTGCTAGTCGAATTATTTAAGTACTCGTAAACAACCAAAGCACAACAGAATGTAGGATTACAATCAACAAATCCAACGACATTTTAATAATTTAAGGACATGTCAAGGCTGATAATACTACGGAATACTAGTATTATAAGCCTTGGCATGGCATTTAGCTGTAACGGTAACTCTACACCAAACTTTTTTGTTTCAGACACTAGATGAATGGTCCTTCGACGTGTTCGCCCTTCACGAGGCATCAGGAGGCGCGCCAGTCAAGTACCTGGGTTACGAGCTCCTGAACAGATACGGCATGATACACAAGTTTAAGGTAATAATACTTTAGTTCAGACTATAATATATTTAAGAGCAGCCACAATAAAGTCTGAGTTTCACGCAGACAGAAGCAACGCATCAATGCGACAATGAATTGAGCTGTTTCATAATAATGTAATTAATTGAAAATGAATTCTGAATTCTTGTAGGAAAGTGTGCATAATATTTTCTTCGAATATTTATTGAGTAAATCTCAATAGAAATATTGTAAACGGTACTGATTGACAGTATTGGATGGATGGTTAGCAAAATATGAAATACGTTAAATATATTTGGATAATAAAGTTGTACGAACATTAGACGAGATAATCTTCATAACTCACACTCCAATAATACTGATATGGGCGAAAGGCGCGAAACAAATCAACAACAAACGTTAATCATTAAACTTAAAATAGTTTTCAAATCATAAGGAGATATTATCAACTTTTTACACGACAAATACTAATATCTAATTAATAGATAATTAATCTATTCATCTTTACGCTAATATTTTCTTAAAATTCTCCAGTATAAATATAAAACGCGCAGCGTCGGAAGGCCTCCCACAAGGTGGACCGACGACCTGGCGAGGGTCGCGGGAATCCGATGGATGCGAGACGCGCAGGACCGGTCGCTGTGGCGACGCTTGGGGGAGGCCTATGTCCAGCAGTGGACGTCTTTCGGCTGAGATGATGATGACTTTTTCTTCAAATTGAAATATATAGGCAACTTGTCTTGTAACCCCGTCATCTGCATTTGTCGGTTTCAGACGATAAAGGTCTTCCGCAACCTTTTCGGTTCCCTTCGCCATATTCGTAAAGTGGTAAAAACAAAAGATACCTTATTTCCTTCATGAGGGATTTGTGGCTTTTATTATTTATTAATTCTTGCATATTCTCGGTGTCCTGTTAGATGGAGAAATCTTTATTTTCTCTGGAAGTTTTTTTAAATTATATAGACTAGTGCTTGTCTGCGATCCCACCTGATGGTAAACAGTGAGGCTATCACTGGCTTATTAAGAGCCTATTGACTGTAGCCTTGAAGGCATCTAAATTAAGACCTGACGGGAATATCACAGCAGGCAAATTGTTCCTGTACGTGATTTAAATGAAGAAGCGAAACGCTTAGTCCGGACCGTAGAAGTTCAACAACGATAAAAACAACATTACAACTATAAAATATGAAAACAAAATAAAAGTGAAGATAATCCAGCTATTTAAATAACTTTTTAGTCGATTTAGAACCATAATCAATTCTAAGCTTAATGAACTCAAGTAGAAGCATTCGGAAAATCAATAGGCTCAAATCTACTCTGTGAAACGTCGATAAGTTAAATTAACCTTCGTTTTGGAAGACATTAATCCAATTTGTCGGTTTGTTACTCTCGGAGATGTTTGCCTTCCTTTCTTTCATTTATCTTTTGACAAATTTGAAGAAAAAAGCTCAAACGATTCAACTACGTGAATTTAATTTATGTTCCTAGTCGGTACATCTTTGTCTTGTTTTTCCTGTCTGCCAATTAAAGCTTAGAGCAGTTCCATCATCAGTAATCATTATCATCATTACAGCCAAATGACGCAACTGTTAGATACAGTCCTCCCTCAAGTGTCGTCACAACGAATGGTCCCATGGGTCTCGCATCCATCGGATTCCCACGATCGATTTCCCTGTGTGCCAAGCAAAAAAAATCTCTCAGCTGAATTGAGAACAGTAGCGTATATAAAAAAATCTCAATTCGCTAAAAATAACATTAATTGCTATATTATTTGAATATTAAAGTTGTAATTTCGAGAAAAAAACACCAAAGGAATTCTTAACAAAAGTTTTAATAGACTTCCAGAGTTAACTTCCAAAGTTTCTGAATAGGCGTTGTAGATATAATTTTGATCTGGGTTATACTTAGTCCTTTGTGGGACGGAAAATTTAATAAAATAATAACGAGGGAAGACCCTCCTAGTAACAGCTTATGAACAGTTATTGCTGTATACAATGTTTAGGAAGAATCTCCGAGAATTTTTATTATAATGTCATTGTTGTCAACTGCTTTTGTTATTCAAATATCTTTAATTTTGAGGCCGTAGTCGAGCTACGATTACTTATTAATAAGTTTGAATAAATTTAGGATTTCTTAAAAGGAGTTTACAAGGTTCAAAATGATTATTTGAATATTTCTCACCTAAAAGAGAGGAACAAAATGGATTCAAGTATTTTTTAGCACACTTTTTAAATTTTTGATAGGCTTGCGCTACACCTGTATTTCAGCTGATGGAAAGCGACGATGGAGCGCACCTGGCCAGAGTAGTTCACTTAAAGATTACTGGTTGTAGCTTTCAGAAAACGCAGATTCTGGCAGGGACTTCCACACAATGAATAAGTTCCTAGAACGTTTTGTGCGTATGGGTAGGATGTCCACCATATACCCGTATACCACGTTGCGGTACGCCTGGTTGTCTATTTCTCTGCAACTTATTTTACATACGAAATGTATGTATCAAAACCTAAGGTTTACTCTAAGAAAACTCATTTGCAGGCAAGCTCGCGTGTGTACATCAAAATTTGTGTATAATCAAGTATGCATCATATAAGAGTGATGAATTAATTCACCATAGTCATAACATTTCACACAGCTACATAATAGGATAGCCGAAGTATTTTAATTTCTACATCAGACTAAAGCTAAAGGAGAATGTCGTACAAAACTTCGGTACTTACTTTATTTCCTTCGTACGCGGCAGTTTTGCATGCCTGAACTAAAATGGGATTTCCGAGTATCTAAGTTTAAAGGATAGCGTTGCATACCTCAATATGCAAGTTCTTGCAAGTGGGTCTTTACATTTGAATAAGTAAATGCTTTTTACCGTGTTACTCAGTAGTGGTAAAATTGAATTCAGAATTTTAACTTACATGACTAAATTGTACCTGTACATATATTATTTGAATTCATCTTTTGTAACAGTGGAATTTTGCATACAAGCTATGTAGTTGCATACCCTGGCATTTATTATAAGCACGTTACCAGCCAACTCTGGTTTTTAGATAAACTATTTTGTCTTCGTCCAATTTTTTGCATCGTTGGAGCGTTAAGACAAACTAATTTTTAGAAATAAAGTGAAGTATCTCGACGCAAATATGCTCTAAGATATTTAGTTTTATAATAAGTAGTACCGGCCTTTGTATGTGAAATCTTTAATTTTGACAACATTTCCTGCGACTTGTATGCTATCATTTCTCAGTACATATCCCGGTTATCGATTTCTAACATATTACTATGAAAACTTTCATTATTTCAATTGCAAAAGTACCAGTGCCGTGCCGCTAAGAGTTAGATTGCAATCGGTCACACATATATTAAATGTCTTGTGGTTGAGGCTGAACTGAAACTTGAGACCAAAATAAAGAGAAATAATATTGGTAAATGATTAACAAACGATAAAACAAGAAAATCTTATTGGAATTAATAGGTAGATTTTAATAAAAATTATCAATAAACTATCATCGTCTCCAAATACTTTGTGAATCACGCAAGTCATATTTATTAAAGAGTTCTCTTTCTACCAGGTCCCGCCCACGACGCTGGAGAACTTCCTCAACAGGATAGAGGAAGGCTACTGCAAGTTCCACAACCCTTACCACAACAACCTACATGCAGCCGACGTCGCGCAAACAGTCCACTATATGCTGTGTCAGACTGGACTGATGGTAAGCATTTTTCTTTGTTTTTTACAGGTTTTAATCAAATAAGCAATATTAAAAAGTAAAAACAACGTGTTCAGGAAAATATTAGAAAGTGTGAGTTGAATAATAATTTTTGTAAACTTGGCTATGCATCATATACCTCAAAAATATATTCCAAAATACTATAGGGCTCAGAAATCTAATTGGAAAAAACTACTGACAATATAATTTTTCAAAAGGTTTTTACTTAACTATGTAACAATATGGTTTATTTTGAATGCACTTTGTTCCTATTTTATATTTTTAACTAGCGACACGCCCCCGCTTCGCATGGGTGCAAATTTATCAGTGTTAATCTACTATATTATGCATGTATTATACATATAAACCTTCCTCTTGAATCACTCTAGCTATTAAAAAAACCGCATCAAAATGCGTTATGTAGTTTTAAAGATTTAAGCATACATAAAGATATAGGGATGATAACGGTAGTGATACATAACACTTTTAGAATAAACTTGGCGTATTTGGCGTCTTACAAGAATCTCCAGTCTGAAAACAGCTCTACAAGCATATCATGGTTATGTAGCTTCCAACATAAGGTATGGTATTATATTATGGGGCGGTTCGGTAGAATTTAATAGGGTATTCCTTGCTCAAAAGAAGTGTATTCGTGCACTTTGTAACGTAGACTCATTAACTTCATGCAAACCATTATTTAAAAAACTCAACTTACTAACAGCACCGTCCATGAATATATTTGAGTCTTGTATTTTCTTTAAAACACATCTGTATCTATACAAATCTTTTAGTGATTATTGTAATTTTAATACCCGTTATCCTAATAGCTTTCCCTTACCCAATATAAAAACTGATCTGTATCGAAGAAACTGTTACCCCATGTCAATTAAATTATTTAACAAATTACCGGGTGATCTGAAAGACCTACCCATTACACTATTCCGAAAAAAATTGTATACCTGGTTAGTCGATAAATGTTTCTACACGACCCAGGAATACCTTAGCTATAAGAATAAAAAAATATTATAACATCTTACTAAGTTCCTATTAGTGCAATAATAGTCAGCTAAGTTAGTATGTAATAGAGTATGTATAGGTATAGGTGCCTACTGTACCTAACCATTTATTGTTTTAAGTTTCGCATACCAGAAATGGTTAATATGAGGTTCTTTTCTATTATGTTATGTACCTAATGTAACATTCATGTACCATATTATGCGAATAAATTATTTGACTTTGACTTGACTTTGACTTTGCTCGATACATCAAAATGATAAATTAGACAACAGCTAATGAATCCATATTTTTTCTTTTTATATGTACAAAGGAAAAATCTTTAAAAATATGAGTACAAAGGACCTGCTTATCTTTATATAAATTTATTTCAGTATATGTGCAAAACAGAAAATTAAAATAAACGTAGACAATATTTGTAAAACAAGAAAAGAACACTAAATTATGTATTTACCTTCTTTCAATTTCGTTCCTTCAAATTTTTCAATATAAACTGGCAGACTGGTTAATTGTAAATGAAAACAATTAACAGTATAATGTAATGAACACTTAACAACGTACTTGAACTGAAGAAGTTAAATTAACAAAACAATACTAAAGTCTATGGCAAACCAAACTAATTTAACTAGTTTAATCAGAAGGCAGTTAATGCCCCTTGGCAACTTTAACCGATGCTATTTACTGAGGCGCATAAGTTGTTACTTGTAAACAAAGTTACAAAATTATCCCAGAAACTTTCACGAGGAACAAACTTCCGGTGCAGGTGCCGAAGTAATTTTGACCCAATTTCTGTTTTTCTTTTTTTTAACTCAATTCATTATTCTTAACCACTTTAAATTTCTATAAAATTTTGCTCATCTTCGATTTTATTTATGACTAGCAGGCCGTCCCAGCTTCGCACGGGGTAGACAATTATTTATTTTTGGAAATTTGGATATAAAAAACTTTTTTTAGGAAAAAATCAAATTTTACCAAGGATCCCTAATTTTTTTCAAAATGAAATGTAGCCTATGTCAAATTGGAAGAATGTAGCATTCTATTGGTGAAAGAATTTTTTAAATCGGCCCAGTACTTTTTGAGCCTATTCATTACAAACATACAAAAATAGGTACAAATCTTTCCTCTTTATAATATTAGTATAGATAATATTAATGAAGGTTACTCTTAAACATATCTACTCAGTTCTTAAATAAATCGGGGCGTGTTTGTAATGACATAATATTGCTTTCTTCTATGTTTGTTGCCACATATTGTCAAATATTCTGTCAGGTTCTCATTATCAGATCAGTTAGTAAGGTATCAACTCCAAAGAGCACTGAAGTGATTGTCTCTGACAGCAGATTGTCATATCTCTTTGTAATGTACGTTTTTTTGTCTGTAATAAATTATTTTGTTTTTTTTTTCTTCATGTTACTTATTTTTATACCTTTCAGAAAAGTTTTTTTTTTTTAATTTAGTCCAAATTCGACGGTCAAAACGATATTCATATTCTTTATAGGTACATCCGGGGACCCTAAGGTCCCGGATCTTTGAACTTCCACGCAAACTGTAACAGAATTCTAAGAACAAGTATGGACATACACCATAAATGCTCAACAATCAAACTTCAGAATAAACAAATAAATTCATAATTTTCCACAGAACTGGCTATCAGACCTAGAAATCTTCGCGACGCTGGTGGCAGCCGTGGTGCATGACTACGAGCACACAGGCACAACCAACAACTTCCATGTCATGTCAGGGTCGGACACGGCTCTGCTATACAACGACAGGGCTGTGCTCGAGAACCATCATATTAGTGCTGCTTTCAGGTAAGGGAATGATCTTTTAGTTAATTTAGAAGTGAAGTGTTAAGTAGCAATGGGTATAGCACATTGCTCGCAGAACTACTGAGGCCGAAAGGTTCTGGAGTGGCGACCGTGTACCGGAAGACGCAGCGTTGGAAGGCTTCTTACAAGGTGGACCGCAGACCTGGTATAGGTCGTGGGAATCCGATGGATGCGAAACGTTTAGGACCGTTCATGGCGAGACTTGGGGGAGGCCTTTGTCCAACAGCGGCCTTTTTTTATAGTTCATAATGAACTAGGGATAGGTACGGAGTTGACAGTTGGTACTTTTGATTAAAAAGACAAAATAATTGAGATTCTAAACGAATAGGCAAATAAACTGAATTTAGTGTTGTCAGAGTAGGTAAAGTCGTTTGACAGATGTTTCCAGAAGTTTATTTTAAAGCAAACATTTTATTTTCTGCAAGGACTGCGCACTATTGTGCATTTATTAAAAGTTTTGAATTTGCCTTAAACTATTATAATAATTTGAGTCTATCCTTCCTAAAGTGCACTTATTGTTTTATTTAAGTACATATTCTTTTACTGGATGTAAGGTTTTTTTATATAAACACAAAACGACTTCTTAGCTAACCCAACAATGATCTATGCAGGTGCTATTTTGACACAAGAATTAGGTATAATATGTCAATAATGAATACGGGTCTAATAAGAAAAGATATAAAAAATCAAAAAAGCTTACAATCTTTCAAAAAAACATGCCTATTGATGACAATCGAACAATCACATAACCATTCATAGATTTATAATGACGACGACTTTCAATACGATACATGCTGAACAATTCACAAAAAAAGTATGAAAAGCAAAAGTAGATAATGACGGAAATTCTGTGTTAAAAGAATCTCGCCTTTAAGCTCGAAATGCGTCATAATGCGATATGATTTCCCCTGAGACATGAATGTAGCTATTATTCACTGAAAGTGTGCCTAAAATGAGTATATCCGAAATGTGATGGGCAGTGTGCTATAAAATAAAATATTATCACTCGTAAAGACCGGTCTTTAGTGAAAAGCCACGTTAAATGTTTAGTAGGTTTTTTGGTATATATTGCGTTACGTTTAGTAATACTTTTGTGCTTATCGCCAATAAGTAATGTAATGGAATTACCTACTTATATTTTAGTAGTGCCGTTAAAAAACCTTTTTATGTAGCCGACTTCAAAAAAAGGTGTTCGACTACATTTTTTTCCGCAATATCTTTCCGAATCCAACGTTTATCTTATTGGTAGGGTTAACTTATAGTATATAATTTTGTGTACTCCTTTCGAGCAATAGAGTTGCAAGACAAATGTCTCTAAATGAAAACGCATCTTTAACATTTAGCTTATACGAGTAGCATTTGGCGTCAATAAAATCCTAACTTCGATGGCCGAAATAAGTTACTTATTTAAATATTGGAAACGAAATATTGCCAAGTCGCGTTAGAAACAAAATTTCTTCTATTTTATTCTTGATACATAATTATATTTATTATTTGAAAGCAGTAGGTACATTTCGAACTATCTGCGTACTTTTTCTCTTTATCTGCCATATCCGACCAAAAGTAGTCTGTTAAAAATCGCTTTTAGCGATAAGACCGCCCATTGTTACACCCTATTAATTTTAAGCTCCTACAGTATTTTCGTTATGGTCTACAATAAAGAGTATTTCTATCTGTATATCTATCCGTCTATCTATCTTCTTGAAAACTCGTATCCATCAGAGTATATCTTACGTCTACTAGGCACTTTCGAGTTTTTTCGTCCATACTTATAGGAGATTAACTCCAAACATGCTTATATTTGACGAAAGTTTTATTAGAAGCAAAGATGACTCCTAGACAAATTCTTGCCACTGCTGTACAGCTTATTGCTATTATTGAACTTTGGGCCAAATATCCATAGTTCGTTGTTCCTTCGCCATCGGTTTAAATACATGAACAAAAAACATGTTCAAGAAATCAGTGAAGCTTGAAGAATTTCGGTTCCAAATGGCAAGAAAATTGCATGCTTAGGTGATACAATCAAGGAACCTTTAGTTTGCTTATGGAGTACTTAAAACCTCTTCAAGAAATCAGTTCAGCTTTGGTAATTTTGTTTCCAGATGGGAAGAAAAATGCACGCGTAGGTGATACATTTAAAGACCCTTTAGTTTGCTTATAGAGTACTTATCGCAGGCTATTTTCATAGAAATAGAACACTATCTTCCAACGACGACACGTGATTGATGAACGATGACATCAGCCCTACTTTATGCAAATTTTTTACTCAGTGTACAGGCGAGCGTAAACAACAGGGAAGTGGTTTCCTTTAAAGATTTTGATCTAATAATGTACTTTATTTTATAGTCTTTTACATTTCTTAGAACTTCTTGTACGAGAGGCTGTAGTCAACCTTTAGAAACTCCGTAGGACGCTTCTATGATATGAGGCATTCGCTGATTTTTATCTCTTAAATAAAATTATACTAATAGGTACTAGAATTTAAAAACCAGGCTTGCGGAGGATGAGCTATAGGTAGCTAACCATCTGGCCGTCCGGTAAGGACTAAACCCGATTCGACGGCGTTTAGCCCGAGGCGACGCGACCACGGCTGACACCAAGAGTTGTCAGCAAAACTGAAGGAGCCCAACAGGGCTGGAACGTTTACATTAAAATGCAACTTTTTAATTAATTATCACACAGCAGAATTTCGCAAATCGAATTGTGATAAATGTCGGATTTGGCCACCTTAACCGTTGCCATCTCAAGAAAGGGCTCAAACACGCTGTAAACAAGAACATACAAGATTAAACATTAACTTCAACAATAAACCTTCCTAGCTCACTAGCAGCTACAAAACACTACTTAGAAGAATGACCTTACAAAGGTCAAAGGCCAGTTGCCAGGCGAACAAAGATCTAGAAAGCGTCCAAAATAACGTGAAAATAGAGGTAAACTGTCTTCGTAAACTAGTCTATCCCTTTGAGGATTACAGGCTTATCTAGCCGTTTTATATTACCGCTAGCACTAACAGCGCGACTATGCTAGATAATCAAATGGGTAGGTTTTAATTAGACAAATGCATTCCTCAGGGACTTGGTTCATAAATTATAGTATGTGCTTACTTCTGTTTATTTCGTTAGATAGTGTAACTACCCGAAATATGCTATTAGCTGCTGCTATTTGTGTATTAGGGATATTACAAAAGTGGTTGTATAGGAACGGAATTCGAATAGGAAGTTATTGAATTTGGTTTGTTAGAATCGGAACCGGAATCGGAGGCAGAGATAGGAAGTTAAATGAAATACGGCAAAAACTGGGATAGCATAATCAGCCTTTTAATTTTCCTATTGCTGGTACTCAGACCTCCTCTTTAGGACAGGAAATAGACTATAATTCACCATCAGGACCCAGTGCGGGCTGGTGGATGTCGCATATCTACGTACGATCCAGGACATGCCGGTTACCTCATGAAGTTTTCTTTTACTGATTTGAGATCAGTGGTGATGAATTAAATAACTACCACTGCTCTTAAAACTCAGATAAGTGCATATGAAGCTCAAACTCACAACATGCCAAATACGAAACAAAACAACAAGTGAAAGAGTAATCGACGACGAAGAAGTCGAGGGGTAAGGAATTTCCCCGCGTGGCAAGTATAAAGCGGTGGAGAGTGGTTTGTACGCGCTGACCGCGGCCGCCACAGCCGCTGTGTAACCTCCGATATAACTTCCGATTCAAAACTATCGAAATTGAAAGAGCAAAATTAGGTGCCTTAAAGCTAGAGTGAATAGGCTCTTAATAAACAAGTGCGCTTCGCCATTAACCATTACATCCATCAGACCGTAGTCAAGCAATAGTTTATATATTTATTTATTTATATACTCTTTATTGTACACCGTAAAAATACATTTTTCACAAGGAGCTTAACATTAGTAGGGGTGGTACAATGAGCGGTCTTATCGCTAACAGAGATTTTTTACAGACAACCTTATACCAAATATTTATAAAAATAAAACAATCGGAAGTTCGGTACCGAACTTTCTGAATAGAAATCGAACCTATTAGACATAGACATTTTCGTGACTTGTATTAAAAGCAGCTGATTTTTATTTTTGAAGTGGGCAATCATCAAGTCATTCTGTCGCTCTGGGTAAACTGACAGAACAGGATATTTCCTGCCCACCTGTGTTTTTTTCGTGGCTTTTTGCCCCGTAACCTCGGTAGATTGGACTAATCTAGATGGAGCATAATTTGATTATGTTAAGTCTCATCACAGTGTCAGCAGGGTCTATCCTCCTGAAAATCAAGGAAGGGTTAATTCATATTGACTGTTTACGATCCCATCATAGCGGCTATTCATCAATCTGGGCGGTCGCGTGACGTCACACTTGACCTTATGCGAAATTACTAAGGAACCAGCTACTACATTGTTTTGTTTAGGTATCTATGTATTGGTACATAAATGGTTTAGCAACTATCTGTGCCACTTACAACACGTAGCCTAATTACCGACCGTGGACAATAAATCGAAAATCGTAGCATGAGCAATTTTTATTTTTTTTTGGTAACTTCCTATTCATCCTAGTCTTAAACATAACTTCTCTTTGCGACTGTACCGACTTTTTTAAAGGGAGTTTCTGCCTTTTGTTGGCCAAAAGCCGCCTGTGTTTTTTAGTTGCCCTTTGCTTTCCAGGGCCACGGTAACTTTTTTAAACAATCTTGCCATAGCAGACATCGATCGCTTTCATGGCAACGTCTGTTTTTCTGGCATACTCGTATTGTGATGGGAGTTCAGGTGGGAAATCAAACGAAGTAACATCATTCGAGTTTTCTTATATTTTTACACAAATTCACGCTATCTCAAATTCCAGCTACTTTACAAGCGTCGCTCAAAACAATCTAACCAAACTCTCGGAAGTCAAAATACCAACCCTTTTCTAATGTCACACGAATTATATCAATAAGTCATAAATTGACAACATTGTAAAACAAATTAAGGTAAAAACAGGTGTTGGTGTACCAACCTAAAATATTATAATCAGACGTGATTAACAGTAATATTTCCAAGGTAATTAATTAATGTCAAGAGAATTAAGTATTTAAAATAACTATTATGAATATACAATTATCTGAACAGTGTCTCAATGAATTGATAGATGGCGCTCTATTGAAGTTTATAAAGATTGTCTATATGGATTGGGCTTCTAGTACACCAGGTGTCTTTATTAGCCGGTAGATGGCGGGTAATTGTAACACTCGGCCATCCTGTTCACATCGTGGTCCTCCACGAAGTTAAGCTCCCGCTCCCTCAGCAGTGGTAGAGATATCAGAATATCTTTTGTGATATCTGGAAAAGAAGAACAAGCCCACAGTATACTGATATAAATAACAACCTAACTAAGTATTTTTTTAAATTTTGCTCTTATTATAATAACGTTCTGCAAGATAGATTTTGATCATTATACACACATTCACATACAAGTAACAGCTTAAACAGGTTTTTTTTGTATTTATCACATAAATCTTCTATCACTACAGCTACATAATAAATTCTTTATCCTATAGGTACCATTCATGTAGGTACAAGTCTCAGCTTGTGAGTTTTTTATTTTTATTTATTATTATATTCATAAATCACATTTGACCTTTTCTATTACTACTGTAGCATTTCTTTATACCATACCATTCATATCTATTTATTTAGTAGCTATAATTCTGATGACAACAAGGTATATTTTAATTTTCCTAATGAGATTAGTGAGACATCTCACATCAATGGGTGTGTTCAGCCTGAGGATTAATAAAGTCTAGTTAGAAAGATATTCACTCAGACTCAGATGCAGCATAGCAGATCAGTAGTAGTATTCACATAGATCCAAATGGCACAGTATAGCAGAATAGTTTTTCTTATGGAGTAGCAGGATAGTCACACAGATCTATCTGCCTTATCACACAGTAGAGCAGTATAGATATTAATCACACAGATCTATCTGCTAATCACACAGTAGAGCAGTATAGATATTAATCGCACAGATCTATCTGCTAATCACACAGTAGAGCAGTATAGATATTAATCACACAGATGTATCTGCTGAACACACAGTAGAGCAGTATAGATATTCATCACACAGATGTATCTGCTGAACACACAGTAATGCAGTATAGATATTAATCACACAGATGTATCTGCTGAACACACAGTAGAGCAGTATAGATATTCATCACACAGATGTATCTGCTGAACACACAGTAGAGCAGTATAGATAGTCATCACACAGATGTATCTGCTGAACACACAGTAGAGCAGTATAGATAGTCATCACACAGATGTATCTGCTGAACACACAGTAGAGCAGTATAGATATTCATCACACAGATGTATCTGCTGAACACACAGTAGAGCAGTATAGATATTCATCACACAGATGTATCTGCTGAACACACAGTAGAGCAGTATAGATATTCATCACACGTCCTCGTGTGTATCGCTCTCATCTGTAAGCCGAAGACATAGTCCATTACAGTAGACTCCGTTCGGTCTCCCTGACCCCTCAAATTGACTCCCAATCAGGCAACGCCACACAGGCAAGTCAGTGCCACACAGGCAAGTCAGTGCCACACAGGCTAGTCAGTGCCACACAGGCTAGTCATCGCCACACAGGCTAGTCGTTGCCACACAGGCTATTCATTGCCACACAGGCTACTCATTGCCACACAGGCTAGTCAATGCCACACAGGCTAGTCATTGCCACACAGGCTCGCCATTGCCACACAGGCTAGTCATCGCCACACAGGCTAGTCGTTGCCACACAGGCTAGTCATCGCCACACAGGCTAGTCGTTGCCACACAGGCTATTCATTGCCACACAGGCTACTCATTGCCACACAGGCTAGTCAATGCCACACAGGCTAGTCATTGCCACACAGGCTCGCCATTGCCACACAGGCTAGTCATCGCCACACAGGCTAGTCATCGCCACACAGGCTAGTCGTTGCCACACAGGCTAATCATTGCCACACAGGCCATTCATTGCCACACAGGCTATTCATTGCCACACAGGCTACTCATTGCCACACAGGCTACTCATTGCCACACAGGCTACTCTTTGCCACACAGGCTACTAAGTACAATTGAAAGGAAACGTAATTACTTACCATCGCCGTCATTGGCACATTCTGTATCAAATTGGTTGGTTTGGATTTCTAATCCGCCACTTAACTCTAATGGAACATAAAACACAGTAAACCTTCTACCCTGAAATAGTGACGAAAATGCTTGACAGCGTTCACCACTGCAGGCGTGGCGCACTTGAAGTTCGGCGGCTGTAATATTCAACTACATGCAGTTTGCCATCGACTCGCTGCATTAGTATTGAACCACAACCCTCAGCGCCAGCGCATCCGTATACAGCTCTTAAGGTCCAACAACTTCATTATCATCCGAAAGCCTTCCACAGACGGGACGTCTCGTCCGTCTCTGTATTCATCTTCATAGTCACCATCTCAGCTGGAAGACCGCTGATGAGACTTCCAAAGAAGACGTCATTCCCTGTGTGTTACTGTTTTATAACTCGTCATAATTAACATCAGTAAAACTATGCTGAACTTTTTATATCTCTCAAGACCCCATGAAACTATCCATTGCATGTACCTACACCAATTAACTGGGGCGATTCAAACCGCATTATGTTACGATAAACTCTTCCTTCCAATAAACCAATTCTTCCATGTATCTTTTTTCATATCTACTTATTGTAATCGCCATATCTAGGAGTGACTTTGCATTGCACATTTAAGTAGTGTACATTTAAGTAACTGCTATTGTGGGTTGATAATGTTGATATTCATGCAGGAAAACATGATTGTTATTTACATCCTAGACCACATCTGAAAATTTCTCAACCTATGTGCATTCACATTCAATGATATTATTGAGGCCATTTACAATAATTCTGTATTCCATAATCAAATGATAATTTAAATGAGGACAGGCAAATGTATATAATTGGAAATATCTGAAAACTGACTTGTGAGTGTTCTCTTCTATACAATATTCTGCGGAGATTGCCAAATGTACATAGTAAAATTATGTTGCACCTGCACTACTTATGTCATATGTCATTATTATATATATATGTCATTATACATCCTAAAATTGTTACCAATAATTAAACTTGTAGAGCTATTTTCAACCATTCACTCAAAATAAGGTTCCATTGATAATAGAATAAAATTCCAGTAAAATAAGGTTTAAGACCAGCATCCGGCAACTGCCATGTATTGTTTGGCTTTGTTTTGCTGAACTGGACCTATTTAGCGCAGCCATGTTAGTTCTTACCTTTTTTTTTATAAATTATTTGTTGTTTCTACATTGTGTGTCTGTGTGTCGACAAATATTTTCCTTTCCTTCTTTTTCTTTATTACTTTTTGTTTAAATCCCTTAAAAAGAATATCTTTAACAGCCCAGACAAACAATTCTGTAAAGGACTCAATAATTACAGTTATTATCACTAGGTATGTAGAAGACAACAGAATTTTGATACAGTCGCTGGGTCACTAGATGATCTTGATATCAAAATCCTGGATTGTGAACCTCAATCGGACTAGGCAAGGGCTCCCTTTTTTTTTTCATGGTTCCTTGTAACATACATTAGGTGTTTATCATAACTGAGAAACCCTTCTTTTGTTTTTTACTAATTTTAGAATGGAGTTTCACTATGCGAGTCATACATTGCCAGAACAGGGCGTCAGCCAATGTGTATTTTAGAAAGCTGGAAGAATATTCTTGTTCTGAATTCTGTAAATATCTTGGGTATGGTTCTTTACTTTTCTAGTGACTTAAGAATACGACATTGAATTGATTGATCAACACGTTTCATGCACCTACCACCTGCATGTACTTCCCTAGAATTAATAACACTAATTATAGTGGATTAACTGTTCGTACAGAGCCCATCAGTGACCTTATGACCTAATTAGCATGAGAAAGAAGTTATATTAAACCAATAATAAAAGCAGGAAAGATTTGACTATTTTTTTGTATGTATGTTAGGATTTAACTCAAAACCTACTAAACTGAATTTTTAAATTCTTTCACTAAGCATAAGCTATAATTTTCCATGAGCACAGGATTCGAAATCGCGTGGAACATCTACTAGTCTTTATATAACTTTATACCTTCTTGTATAATAAGTAGTATATGTACTTATTAGATAGGTACCGTCACTTTACGTGAATTACCTCAGGATCTAAAGCTTTTCGATTAAGCCTTTTTTTTTTTAAATATAATAATAATTTTGTAAATATTGTTTAATTCCTCGCACCTTTTAGGTAGGTCGCCTCGGTCAAAGGTCATTCACCCTTTCCTGTTCAATTTCACAGGGTCCTGCTGTACGCCTTACAAAACAATAGCAACTTCTGATTAGGTTGCAATATGCATTTCAATATTCATTGCTACTTTTTAACTAGCATTCTAACTATAGGTACTTCTTTAGTAAGTCTAATTATAATTTAGAAAATTTTCATCTACATCACTAACAATTGGTAAATAACTAGATCAGACCATAAAATGTCTTGTTCGGACGGATGTACTTATGCAACTGTTTATTGTTATTGTACCTACCTACTATTTTGTATAGATAATGATCTCCAAATTAATTTTGGTCTACTTTCTAAGATAATTTTTGGAAGGAACCTATATTGTTGAATTCATCGAACAGAATAATCTTGAGTTGGTAATGAGTAGATATGTCAGTTGACGTTACCTAAATAAATTACGTGTAGACGCGTACCTAAACCTATGTATGTACAGGTGCTCGAAAGCGGAGGGTCCTCTAGCAAAACTAACGTTGACATTAGATCAAACGAATAATTATGAATGGAAATTTTTGGTCCCGTCTGATTGATAGTCATATTTAACGAGTAATTAAATGTCGCACTCATTCATCGTTTAATTATTTTATATTCATTCCACGGATTTAGAGGTTTAATAAGATTTACGTCCCAGTTATGAATCTACTCTACTCGAAGATTAAATTGATATCATACAGATTAACGTTTGTTAAGGTTATCAATCTCCGTCCTGTTTGTATTTACATGCCCTTCCATCATCAGTGGTTTGTTTTAAAACATTTCCAAGCATACTGCCAAAGCCTCTTTACTGGTAAAATATTTAATCGTGACCTTCGATTGCTCCTTACGTACCTAGTTGGTAAAAGTCGGAAATCACTTCTGTAATAAAGTGATAAAATAATGTACTCTACCTGATGATATCTTTGGAGTGGCGGTGGCGCATCCCGCTAGCTACTCCCGGCTGCATACCAGTAGGTGTTGGCGGCGTGTTCCAGGTGCTGGTAGACCTGGCAGCGTACAGTCACTGTAGCTCCGCAATTCTCACGCCTCACGACCCCGTCGTCGCCAGTCGCACACACTTTCGGAGCCAGGTTCCCTGCAGAGCCTCGTTGACAAGTCCACCTGTTCGGCTTCTGGTTGGAGCGGCGTCTTCACTTTACAGTCGTCGGTTTCACTTCATTGTACGTTTTCTTCATTCGTAGCTCTCTCGGGTGTTCACCATCTTGACGTGCTAACATGACCAACGATCGACGAAATTGGTGGTACGCGGAAATAACATCGTCAGCCACTGTTCCCACCCAAGTATTCCCTCGTGACGTTGTAATCCTTCAGGTCGTCATAGGTACCAGATGAGCACCGCGCCGCGTAGGCGAGTCTGCGTAGCAAAAATCAGTCACTTGTTCCTTATTAAAGATTTTATCCAAGTTGGTCGTTTCTGTGGAGCCACCTTTGCAAGTCAATAATTTTATTCAAGGGTTCGAATTTAGGAATGGTTTCTGTATCCAAGTAAGTTTTCTCTGGTATTTTGTTGGTAGGTTAGACTGGAGTAAGAACCGAGAAGAGAAGAAAAAAAAAAATGGAACTTTTTCTCGCGCGGCGTCCACCATTTTCTTCCGACTTCACACTCGGTGATTTTCTCAAGCCGCGATGATATGGGCAGTGGAATTCTTCAATCCCACTTCTGAACTGTGATGGGAGTTCAGGTGGGAAATCAAACGAAGTAACATCATTCGAGTTTTCTTATATTTTTACACAAATTCACGCTATCTCAAATTCCAGCTACTTTACAAGCGTCGCTCAAAACAATCTAACCAAACTCTCGGAAGTCAAAATACCAACCCTTTTCTAATGTCACACGAATTATATCAATAAGTCATAAATTGACAACATTGTAAAACAAATTAAGGTAAAAACAGGTGTTGGTGTACCAACCTAAAATATTATAATCAGACGTGATTAACAGTAATATTTCCAAGGTAATTAATTAATGTCAAGAGAATTAAGTATTTAAAATAACTATTATGAATATACAATTATCTGAACAGTGTCTCAATGAATTGATAGATGGCGCTCTATTGAAGTTTATAAAGATTGTCTATATGGATTGGGCTTCTAGTACACCAGGTGTCTTTATTAGCCGGTAGATGGCGGGTAATTGTAACAGTATCTTTAAGGCACACATGAAAAACGTTGGGCCATCATTATCGAACGCTCCAGGGACCAGGGCGTGAAGATTGTCCCATGTTCACGCATTCCGTTCGCAGAAGAAGACTGCTTTCCTTTCCCCCTCGCTCCTTAGCATGACCTCAGTCAAGGTCGTACACAAAAGGTCGCCCCACCGATTGACTTCTAAACAGCTACGACCCGACTATTCAAGGTGGCGGAAGCAAAGGACCAGATTACGCATTTTACCGAAACCATTTTTTGTCTTCGAAGGAAAACCTTCGGCGCCCGGACTTTAGGAATAAGTCCGGATAGCTTGGGATTTTTTCCCCCTAAAACCATCCCGGTGACCACCATCAGCGTAGAGGAGGCGCCGTAATCTTTTAAAAGACCATTCCGGAACCTCCTCGGTGCAACGCCTGTTAGGGCACATTCCTGAGGAGACTATACAACGGTCTCTGCTGAGTCTCATTGAGCACGGCAGCACGTGATCATTGAGCCATCGTCTTCCCCAGAATTACCGAAACAGCCTGTGATTTCGACACTCACTTCAAAATCACTCTAACGCAACACTCTAAGGAGACCAACATGACTAAAACTTTGCGACATTTGCCACCTGGGTTAAAAGGTTTGTAGAAATCAGGTCGAAAACACGCGCTATTCCTGGCAGTAAGTTTATATCAGTAGTCTATTTACCACGGTTCCAGTTCAAGCCATTGGCTACGTGAGTCGGGTACTAGGTACGATGGTGTTTTTCACAATGATTGGCAGTAATTGACAGTAGCAACGTGCCAGGAATTTTGAGCGAGTTGCAGAAATGTCCCGACTATATTTCACCGTCAGTCTAACTAACTGACGAGTTAATCTATGAAGGTATGTGTTATTTATCTATTGGTTATTTCCTTGTGATATTTCTTTGTCGGCGTTTTGTGAAGTGGAAGTTTCGAAAGTATTAGGAGGCTGAAAACTAAATGAACCTGCTCTGACTGCAAAAGTAACAATTTAATTGAATAAACGCGTAGGTAGTCGGATCAGTGGTGGATTTAGGCCTTAATCAAACTTCACCAGAAAAAGCACAAAAAAAATCGGTCCGAACACTAATCGCACTTAGCATCACGCCTCTCTCTCTCACGTCACCGAAAACCACACCAAGAAAAGTTTCTAATTTAAAAAATCGCACTTTTTAAGTTGACAGCTCCTAAAGTAAGTTACAACCCAAGAGAACAATTCAAAATAACTTGTTATTATAGCATCATTGCAACACAGGCGTGAATTGCTTAGGGCATCAAGTAGTCTTAGGGCCCTCGCCCACGGCGACTTTCTGTAGTGCTGCTGAAGCACGTTTCGCGCGTCAACAGCGCTGCTAACGCGCTACTGTCGCATTTGAAAAAAACCACACCAAAAAAAAGTTCTAATTTAAAAATTCGCGCGTTTTAAGTTGACAGCTCCTGAAGTAAGTTTAAGCCCCAGAGAATAATTCAAAATAACATGTTATTATAGCATCGTTGATAAATTAAATGCAGAAAAAAAAATACGAAAAAGAGGAGAGATATACAAAGAAACAGCAAATAAATTCTCATTCTTAAATAAAATACCCGATGTCGATAAAATTATGTGTCCCAATCAAACTGAAGAATATAGTCAGCACAGTACAAATCTAAAGTAACCGTCATGAGAAGCTATAAATTTTGTAAACAAGTGTTCAGGAGTTCACAACATTTGGACCAACAAAAAAAAATGAATTTGTTAAAGATTTAATAAATTATTAAGTAACAAAAATTAATTAACATATATTATTTAAGAATAATAATTGGTCAGATTCAGATGTTTCCATTTCTGTGTCAGAATCAGTGACATGTATCAAGAAGCTGTCTACAGTTTTATCAATCATCTCATCGATTTTGGAATAAAAATTATCTTCTTCCTTGATAACATGCTCCACACAACACTTCCAATTTTCCAATAATAAAGCAATGAAACAAACTCGTACGCATTGGAAACTCGAATGACGCGTTTATTTCAAAATGGCGTCCCGATAGTTTACAATCCCTGCGACGGACGCGTCCGGTATAGATGTTTTATCTCACGAAAGCGGGTTACCCATACTTGTGTGTGTAAGTGTACATGCACACTGTCTTTGTGTGCGTAAGCTCGGGAGCGCTCAGTCGCGGCCGGGTCGCCGGCTGAGTCAGTAGTGCTTCTTGGTTCGCGTCAAAATAATTTATCGAGTACCGTCAGCATGCAAGGTACGAAGAAACGGAGAAAAGTTGTCCGCAGTGCGGTAAGGCAACTTAATGTTGTGTGTAATATATTAATGTATTTATTTACTTCAATTACTAGCTATACTTACAGTATGCATCAAAGCGTATAGCTAGCCAACAACTTACGAACTAGAGAATTTTACACAGAGATTGATAATTTCTTTACTGCTATATAAAAAACCGGGCAAGTGCGAGTCGGACTCGCGCACTGAGGGTTCCGTAGTAACTTACCTATAAAAACAGTTCAATCGAACAATTCGACAGTCTCGAAATGTACGTTTTTTGCAGTATAAACGGACGAATCTTTTTTTCCCGTCACTTTACCAATTGAAAATTGATTTTTGCACAGCTTCAAGGGACCACGGACCCAATTATATGGTGTTAATTTCAACTCAATACCTCTAACTTACCTATGAATAAAGTTCTATTCTCGAATCGAGCGTTGAAGATTTTTCAAAAAAATAATTCTTGTGACGTAACAACAAATTTTCAGTTTTCAGACTATTCCCTATATGAGTGCTATAAAACGTTGCTTCATGCCAAATTTCAAGATTCTAGGTCGACTGGAAGTACCCTTTAGGTTTTGATTCCCTTGCGAGTACTTGCGAGTTTCAAAATATGCAGCTTAAATTGCTGTTTCTTTTGATTGCGTTGACATAGAAGTTTGATTTTGTTACAGCTTAAAGGTATTATAGACCTGAGTATTTGGTATGAATTTCAATTTAATACCTCTACGCGTTTATGAGGAAATGGGTAGTAAGTTTAAAATTATTAAAAAAAAATATATTATGTGATGTAACTAAAAATTTATGGTTTTCGTAATTTTTCCTTTATCTATGCTATAAGACGTTGCTTCGTACCATATTTCAAGATTCTGAGTTCACGGGAAGTACCCTGTAGGTTTTGATTCCCTTGCAAGTGTCGAAAATTTGCGGCATAAACGGCTGTATCTTTTGATTGCGTTGGCTTAGAAGTTTGATTTTTTCACAGCTTCAAGGGACAGTAGACTTGAGTAATTGATATAAATTTCAGCTTCATACCTCCACGCGTTCCTGAGAAAAAGGGTCTTGACAGACGGACGGACAGACGGACAACAAAGTGATCCTATAAGGGTTCCGTTTTTTCCTTTTGAGGTACGGAACCCTAAAAAAAAAGAATTTTGGTTCCTGAGCAATCAGGGCGTTTAGCAGATTATTTATGTGGCGTAACCACGGTAACCACAAAAACCATCGAAGGAGGATCGACGCGCGCACCCGCGCCTGTCAGTCCGCTTAGTTCACAGATGACAGACGCCACGCTCTTACTTTTGCTGTGTTAACTATATTAGTGGTGAGAATAAACTATTGAAAAAGAATCTGGTCCGTTTGATTATGTTCCACCACCACAACATATCAACATGTTAAACGATTGTATAACTGTTGGTATTGTTTATTTAGGCTCGTCAAATGATTGCAAATATTTATAATTTGTTCAAAGAAGAATATTAATTCACGGAACTTCATCGAGAACCAAATTGTGATTTATCATATTTGCGTAATATTACAAAACGCACTGCAGTAGCGACAGGGGTAAGTGAAAGAACAGTGCAAAAAACTAATAAAAGAAGGAAGAGATGTCGCAAGTACATCTTCGAATTTTATGTCACCCATGAAAAACCGAAGAAACAGAGAAAATAAAGGTGGATTTACAGCTGACGTTGTACGGAGCACAATACACAATTTTCATATCGTACAAAAACAAATTTCAACATTAAATCAAATAAAATAAATAAATTGTTTATTTGGTTTCAAACGGTTACATTACAAGTGTAAATGAAACAGCCCCAGTAAGTTATTATTAATACTTGTGTTGGGGTTATTTCGTTCCTTCCCTTAATTGTATAACATTGGCAAAGCTAAGGTCAGTTTGGAATGAAAAAGTTGGTTTCGATGGATGTCTCGTAACGCTGCGTAAGTTATTAAATAAATTGGGCAACAAGTGGCAACTTTTTTATTTTGTTCAATAGCGATGAGCTTGCTAACGCTACATGTAGTTACGCACACAAGAGCGAGTGTCTATACACATCACAACTACAAGTATGACTCACCCGCTTTCGTGAGATAAAACAACTATACCAAGAAACACAAACGATAGCGCTTTGCGTCGTTAAAATATGATCCGACTAAATTAAATAGGTTAAGGGTTTACATAGTAAAAGATGTTTGGTTACATAATGTATAGCTTCTCGTGACGGGTACTTTAGTAAACGCATATCCAGAAGACCTTAACACCGAATTAATAATAGAAATTCAACAGTTTCATTCATAAGTCATAAAAAGATAATAAAATCTAGACACGGACTATTGTGTGTCAAAAAAAGAAGTTGAAAAATCGGGAGCGTTATAGAAATTTAAAACTTTAGTTCAGTTTAGTTCTGAATTTTGTGATCAAGTCTCAAAACATATCGACGAGCGATTGTGAAATTGATAGTATCTTAACTCCAAAAAGCTGCTTCCGGAATTATAAACAACCTGCTCCCAGGGAAATCAAAAGAAAGTTATATAAAACGTGTAAAAATTTTCGAAATTGAAAAAAAATTAACAGCATCAAATTTGTATCAGAATCGGTCCCAGAAGCCAAGCAGCAAATGGTGCACGGCCGTGCACCTATTCAATGCTCTAATCAATATGTCAATATCTGTATATTCAACATAACATCAATATCCATACATATACTAAGTTACTGGCATTTTAAAGATAAAATCGAAAGGACACCGTGCAAAATAATCAAAGTATTTATGAAGCTTAAGCTTGTGCTAAAGCATGTGGAAACTCTTTTGAGAAAAATAAAGTAAAAACGAAACTTTTTTGAACGAAGCGCCAAATTCCGTTACTTTTCATTTTCGTTTTAAATGTTTCTCAGATGAATTATCAGTGACAAAACAAGATACGAAAATTAAGCGAGAATACAAAATACTGAATTTTGTTGTTCGTGCAGAATATGTAAAATTGTGGAAAAATACCAAGCTTTACGCTTTACGCCGCGCCCCTCCCTCATTTTTTATAAATTTTATTATTGGTAAAGTTGGAAATGGAGGTTTTAGAAAACTGAAAAATGAATTTTCTCCTTTCAAACATTACCTTGGCTTAGATTTTAGAAAATTTGATAAAACAGTTCCGAAATTGTTAATAGATATAAGCTTCGCTATTTTAGCTGACAATATAGATTTCAAGCATTATTTATTTATTTATTTATTGGTCTATCTACAATTGTTACACTATACATTTAGAATATACTTGCTTTTATATAAACCAAGTGTACAATATCATACAATAGACACAGCATGCATAAGTATAAAAAAAAATTGAAACAGATAAGATAACAGTGCAGATACAACACTTAAAATCTAGTATTGACAAATGTCGGTTAGAATTATATCATATATAATACAATAATCATCTTAAATGGACTTGGTGCTCGATTTTTTGAATGGATGTGCTGAAAATATCTAAAGTTACGTCGCAATTGTTGAGAAGCCTACAAAGTCTTGGAATTGAGGAGTTAGACCCTGATATAGTTTTCCGGAATGGGGGACGTAGTAAATTGATTGGATGGCGCGGATAGTTATGAGGCAGATTGAAGTTAAATTTGCATAACAACTGAGGACAATCTATTTTACCGTGAAGAACTTTGAATAAAAAAATGAGGTCGTTTTTGTCTCTGCGTTCTTCGAGAGAAATCATTTTGAATTTTTGTAGGCGTTTTGCATAGCTTGGAATTTTTTTTGATACTTTCGTCGAGTAGGACTATTTCTTAGACTATGTGTTGCATAGTGGGGACGCCACACAACTGAGCAATATTCCAATATCGTACGAACGAGGCAATTGAACAGGCAAATTTTGGTTTGTGGCTTGCGGAAACATTTTGCATTCCTTAGCACAAATCCAAGACTTTTGGATTATGAAGGACATGGACTTGCGGACATTAGGAAAACCTGGAGAATGTTCGAATACATACAGGAATATTTCATAAATACTACCATTAGACTAGCAAAGGGCGAACGTTATAAGAAGGACTCAGGCATCGCCAGTGGTAGCTATTTTACCCAGCTTATAGACTCCATCGCTAATTACATTTTGACTAACTGGTTTTGCAACGAACAGAATTTAACAATCAACCACATTCTAGTTCTTGGCGATGATTTTTTGTCGCCCTTACAACAAGACGAGATATTGATGCTATGCAAGCATAAGCCGAGGAATCGGGATGGAAATAAATATTGCAAAGAGCTGTGAATCACGCTCAATAGATGTCATGGTCTTCCTCGGGTAAAAAATAAATGATTGTAGACCTACATATGAAAGAGAGGAATGAGTGGTTAGCCGCTCTCTATTTTCCAGAGGCCCCCGACGAGGATTGGGATGACGTAACCTCCCGTGGTCTTGGTTTTTACTACGCTAACCAAGGCGTAGATGTCTACATGCATAATTTGCTGAGAAGTCTAATCGAACTCAAGCCATTCCACCTTAGACTGTCCGCTAGTATGGAACAGATGCTACGGATATCAAATATAAGTTTTAACAAACAACTATCAAGCAGTTATGACTTTATGGGTAGACTAAAATTCCTATCGTTTTCCTCTATAACTCTCGTGACCTCTCCCTCCTGCTGTATACGAGGCAAATCATAGGAAAAAACAAAATCGGCGCCATGCCGAAAGAAGCCGGAAATTACATAAATCTGCTAAACGCTGAGCTGAAGATAGACTCTCGTTATAGGAGGACGCCCGCTACTTTGTTAGCTGATTCGGTTGCAAACATAACACACATTAAAAAGCATGGAGGCTAGAAATCGGATGCAGTAGCTGAGGGCTATATTGAAAATTCCATACAAAACAAAAACAAAATTAACCACCGTATTGGAGACGGCATCATCCTTTAATCATCACCTATAATGTGGATCCCTGAACCCCTTTTGCAGCCTCAAACATCGACTTCCAATCATTTTCTCAGATGAATTATTAGTGACAAAACAAGATACGAAAAATTAAGCGAGACTACAAAATATCGAATTTTGTAGTTCGTGGAGAATATGTAAAATTGTGGAAAAATACCTAGTTTTAGGCCGCGACCCTCCCTCCAATAAGCCCTTAAACCGATTTTTTATAAATTTTATTAATGGTTAAGTTGGAAATGGAGGTTTTAGAAAACTGAAAAATGAATTTTCTCCTTTCAAACATTACCTTGGCTTAGATTTTAGAAAATTTGATAAAACAGTTCCGAAATTGTTAATAGATGTAAGCTTCGCTATTTTAGCTGACAATATAGATTTCAAGCATTATGAAGGACATGGACTTGCGGACATTAGGAAAACCTGGAGAATGTTCGAATACATACAGAAATATTTCATAAATACTACCATTAGACTAGCAAATGGCGAACGTTATCAGAAGGACTCAGGCATCGCCAGTGGTAGCTATTTTACCCAGCTTATAGACTCCATCGCTAATTACATTTTGACTAACTGGTTTTGCAACGAACAGAATTTAACAATCAACCACATTCTAGTTCGTGGCGATGATTTTTTGTCGCCCTTACAACAAGACGAGATATTGATGCTATGCAAGCATAAGTCGAGGAATCGGGATGGAAATAAATATTGCAAAGAGCTGTGAATCACGCTCAATAGATGACATGGTCTTCCTCGGGTAAAAAATAAATGATTGTAGACCTACATATGAAAGAGAGGAATAAGTGGTTAGCCGCTCTCTATTTTCCAGAGGCCCCCGACGAGGATTGGGATGACGTAACCTCCCGTTGTCTTGGTTTTTACTACGCTAACCAAGGCGTAGATGTTTACATGCATAATTTGCTGAGAAGTCTAATCGAACTCAAGCCATTCCACCTTAGACTGTCCGCTAGTATGGAACAGATGCTACGGATATCAAATATAAGTTTTAACAAACAACTATCAAGCAGTTATGACTTTATGGGTAGACTAAAATTCCTATAGTTTTCCTCTATAACTCTCGTGACCTCTCTCTCCTGCTGTATACGAGGCAAATCATAGGAAAAAACAAAATCGGCGCCATGCCGAAAGAAGCCGGAAATTACATAAATCTGCTAAACGCTGAGCTGAAGATAGACTCTCGTTATAGGAGGACGCCCGCTACTTTGTTAGCTGATTCGGTTGCAAACATAACACACATTAAAAAGCATGGAGGCTAGAAATCGGATGCAGCAGCTGAGGGCTATATTGAAAATTCCATACAAAACAAAAACAAAATTAACCACCGTATTGGAGACGGCATCATCCTTTAATCATCACCTATAATGTGGATCCCTGAACCCCTTTGCAGCCTCAAACATCGACTTCCAATCATTTTCTCAGATGAATTATTAGTGACAAAACAAGATACGAAAAATTAAGCGAGACTACAAAATATCGAATTTTGTAGTTCGTGGAGAATATGTAAAATTGTGGAAAAATACCTAGTTTTAGGCCGCGACCCTCCCTCCAATAAGCCCTTAAACCGATTTTTTATAAATTTTATTAATGGTTAAGTTGGAAATGGAGGTTTTAGAAAACTGAAAAATGAATTTTCTCCTTTCAAACATTACCTTGGCTTAGATTTTAGAAAATTTGATAAAACAGTTCCGAAATTGTTAATAGATGTAAGCTTCGCTATTTTAGCTGACAATATAGATTTCAAGCATTATGAAGGACATGGACTTGCGGACATTAGGAAAACCTGGAGAATGTTCGAATACATACAGAAATATTTCATAAATACTACCATTAGACTAGCAAATGGCGAACGTTATCAGAAGGACTCAGGCATCGCCAGTGGTAGCTATTTTACCCAGCTTATAGACTCCATCGCTAATTACATTTTGACTAACTGGTTTTGCAACGAACAGAATTTAACAATCAACCACATTCTAGTTCGTGGCGATGATTTTTTGTCGCCCTTACAACAAGACGAGATATTGATGCTATGCAAGCATAAGTCGAGGAATCGGGATGGAAATAAATATTGCAAAGAGCTGTGAATCACGCTCAATAGATGACATGGTCTTCCTCGGGTAAAAAATAAATGATTGTAGACCTACATATGAAAGAGAGGAATAAGTGGTTAGCCGCTCTCTATTTTCCAGAGGCCCCCGACGAGGATTGGGATGACGTAACCTCCCGTTGTCTTGGTTTTTACTACGCTAACCAAGGCGTAGATGTTTACATGCATAATTTGCTGAGAAGTCTAATCGAACTCAAGCCATTCCACCTTAGACTGTCCGCTAGTATGGAACAGATGCTACGGATATCAAATATAAGTTTTAACAAACAACTATCAAGCAGTTATGACTTTATGGGTAGACTAAAATTCCTATCGTTTTCCTCTATAACTCTCGTGACCTCTCCCTCCTGCTGTATACGAGGCAAATCATAGGAAAAAACAAAATCGGCGCCATGCCGAAAGAAGCCGGAAATTACATAAATCTGCTAAACGCTGAGCTGAAGATAGACTCTCGTTATAGGAGGACGCCCGCTACTTTGTTAGCTGATTCGGTTGCAAACATAACACACATTAAAAAGCATGGAGGCTAGAAATCGGATGCAGCAGCTGAGGGCTATATTGAAAATTCCATACAAAACAAAAACAAAATTAACCACCGTATTGGAGACGGCATCATCCTTTAATCATCACCTATAATGTGGATCCCTGAACCCCTTTGCAGCCTCAAACATCGACTTCCAATCATTTTCTCAGATGAATTATTAGTGACAAAACAAGATACGAAAAATTAAGCGAGACTACAAAATATCGAATTTTGTAGTTCGTGGAGAATATGTAAAATTGTGGAAAAATACCTAGTTTTAGGCCGCGACCCTCCCTCCAATAAGCCCTTAAACCGATTTTTTATAAATTTTATTGATAGTTAAGTTGGAAATGGAGGTTTTAGAAAACTGAAAAATGAATTTTCTCCTTTCAAACATTACCTTGGCTTAGATTTTAGAAAATTTGATAAAACAGTTCCAAAATTGTTAATAGATATAAGCTTCGCTATTTTAGCTGACAATATAGATTTCAAGCATTATGAAGGACATGGTCTTGCGGACATTAGGAAAAACTGGAGAATGTTCGAATACATACAGAAATATTTCATAAATACTACCATTAGACTAGCAAATGGCGAACGTTAACAGAAGGACTCAGGCATCGCCAGTGGTAGCTATTTTACCCAGCTTATAGACTCCATCGCTAATTACATTTTGACTAACTGGTTTTGCAACGAACAGAATTTAACAATCAACCACATTCTAGTTCTTGGCGATGATTTTTTGTCGCTCTTACAACAAGACGAGATATTGATGCTATGCAAGCATAAGCCGAGGAATCGGGATGGAAATAAATATTGCAAAGAGCTGTGAATCACGCTCAATAGATGACATGGTCTTCCTCGGGTAAAAAATAAATGATTGTAGACCTACATATGAAAGAGAGGAATGAGTGGTTAGCTGTTAAAATAAACCACCGTATTGGCGAAGGCATCATCCTTTGATCTCCACCTATAATCCCTCAACCATTGACTTCCAGTCATATCCCATTGAGCCTTACGTTTACCGTTCAAAGGCCATTGTTTTAGAAGGTCGTCCGCTACTTTATTGGCTGATTCGGGTGTAAAAACAACACAGATTAAACAACACGGAGGCTAGAAATGGGATGCAGTAGCTAAGGGCTATATAGAAAATTCTATACAAAACAAAGACAAAATAAGCCGCTAGCTGAGGACTATATTGAAAATTCCATACAAAACAAAGATAAAATAAGCCGCTGAATTGGAGACGGCATCAACCTTCGATCATCCACCTATAACGTGGATCCCTGGGCCCCTCTATAGCCTCACTCATCGGCCTCCAGTCATATCCTATTGAGCCCTACCTTTACGGTTCAAAATGTTTCGCAAACAATACCTCTAATTCAATAAATGCACCAAATAAAAATTTTACTTTGTCCTTCCATAACTAGACCAAAGTGCGAAATATTATCATTACCTTGCTACTAAATAACAACTAAAAATATTTACTTATATTTAACTTATAGGTAAATATTTTATTTCAGTATTTGCTATTTTCTGGATTTGGATTCTCATTGACTTTCAATTATCTCACAGAAGGTGTAAAAAGTAGAATACCCAACACGAGGACAAAGATGTGTTTGTCTTAGGCGGCTTGAATTCCTCACTTCACTCAGGTTTCTATATTAACGTCCTCTTTCTGATCGGGAGTTAATTATAGGTATAAGTTTCTCATTGCATTTGAGAATTAACTTCACAACCATCGTTTCCTCTGGAGTTCAACCTGCCGCTTAAGACTTAGACACTGCTTTATCCCCTAGTCCTATAATCTTCTATTTTCATCTGTTTGCGTAAATAAAGTATCTATTAGAAGCATAAATAATATTGAATATTTAACTAGGATCTGGTTTTCTTTGAAAAGCTTTTTAGACCTTGTTGAATACATTTTAAAATTAAAAGTAACAATTCTATTTTTTACTCCACTTAATGGAAGGTACCGATACTTAATATTGAAAATTAAAACCAATGAAGTTGAAAAAAGTAGATACATATTTACATGCTTTTAAACGGAGCGATTGTGTTTAGTCGTGAGTCACAATTTTATCGCCAATATGATCGGCAAATCAATTTGAAACCAATCGTAACTTTAATGTTCCATAACGTTTATAACCTGTAACGACTAGTTGTACCGTCAATAGCACACATAGCCTGCAATTTCATGTAATAAGGACACCGCTATCTATAAATTTACATTTTTATAGCGCAATTATAACATTGACATAATTAGACACGATCGAATTTGCTGTCCTAAGTAAATTTGTTTAAAGGGAAGTGGGTTTATCTGCTGAATGTTTATTTAAGTCCTTAAAGCTTAATTAGTTGATTTTATGCTTGACGGATCAATTGAGAGGTTAACTCGTGGATGAGGTAAACGCTAATAAAGTTAGTTTTTTACAACCACGGCTTACCTACACTAATCTACACGCGGAATATCTGCATCTTCTTTATATATACCTGCATATTTTGATATGCCTTACGCCAAATATTGTAAAACATTTATTTGAAAAGAGTAACTATAGAGTTCCTTGTCTATTCTTCTCTTTAGAATATATTTTTGTTTATAAATCTTTACATTCATAAGTGCATTTTAACCGGTGAATTGAAACAAATGATTTAAAAAAAAAAATCAAAAATACATCTAGATAACACATGGCTTCGATAACATCCGAATATGTTGTCTGTAGAGATGTCATGTATGGGTTTAATATAAATGATTAACGAATAATGTTCAATCATCCTGTTGAATGAAAATAGGCAACTACTCGAACTTGGCAATTTATAGATATAACTGTTTTTGTAGGTACCAAAAACTACTTTTCAATGCAGGAACTACTTACAAATCAGCCCAGTATAGAATGTAATAATATTATATTTATAAAAATATCAAAAACTAACAAGTCTTATTTTACAAACAAATAACAAAAATGCCTTTCTGCGAATTCCAGACTGATGCGCGACGAAGAGTGCAACCTACTCCAGAACTTATCCAGAGAAGAGTTCAGGGAGTTCCGGACCCTGGTCATCGACATGGTGCTGGCTACGGACATGTCGTTCCACTTCCAGCAGCTGAAGAACATGAGGTCGCTGCTGACGCTGGCAGAGCCGACTGTGGACAAGTCGAAGGCAGCCTCACTGATTTTACACTGCTGTGACATTTCACATCCTGCCAAGGTGAGCCTTTTTTGTAGTAACGACAAGTCAAACTACAGTATGAAACTCAGACGATAGTTGAGAAAATTGTTTGCAGTTAAATTATTGATTCCTCTTCGAACCGTTCAAATTGTAGGACATGTTTCAAGACAAAACTTTTTTGTCAAAACCTTATATAAATAGTAAGTAGTATAATAACAGCCCAAAAACGATGTTAGTATTTTCATGTTTAACGAAGGTTTGAAACAGAAAAAATAACTGACAACTGAAAGGTACAAAATTGTAGCGACATCTAGATGTCACCACATAGGAACTAAAATTCAAATTTTACACTTCGGTATCAGAGATTTCCGCGCAATTAGAACATTATGTTCGAAAAAATCAACTATCGCACGCAGTTTTCGGACCAGACCCAACATCCATCTGGTAGGAGGATTTCTTTTTTACCTCTGAACCTAAAACCGCGT
The DNA here is from genome assembly GCA_030763345.1 of Mythimna separata. Classification (NCBI taxonomy): domain Eukaryota; kingdom Metazoa; phylum Arthropoda; class Insecta; order Lepidoptera; family Noctuidae; genus Mythimna; species Mythimna separata. Next base: position 18,499,753 of record CM061176.1, on the reverse strand, counting down.
TCGATGTTACATCTTCGTTACCAATTTTATACTGGTAAAAATATGACTATCTGTAGGAAAATTTGGCAGTGGTGTCCTCCGGAATTGCTGCAATCTTTTTAAATGACAGAAAAACTGCTCGATCAACCTTTCAAATATCATGGTCTTTAACAGTATGATGAATCCATAAAAATTACCATCTAAGAATGATATTAGAGGAAACGTCGCAAATTTTTTTAATGAGAGTACGATAAGCTATAGAGCTCATGTTAAACCACACAGTAAAAAAAAGGAAATTCAGGCTGTACAAAGGTATAATTTTTGTTTTGATTGGAGACTTCTTTCCTACTTTTACCAGTTATCACAAAAGGAACACATGCCGAAATCATTAAAGCGTGCCTGAAATCTTTACTTCTCTTCATTGTGGTACTCCATTAAAATCTTTATTTATGCACTAAATGAGAGCACATTTAATAAGTAATAATCAAAATAGTAATTCCCATAGAATGCAAATTGCATTTTCCAAGCAAACAGGTCTTAGGTAGTATTAGATATCGAATTAGGTCAACTCGTTCAAAGCATAGATATCCTAATAGATACAATATACCCCAGCATTGAAAATCATACAAAAACAAACTTCGATCGGCTTTGTTCGAGAACAATGTCGTCAAAAACTGATAAAATTAATGAAATGAACAAAAATTTCTATGCAAAGAATGCCTGGAGATTGTAGATATTATAAATCTATTGACACACTGACTGCAAAATTGAAGAATAAGAAAATATACAGGGTGTTTGGTTCATCGTGTGCCAAATTGATATGATCGACTGGAGGGGTCATCTGCTATCCTTTCAGACCCCTAAACACTACCCATGCCCAGTGGATTTTTTTTCATCGAGTTTTTAGTATTTTTTGAAAAATAGACCCGAATTTTACATTCAAATACAAATATTAAAAAATGAATAAGACCTAGAGCCAGAATTTTAATTTTATTTAGACGTATATTGTATAAAGGTACTTTTAAATACAAAATTAGTGATATTAGCCATCTAGATTTTTCAAAATATAATCGCAAAATTTCGGACTTAAATTAAAGCTATTCATATTACAGCTATTTACATGGCTGCAAAACAAGAACCAAAAGAGATTGGGATCTTCAAACTCTCACAATAATTCTCTAGTCCATCCTCTTGCTAGTGATGTGCCACATGTCATAAAAATCTTTTTGCAACTATGTGAAATCTATAGTTTTGTGAATCAAGTCGCATAAAATTAACATTCAAAATTGTGAATCGAAAAATTATTTTTGCAAAATTGGTACCTGAAACACCTACTTAATCTGTTATATCACTCTTAGAAGGTGAAATCTGTCTCGTATCTCACTTTTCGTTGGTTTTACTACAAACAAAAAAATTAAATTACATATTGACAGTAATTTTATCATTTTTATAAATACTGCTCAAATTTTGGCCTCTATTGCAAATGCAGGCCCGATACCTGTTACGTATTTTGATACTCAGTTTGTCTAGGTCTACACTTGATCGAAAGGTCTGGGGAACCTGCCAAAGAGCTGGTATACGCCACAGAGGTTCCAACTAGGGAAGTACTAGTTCAAAGCATTGAAACGGCTTTCAATACATGTAAGGAGGCAAAACGACTTCATACAACAACTGTGTGTCAAAATACAAAACAGATGTTGGGCCTGCATTTGGAACAGAGGCCAAAATTTCAGTAGTATTTATAAAAATTATGAAATTACTGTAAATATGTAATTTTATTTTTTTGTTTCTAGTAAGACCAACAAAAAGTGAGATACGAGACAGATTTCACCTTCTAAGAGTGATATAATATATGTGATTAAGTAGGTGTTTCAGGTACCAATTTTGCAAAAATAATTTTACGATTCACAATTTTGAATGTTAATTTTATGCGACATGATTCACAAAACTAGCGATTTCACATAGTTACAAAAAGATTTTTATAGCATGCGGCATATCATTAGGAAGAGGATGGACTAGAGAATTATTGTGAGAGTTTGAAGATCCCAATCTCTTTTGGTTCTTTTTTTGCAGTCATGTAAATAGCTGTAACATGAATAGCTTTAATTTAAGTCCGAAACTTTGCGATTAAATTTGAAAAAAATCTAGGTGGCTAATATCACTAATTTTGTATTTAAAAGTACCCTTATACAATATACGTCTAAATAAAATTAAAATTCAGGCTCTAGGTCTTATACATTTTTTAATATTTGTATTTGAATGTAAAATTCGGGTCTATTTTTCAAAAAATACTAAAAACTCGATGAAAAAAATTCCACAGGACATGGGTAGTGTTTAGGGGTCTGAAAGGATAGGAGATGACCCCTCCAGTCGTCCATATTAATTTGGCACACGATGAACCAAACACCCTGTATATTAAAACCTCTTGCCGATACAAATGTTTTAGAACTAAAAGTACGCACGCACACCAAAAATGCTACTAAGATTTAAACCATCCCAGTATATGTACAAGACTTGATAAAGAAGTTACGAGACAATTTTATTGTAGTATGATCTTGCTCATATTTCACATATCTCGATGGTATAGTGTAGCCATTAGTGCTGTGCACTCCCTGAGGTATGTGCGCGGCGCGACGGGGGGGAGAATTGACTGCTGCGCTCTGTCAGTGCGCCGTCAACGCTCGTGGCGGCAGGTAGTGTTATCTGTATCGGACTGTCTATGTCAGACGCACATGGGATAAATATTCAAAGATGGGTCGTGCGTTATCTCGTGATATAAAGACTGCCATTTTTAAGGTGGCTAAATATTTTATGAAAAGAAAAGCAGACAAAGAAAGCTTTGAATTTAAAAATGATGTGAATATTGCCAAAATCGTTGCGGAGGCTACGGGGTACAGCAAAAGAACCGTGCATAATGTGATTTCTGCGGGTTATTTATCAATTGAAAATTCAAGCCAATTAAAATTTCAATTTCCAAAAAAACCAAAAGTTCTAAAGAAAAAACACGTTGTGGATGATTTTGACCTTGGAGTTATCAGAAGAAAAATTCATCAGTTTTACGAAGTTGACAAAAAAATACCAAGTGTCCGTAAGTTACTATCAAGTTTGAGAAAGGATGGCATATTGACTTGTGGACGGGAATATTTAAGACAGCTTTTACACAAAATGGGCTACCGTTTCAAAAAATGCAAATCAAAGAGACTTCTTCTTATAGAGCAGCCTAATATTACAGTGTGGCGGAAAAAATATCTAACACAAATCAGAAATTACAGAACGCAAAACCGCAACATATATTTTCTTGATGAAACATACATCAACGCCGGTCACCATGCCAGCAAATGTTGGCAATCATCGTCAGAACCCGGAATTCATGCTGATATTGGGAAAGGACGGCGATTGGTAATTCTTCACGCTGGTTGTCGAAATGGCTTATTGGATGATGCATTGACTATATTCAAATCAGATGCTAGAACCGGTGACTATCATGGAGATATGAGCGGACCTACTTTTTATAAGTGGGTAGATGAAAAGTTAAAAGATAAGTTGCTGCCGAATTCTGTAGTTGTAATGGACAACGCGTCTTACCACAGCGTTCAGGTTGAGAAGAAACCAACTATATCAAGCCTCAAAAGTGAAATGCAGAACTGGTTGCTACGCCATAATGTAGAATTTTCAGGAACCATGACAAAGGCTCATCTGCTACTTCTTATCAAAAATACACAAAAAGAACCCGTGTATAGAATTGACGAACTCCTGAAAGCCAGTGGACACACTGTTCTGCGTTTACCTCCGTACCATCCGGATTTAAATCCAATTGAGTTGGTCTGCGCTGATATTAAAAACAACATAGCCCAAAACTATATTAATTCTTCTCTAGACGAAAAAATAATCTTATTGGATAAATTGTTTTCGGAATTCACGGCGGAAAAATGGCAGAGATGCGACGATCATGTCCAGAAAAATGAAAACGATTACTGGAGTCGCGATAGTAGGTTCGATAATGTTATCGATTCATTCATAATAAATTTGCAAGACTCCGATTCAAGTTCCGGTGGCGAAGTGGAAGATGAAGATGATGACGAAATCGAAGATGAAGTTGAAACGGAATCTATGTCAGAATAACTTTCGTTAGAATATATAATTGTTTGTTAATATAAAAAAGTCCTGCTTTGAATTATAAGTTTAGTTCTTATTTGTCACCTGCACATTTTTAATAAAATAGGAGTATATTTGGGTTTTATTTTAATCAACTAAGTAAGTATAATATATTACAGATAGCCTCCGACCGTCGTCCCGCCCCAAGTCTTGCTTTAGAAATGCACACTGAAATCGTAAGATCTGTCCGACATGTATCGATCTCATGTGAACTCATGCACTTTTTTCTTCGCCTCCCACCTCGCCGCGCATACCTCAGGCAGTGCACAGCACTAATGGCCAAACTATAGTGTCGGAATTGCCTATGGTGTCCTACACAAATATCGTTTGACAAATTTTTTCGGTGATTGCATCGACATAAGAAAAGATGCAAATAAAGTAAAAACAAATAATAACAAAAAAGGAAATAAAACATGGAAATTGAAAAATACGCTTTCCTAAAAAGCAACAAAAGCCATTTCATTTGACCCTCTTTCAATGAAATATACCTATATATCATGTTTAAGCATCCGACGTCAGCACCGGCCACTAGTCTAAACTAACATTATTAAGTCAAGAAAAGATAGGTTTTGACGTAACTCAAAAATGACTTGACCGATTTTAAAAATTCTTTCAATGTTAGAAAGCGACATCTTTTACTAACGGCCGACCCCAGTTACCTATATATCTCCAGCTTTGGCATACTTGAAATAGTAAAACATTTAATGATACAATACGAAAATTATACGTGTTATCTATTGTTTCATTTGTTTTTCCATATCTGGTATGTGATAGATAGGTTACTGCGTTCGGCTGTAAGTAACATAGGCTTATTTTCTACTTTCTTTATAACTGGCAGAGGTTAGTTATAAATAAACTTACATACACATACATAATACCTAAAGAGAACAAATTATTCAATGACTCACGAATTAATCCTTCTATCAAACTGTTTCAGAGGTGGGACCTGCATCACAGGTGGACAATGAGCCTGCTGGAAGAGTTCTTCCTCCAAGGTGACAAGGAGAGGGACTTAGGGATCCCATTCAGCCCCCTGTGTGATAGAAACAACACCCTGGTAGCGGAGTCACAGATCGGTTTCATCGAATTCATCGTTGAACCCAGCATGGGCGTATGTGCCGATATGCTCGAATGCATATTGGGACCTCTACATACCAGCAGCAAGAACTCCACTAGTTCAGCTGAGCCTATCAATGAAGAGAGCACAGCTACGAAGGACAGTAAGTATAACCAATCCTTCATATTTTGGACACGACATTTTAGTAAAGTGAAAGTCACAAGCTCAAACGTGATCATTTTCTCGCTAGATGGCGCTGTTTTTTTTTTTTTTTGTTATATAGCCAGTACTGTACTAGCTATAAATATAGCGACTATACTAAAGCAATAATATGTTCAGTCACTCACAGCCAGTGTGGTGGATTTTGTCTCAACTATAATGCTTGAGTATAGTCGAATATTTTTAGTTAGTTCAATAAAATGGAAACTCCGATTTTAGGTATAACCATTTTATTGACTTGCACTAAAAACAAAAAGTTGTGTTCAGCGCCATCTAGCGAGAAACCGCGACTTTCACTTTAAGTTTTTACAACACAAGACTACCATACCACGTTTTATTCAATTATTTGGATAAATTAATCCGGTAGACGTAAATGAACCCGAGACAAATACAAATATTTAACAACGAATTTTGTCACATAACACCTGCTTTCTATTCCAGGAAATGAAAACAGCAACAAATTCAAGATCAGGAAGCCGTGGGTCGCGTGCCTCAGCGACAACAAGAAGATATGGAAAGAGCAAGCTGCTAAGGGTAACTATATTTCTCACTCTATTATTTACTCTCAACTAGACAAACAAAAACTGTTTTTATTTTAGTCATTGATTTTTAAATACAGACCACGACTAAGTACAGAGGCCTTACTACGAGCTCTTAGCGTGATCCATTTGACGCCCTGAACTGTTAAAGGGATGAAGCTATATAGGGTGTATCCCTCTCTAGCTCTATCCCTTTTTCTAGCTCGCATGCATGTTATTTTAACGTCATGGTAAGGCCCCAGTACCAACCATGTACCAACACAACACATGTACCCAGTACAAACATTCGAACGACCCATTTGAACAAAACTAAAACACTCACTCAACCCTTTATTTGAATTCCGATTTTCAAAATAACGACTAACCAACCAAACAACTCAACTATATTTTCCAGATGCTCAGGTAAATTTTATTTTAGTCATTGTTTTTTAACCGTTTAACCGCTTGCGTCGGATTGATCTAACGAGTGTTTTCAATTCCTATTCACCAGGGTTGTGTTTGCGGCTGGGTACTCCATCTCGTTTAGCTCTTCAATTCCCATAAGTAACAAAAGAGCTGACGAGATGCAGTATTTGGTCGTGGATGCGACCCTGGCAGAATAAACACGAGAATGGTTCTCAGATATATCCGAAGTAGGCGGTTAAAAGGGTAAATACAGACAACAACGAAGTACAGAACCGTGTACCTACTATACTCTATTTACTATAAGATTAGAAAACAAAAGAAACTTGTGTTACTGTCCGTTCAACCGATTTTGACTTCCATTCCGTAGACATAAGGATGTCATTAACAGCAAAAAAAGTGGTTACAATACCAACTTTTTCTGCAGTCATCATTTGTCATGTCATCAATGCAATATAAGTCAAAATCGGTTGAACAGACGGTAAAACATGTTTCTTTAAATTTCTAATCTTACAGTAAATGGAGTATACACCTGACTGATAAACATTAGAACGATCCAATAAACAAACTAACATAGACACTCTCAAAACTTTCTTTTAATTTCGTTTTTCAAAATAACGTCTAACCAGATTCTACAATATTTTTCAGATGCTGAGGCTCGCGCTAAGCAGGAGGAGGAGAACAACAGCGTGCCACCAGAAACAGAGGAATAATATTTAGCCTCATTTGTAAATAGCGTTAGATCTAGGTGTTGCAACATGTACTATTCATTGTTGAAGAAAAGCTAAAGCATACCATATGATATATACATACGTGTGCCAGCTAATATACGTTGCTAATTTATTAAAATAAAATTGTTGTGTGTAACGCACAAATATACGACTTGGAAGCACAATGCGAAAAGCCTGGATGTATAAAGATTCTCTATGTGGAAGACAACATAGTGAGCTAATTCGGACAGGCGACATACCGCTCAGCGGTTACGCCAGTAGTGTAAATGATTCATTATTATTCGCTGCTAAGATTTTAGCCTAGCCTAAATATTAAGTCTAAAGCTTTGATGATATCTCGTTACCAAAATTCTATTGCGAGTACAAAAAACAATATTTCATAAGTGCGGTCCCATAACTGTTCCCTAAAGAATCCTTGTAGTAAATTACTCGCGATAGAGTCTTGGCTGTATATTTGAGGATGTATCGATAGATAACTATTTTCTACTCTAATTGGAATAATTAATGTGTAAACTGTACTGAACTCATTTCAAACATAGTCTTTAAGAGCTAAATGTATCTGTAAGTAACTATCAAATGCTGGTGACGGAGCAAACAACATTAATTTAAATAATCATAAACAGATGTGCACTTCTCTCCAATCAAACACTTAACTATAACTTAAATGTAGCTTAATATTAGTGTTAAATTTAACCCATAATATGAAGAATACGCTTATTAATTTTAATGTTTCCGATTAAATTGGAGTCTTGATATTCTTGACCAAATGTTATTTAATATGAAATTATTTTCTAAATGATAACGCCATTTCAAATTCTAGTAAATAGGTAGATAGTACATTAGTTAATCTTCATGATACAAATTAAGATTTTTGTCTTTGTTATATACAACATAGCTAAGGATAAAGTAGAAAATCTCAAATATTTATTGAATTTCAAAGCTCGTGCTCAAATCAGATGGAGTCGAACAGCTTTCTGTAAACGTCAACTACCTATTAGATCTATTTGACTGAAAGACAAAGGCGTCACAGCCAGAAGACGAACAGGAATTCTTAGCTAGGCTTAGACGTGAACATAAAAAGCTTTTGTGGAGGACCCAAAGTAAATGTACCGTCCTTCAACTAGAATATCTATTGACGAACGGAATAAACATTGAATTTATTAATTCAAAAAAATTGAAAGATTTTAGGCCAAGTGTTTACTCACAGATGCCAAATTTTCATCTAAAATCTTAAATGAATCTGCATATACATAGAAATTTTTGTAACCATACAAATTGAATGCAAATTCAGTAATATTTCGAACGTATTTCAGAGGCCTAGTTTTCCTGGTAGGTACGTGGGACCATTCTCATTGAATATCAAATCAAAAGAATCCATAATCATGATAAAATTAGGTCCTTATTTGATTTTGGGGATGGTAAGGATAGATTTATAATCCAACCGGTGACGCTTATTGTAGACAAATTTAACAATAGATTTTTTAATATATATTTATCATCTATTTTAATTATTAGAAATTTATTGAATTCTGTATATTGTGCATTTAGTGTACCTATTAATAGTTCATAGGTACTAAATATTAAGGATATTCAATATAGGCACATACCTACTTAATTTGAAATGTAGTCTAGTAATGCCATTCAGATTGGGGATATAGCTTTATAAAATTGTAGAAATTAGCATACTGAGCCTTATGTACATGGATATAAATTGTTGTTTCTGTATCATAGCTTGGAGCAGTACCTACATAGGCACCCTTGATAATGTAATCTCGGTCTTATAGAACCCACTTTTGTACAACATATTGCTTTTAAATGTGACATTACAACATTCCGAATGTGTTTAGTATTCAATTTTCAATGTAATTAAGATATTTAAAGACCTGTACACTGCTACAGTTTAAGATAGAAAAAATATTAATAAAAAATAGATCCTACCTACCCACAAAGTCGTCAAATATTTTTCACACAAAGCCCTGCTTATATAAAATATCACAGACAACAAAAAATATTTCACACCATTAAAATAAAATAAAAAATACATTCTCATTCATAGTAATATTAAATGTATAGAGAAATGTTATTTATAAAAACAAAAGTAAAAATCCTAAACTTTTCTATTACTCTATCCCACATATTAAAGAAAATATGAAATTAAAATGCAATTGCTAAAGATAATTTTCGATATATATTGTAAGTATGCAAATGTATATTAATAAATGTTTTATCTTAAAAAGTCACAATCATTTTGTGTAAACAACTCAAAGATCTTTGTATGAAACTGCATTTTCTCTCTAATAAAATGAAATCTCAAAATCAAATGGTTTTTTATCAACTTGACAGTCTTTTTCTACATGTGTAAATAGATATAAACACCTTTTAGTTATGTGTAAATTATATGTAAAATAAAATAAAGATTTTCGTAGACGAAATGTTTACTTTAATACCTTTAGATAATTAATTTATAACTATTACATGACGCATGAAAGACATGATGCATGCTCTTATATATCTAAGAAATAGAAGTATAAAAAAAGGTATGCAATAAAGATCTTTGCTTAAATAAGCGCAATGAAATGATTCCATAGCAGATTTACATAGGATTCTCTTAGAATAGCTGTCACTATTTTGGCACTTGCATTATTCAAGGTACACTGTGATTGAGATATACCCAATCTCAGTACAATAATTACTAATAGTAAAAAAAAAGATTCATCAAACACAGTTCAAAACAGCACAGTTTATTACAGATTCATAAAAAGCTTCCTAGTGAATTCTCAATGCAATGCAAAAGCAGAAATAAAAATCCCTTTTTGCTATTAAGGTAAGTGCTAGGGTAGCCCATAAAATTCAAATTTTCGGTAGATTTGATGTTACTTTTTAATGAATTAACTATTTAATAAAGGTTGGGCAAACTGAAAGGGTTGTAGGGATGATTTTAGTTATATAAATGTTATGGTCGCAAATCATATTTAATCAACATACAACTTGATAATGACCTGGAAAATGAAAAAATTAAGATAATTTGGATTTAGTGGGCTTCCCCATAAGGTTTCAAACTTTCAATAGATGAGAATTTGTGAGAGATGGTTGATATAATCTATGTGTATATTATAAATGATGAACACACTGCCTCGCTGGTGAGTATCTCAGTTTCCTAAATATAGATGATAAAAAAAAAACTAGTGACATTTTTACAAACTATCCTGGCATATTTAATGCTATCTCTTAGCTATATATGAACATATTATACTTATTATAATCCTTAGTACTACAGCAGGATAACAATGCAAATTATATTTGCAATTTAAAAATTTATCAAAGACATATCAAGCATTTAATTTTAGTTTACATTGACACTTACAAAATGCAAAAAGACTTACTAAAAGTATCACAAGTTTAACTTAAAATATATTTATGGCTTTTACCAAATATATTGATCTGAATAGACAGACCTCGGACATCAGTTTTTTGTCTACTACAAATTATTGTACCCTCAATAACGTCTCCTTTTTTAACCTCCTTACAATCTCTGAAATAAAAAACTGTTTGCTTCCAATGCGTTGGTGTTTTATGAGGTCCTGTTGAAAACTCTATTGCATTAGGCAGATCAAAAAATGTATCAAAATAACCAACAATTGACGTCAGAGCACCATCTTTTACAATAGGAAGTTTAAATTCAGACGTAAAGTCCATGACATCTATTTTACAAGTATTAATGTCTATGTCTTTAACAACACAAGGTTCAGAAATAATATGTTGTGATCCAACAACATCAATACTTGCTTCCCGTACTACTTCTGATTTCATGCAGTTCATTTTGTATCCGTAAACATCAGACCAATACTCGATTAGTTTCTTGTGTGTATCCACATCGCCACTGGCAACAAGGCTTATATTACATCTATTGGGTAATAGCAGTCCACCGGGTTTAAGGCACTGATCCCTTGCATAGATAACACTGTCTAACATCCCTTCAAATAGCAGGAAGTATCCCATCCATTCAGAGACAATAATGTCAACTTTTTCATTCAACTTGGTATCCTCCAGTCTGCCTTTAACTAGTTTTATAACATCCTGTAAGTTATTTTCTCTAACTATATCCATTGCATGGTATATAATTTCTGACTGATCTAATGCGTAAACCTGCTTCGCTCCGGCCGTTGCACAGAACATTGATAGGATACCAGTACCACAACCAAGATCTAAGACAGTTTTATCTTTCAATGTTTCTTTGTTTTTCAAAATTGCATCTCTGTAAGATTCTGTGCGGATTTTGTCTGAAAGCATGTCGTAATGGATACCAAAATGAGCATAGGTACTAAAATACCCATCGTCCATCTCTAGAGGAACACTTGCCACACAATTTAACTTAGTTGATGGTTCATCATTATTTTTGCTGAGTTGACCACCTTCTACCAAAGTTTGCATTGAAGTCTGCATAGTTTTAATGTCTTCCTTTGCATTCTTCAGAAGTGTAGCACTCTCACTTAGTTGTTGCGTTAAAAACTGTATTGTCCTTTGAAGCTCGCTGAAGTGCTCTTCTGACAGTGTTACCAAGCCATTCTCAACATTAGCATGGTAAGTTTTAGGTGAACTTGGCTTGTCGGTGAGAGCATCGAAGTCGTACATGAGCCACTCATCCTGGACAACAGGCTGAAAATACTTCTCATCGTCCCAAAGCGCCTTGTTGATGTTAGTTATAACCTCCGGAGTAGGTTTGTGAGTTCTGATGTAATTTATTAACTTTATGTATGAATAGCAGTCCATATTGAACTTTAATTTGAGTTCGTTCAAATCAAACTTATGGAGCGACTTGCAATGCGTGATTCCTTCTTCAATATTCGATAAAACGTTATGACAAAATAAGCATGTTACCGTTGTATCGTTAGTTTCCATTTCTTGCCATTCATCGTCTTCGAAGTTGTCCTCGTCACTACTGAGATCCGGTACGTCCGACATTGTAAAATTTTTCAATTATTTGGTTTTTCAAGAGTTAACTTCACAAAATAAAAGATTAGCAAAATACGAACATGTGAGGCTAGGCTGTCATTCGTTCCGATTTAGAAACAGACATTGATTTTCTATGACATTACTGTCTTGTCTATGTCTTGCTGTCAAAATGAATTTCGTTCAGAAATAAAGAGAAGTTAAGGTTAAGGTGAATGCTTCAGGTAGCCCGCGAAATTCAAATTTTCTTACGTTTTTTGCAATTTGCAAGCCAGTGGGAGGTTGTATGAAGTTAAAAATACTTAAGCGGTTGTAAAACGTAACTATTTACATAATTATAAACATAAAAATCATCAATACAAGCCTCCAAGCTCACTTAGTTGCAAGAACGTTTTTGACCTCGAAAAAATCGTTCCTACACTTAGGTGAGCTTGGAGGCTTCTATTAATGATTTTTATGTTTATAATTATGTAACTAGTTACGTTTTACAGCCGCTTAAGTATTTTTAACTTTATACAACTTATCACTGGCTTTCAAATTGCAAAAAACGTAAGAAAATTTGAATTTCGCGGGCTAAGCTGGAACATCCCCCTTAAGTTCAACATTATAAAAACACTACAAAATCATTAGAATGTGTCCCTATTCTATTATTAAACACATAAAGTATTCATACGCACTATAGTTTATAGCATAGTCTTGCCTTGAAGTACCGTTTTACCCCATTTAATGGGTTGTGGTAGGCAGCTGCTCCTCGTAAAATACTGGTATTCAGCTAAATCTGGCTTGACTGGAAGCAATATAGCTGGGAAGAGGCTAGGTAGATGATAATGACGCACTATAGCTTAAAAGACTTAGTGTCTAGGCCAAACATATTCACAAAAAAAAAATCTTGTTCATGCTGCGCGGCGCGAAAATTCGTTTTCGTCCCGTTGCCATGGTATCAATTTAGAAAATAATTTCACAACAAAACTGTAAAGTAACACAATTGAAATCGAATAATCATGAAATTAAAAATATCAACTTTCAAAGAACCGAAGCATACAGGTGTTGTTGTTTGCGTAAATTGGAATAATACCGAAGACGTGTTTTCTTGTGGGTAAGTAAAAATTATGTCCATGAACGTAGTGTGGCGGTGTGGTGGGCCTAATAATGATGATGTGATGACATTGTGACTGAAATGGCTAGTTCGCACTCAGCTAGTAATTTAGTTTAGTAACGAGTAATTTAGCAGCTAAACGCGTCTGAACACCAAAAATTTAGTCGAGTAGTTTAGTAAGGAATTTAGTCCAGTCGATCCATTTTACTCTATTTTTATCGGGCGAGTAGCACCTCCCACCACGCGTCCGAGCCACTGGCGCACCGATTACACGAGTCCGAATCTGTCAAATTAGTCGAGTTCATTAGTTGCCGCAAAAATGTCGTTTCACTGGAGCGAAGAAACTTTAAAAATTGTTTCCAAATATATAGAATATGAATGCTTATGGAATAAATCCTCACATTATAAAAACACAAACAAAATATGAAACAATCCGCATACTTGAATTTAGAAAATACAATGAATATACATTTCGTAATGTAAAAAAAAATAAAAGCCAATAACTGTTTATAACAGCAATAACAACTGCAAATTGCATTTTTTTTTTAACCTTTATTTTTGTACGAGTTTTCAGGCACCAAAATTCGCGGAGCCTAACTTCAGACTCGCCAACTTATAACGGTCATACTGTATCTGGAATTGGTGAAAAGGCAAGAAAATTGAAAATTAAAAAATTAATCCGTTTATTTATTTTATTGCGTTGTAGGCTGTTCATCTTGCAAAACGCCACTCACTTATAAACTGTACTTGAACAAAGTGCGAACGATTTTTGGGCAGAAGCGAGTATTTTAGCTACTAAATTACTCGTTACTAAACTAAATTACTAGCTGAGTGCGAACTAGGCAAAAGGGACTGAACGCAGCTGGATGATTAATTCTTCTTTGGTACCTTAATTTTCTCAATAATGATTACTACAGAACACCGATAAGCAGTGCCGTAACTAGGGCGGTGCGAGCGGTGCCCAGGCACAGGGCGCAAACCCTGGAGGGGCGCAGAAATGACCAGACTAGTATCTAGTTTTAACTCATGCATGGAAGCTAGTAGGTACATTTTGTTTAATTGCGAACATGGTGTAGACGCGCCCTACTGTACTATCTATAGTTATATCTATATCGCATTTTTCAAGCAATCTTGAAACAACAACACATGTAAGGTATCCAGGACGTGCTCGGCGCCAGGTGTACTGGTGTTCGCCGGAGATTTTGGCTCTGCGCGAGGCGAGCACCACCGCGCGGCGCCGGTACACCAGGTTCCGCAGGCGCCGCACCCGCCCGCCGGATGCGGAGGCCAGAGAGGCGGAGCTGTACTAGGGGTACAGAGCGGCAAGGCGCACCCTCCGAACGGAGATAAAGCGGGCCAAGTTGGAGGCCCGCAATGTGTGGCTGGAGACCCTGAACAGGGACCCATGGCGACGCCCGGTGGTGCGGGACAAGCTCCGCCCATGGGCTCCCCCGCTGACTCAAAGTCTCCGGCCCCAGGTTGTGGAGGGTGTGGTGGCCAATCTGTTCCCTGAGCGCGGGGAACACTCTCCCCCGCTCATGGCTCCGCCACCTGCGGTGCCCGTAGCGGACCACACCAGCGACGACGAGGACGACGCTCCAGAGGTGACCGAGGTAGAGCTGAGGGCGGTGGTACGAAGACTCAGTGTCAAGAAAACCGCCCCAGGACCCGACGGCGTGCCCGGAAGGGTATGGGTTATGGGATTGCGAGGGCTCTTTAGCGCATGCATGGAGAGAGGCCAGTTCCTCTTTCGCTGGAAGACCGAGAAACTGGTCCTCATCGCGAAGCCGGGGCACCCCGCGGACTCTCCGTCCGCGTACCGGCCCATCGTGCTGCTCGACGAGGTGGGCAAACTCTTTAAAAGAGTAATTGCAGACCGCCTCGTCGGGCATCTGGCGCAGGTGGGGCCGGATCTTGCGGACGGCCAGTTCGGCTTTCGCAGGGGGCGTTCCACGGTGGACGCCATCATGCGCGTGAGGCGACGAGCACCGCATCACGACGGGGGATGCGGTGATTCGGGGCAGGGTCGTCTTGGCGGTGTGACATCGCCAATGCCTTCAAATCCCTTCCCTGGAGTTGCATCGGGGCGGCACCTCGGTACCATAAGGTGCCCGCCTACTTCGTCGTGATTGAGGCCTACCTATCGGATAGGTTCATCATCTATCCCGGTCACAAGGGAGAGTGGAGAGGGCGAGAGATGTGCGGTGTTCCGCAGGGATCGGTACTAGGACCGGCCCTGTGGAACATCGATACGACTAAGTGCTGCGCGGCGACCTACCCGACGGGGTCAGCGTGGTCACTACACGACACGCTGGTCCTGTCGCGGGGAGAGTCGTACCAGGTGGCGGCCGAAACAGCCACACGCGGGGTTGCGACAGTCGTGGACAGGATCCAGCAACTGGGACTCAAGGTGGCATTGCACAAGTCCAAGGCTATGTGCTTTCATGGCCCACGGACTGCGCCACCACCGGGTTCCCAAATAACGGTAGGGGGGCCACATCGGCGTCGGGTCGACAATGAAGTACCTGGGACTCGTCCTCGACAGCCGGTGGACTTTCGAGGAGCATTTCCGACGTTTGGCCCCCAAACTGGACAGGTCTGGGGCCGCTCTGAAGCGGCTCCTGCCCAACCTAGGGGGTCCAGACGCCCCCTGCCGGAGGCTCTACGCGGGGATCATTCGGTCCCAGGAAAGCAAAACGCAACCCAAAGCTCAAGGTAAGTTCGGGAGGTTCCTGCATCGGATCAAGCAGGAAAGGACGCCCGGGTGTCGCCATTGTGTGGACCGCCCAGAGGACACGGTGGAGCACACGGTAGAGGTGTGCCCCGCTTGGGCGGAGGACCGCCATGTCCTTGTGGGGGCTATCGGCGGCGGTGACCTCTCGCACCGGGCCCTGGTTCAGGCCATGGTCCGGAGCGAGGAAGGGTGGCGGGTGGTCGCCTCCTTCTGCGAAGCAGTAATGCTAGTGAAGGAGGCTGCTGACCGCGAGCGCGTGAGGGAACGGTCCTCATGCTGCCGACGCCGAGATCCGGATCCCGATTTCCGACCACCGTAGGCGCGGGTTCGCGGACGGCGAGCACTGGGTAGCTCGCCGTCCGGCAGTCTGGAAATAATCCGGACCGAGCCCAGTCGTCAACGGCGCGTTCTGTTCCTCGCGCGCCTCAAGGAGATGTCAGCAAACTGTAGGCCCTGCCGGGCGGCAGGGCCGAAGCCTCTGGGGAACATGGGTATTCCGAAAGGTTGACACCGAGTCCCCCCAGATCGAAGGCAACGAAGGAACGGGGTAGGGGTTTAGTCAGTAAGAGTCTGACACACCCTCCTGCTTAGAAATATACTAAGTAGGTACTTATATACTTTGGTAAACAATAAATAGATAGATTTATTTGTATTCACATTTGTCTATTTTATTTTCAGAGCCTGATTAGAGCATTAATTTTTTAGGGGCGCAGTTTTGAAAGCTCGCACCGGGTGCATAAAAGGCTAGTTACGGCACTGCCGATAAGTACCTATTGTTATTTTTGTTGCTTAAAGTTCCTATAGTTTGAATAATTCCATTAAAACCTACCACTAATTTTATATCGTATTGACAAAACTTTACAGAGACGATCATAAGCTCTTGAAATGGAACCTTGTGAACAGCGAATGTATAGTAGTCACAACATTTCCCGATGATTTCTATCCGAATGACATGCATTTGTTTCCGAAAATCAATGTTGGCGGGAATAAACATCAACACGATGTGATCCTGATTTCGACAGCAGATGGCAAGTGAGTGTGGTCTTTTCTATACCTTCCTTCGGAGATGAGCTATTATTATTTTATTACGCCTTCATAGAATGCAATGCTAAATAATCTAGGAATCTACTGAATACGTGATACCTGCCTATTTAAACTCTCGGACTTGGTATGATGAATTCTTTTCGTCCCTTACCTACCAAGTTTGAGCGTAAATAATACGGCAAAGTATTGACATATTATACACAGTACATCCCCCAAAATCATGTTTTTTTAAAAGCTCGGCCACTCGGGTGTAAAGCATTGACCACACGGATGGAATCCAGCGTTCCAACGGAGGTCACCTTGTTGAGAACCAACCAAGTCAACCATTGTCTTGATTGTCGTTTTGGATGAAACCCTGGATTGCATCCGTGTGGTCCACCTTTTATCCAGCGTTTCAACAAAGGTCACTAATTGGTGGGAAGTTGGTTTGTGTATTAGGGTTGTCTTGCGGCTACACGGATTTCGCAAGTCAATTACTGCGTTCGAAACTACGGTTGGAAAAACGCGCCTGCCATTCAATAAAGTTGAAGTTCAATTTATCGTTTGAATCCCCAACCGGTCCAATGAGACCGCGCTGTTATTGTTTTACTATTGTGTCTCGTTTCGCGGGTATCTGAGTAATTAAACTTTGGTTTTTCTATTGTCTTCACCGAGATCGCTTCTGTTGGGACGCTAGATTACATCCATGTAGTCCATGTTTTATTTTTTTTGTTACCTTGGGTACACCTGTTGAAAAAATACATAAATAAATAATATGAGTATATTTTTGTAGGTTCCACATTGTGAATCACAATGGTCGTATAGAGAAATCAGTGAACGCACATCAGGGAGCTTGTCTCATAGCGCAGTGGAGTCCTGATGGAGCTGGACTCCTTACTGGTAAATACTCACTGTTAAAAAATACCTTCGCAATGGATTCTTGTAGTACCAAGTAGCCTGTTAGGGAATAACTTTGGCGCACGCTTATTAACCAATTTTCTCGTGTATGTACAGCTTATTAACCAATAGAAACAATAAACAGTGTCTTTCGTGTTCCTATTGATTATTAAACGTGTACCAAAGTGATCCCCAGTGCTAAAGTCACACAACGGTATCAGTAAAGTTGGGTTACTTGGACACTGGTATAACTTTGGCCCAAGCCTATGAACCAATGGGAACACCGGTCTCTATGTTTACTGTATTTCTATTGGTTAACAAGCTTAGGCCAGAGTTATACCTAAGGGTCAATGTAACACCTAATTTTAACGTTTTCAGCTGGTGAAGATGGTTTCGTCAAAGTATGGTCCCGAAACGGTTTGCTACGATCCACGATAGTTCAATCTGATGTGCCGTGTTTTAGCGCCGTTTGGAGCCCAGACAGCAGTGCTATCTTACACACGAAAGGGAATTCACTCGTTATAAAACAACTGAATTCTAGTAATAAGATTACAAAAGTAGGTGCCTATTTTCTTAACTTTAGTTTCTATACTTATATTCTTATTGGTAGTCACATTATTTACTTTGGTTTTATTGGAATTTCTTATCTATTGGTAGATATTACAAAAAAACCCGCAGTTGTTTACAAATTTAAATATGTAGTGTAGGTATCTATTTTAGACATGGCACTGCAATGAAATCATAAAATGTAGCTATCTATCTTTTTTTTTCGTCCTACCCGTGGTGTATAAAAAGACTTTAGCTTGAAAGAGTTTTGTGATATCTTCATAGGTGATTAGTACTTTTAATTTCCAGTGGAAAGCACATGAAGGCCTTATCTTGTGTATCGCATGGAATGCCAATAACAATTTAATTCTGTCTGGTTCTGAAGATGGATATTCTAAGGTAACTATAAATCTACTTCTGTCGACATTGTATTGAATGTGATTCAATATACCGTACCAACGTAACGAGTGCCTTTTCTCAGATTTGGGACACATTTGGTCAACAAATATCAGTAAGCGTCAAGCATGATCAGCCTATTACAAGCGTTAGCTGGTCTCCTGCTGGTGATATGTTCGTCGTGGGCAGCTACAATCTCATACGCTTGTGTAACTCTAATGGGGTAAGGTTCACCGATTCTTTCACTTAATAACGTGTAATGGCGCAATTACTTGGTCGCTATCATAGTATTCGGGCGCATAGAAAACGTTACTCGAATTCGGCCAACCGATGTTGGAACTACATCGTTTTATTCTTGTTCGGTTACTGGAACACAAACAAATAACCCTATCAACACAGCCAGCACCCGTATTCGGATTGGAACGTACTGGCACAGTACTACTTGGAAAACGGCGTCGGGTAACTTAAGAGGCCTGCGGAGACCGCGCGCTATCTCGAGTTGAGACGAAATAAAACACGTTTTTGAGGTTGATGGAAGCAATCCAGATAGTTTAAACAATTCTTGGACACACCGACTGGAGTAAAGTCATCATCCGCACACTGACAGTTGCTTGCTGTGATAGCAATACAAACTATTGGAAATTTGGGAGAGGTTCCGTAATACCAAAAATGATGAATGAAAAATTAATGTATTTCCATTATTGTTTCGAGTATTTATAACTTGATAATAATATCTGTGTTCCTACGAAAAGATATTTTGAAATATTGTTGTTTATAATGTAGAAAAAACAAAATAAAAACATGACATTTTCGCTGTGAAAATGTGCAAATTTAAATTCGCTTAAATTTCGTTTGGGGTAAGTTTTTCAACAAAAAGACGATGTAGGAACCTAGATAATTATTGTCTGAATTCGAATAACATCATATTATGGTGTAAATATGCTTAAATTGCAAATGATTTTGGTATTACGTTTGTATGGATAATTCTAACGTCGCGCCCGCCTTAATTCATGAATCCCCGACCGGTCCTATGAGACCGCGCTGTTATTGTTTTACTATTGTGTCGTCTCGTTTTGCGGGTATGTGATAGGTTAAACGAAAGCTTATTCGACTCCGTCGTTTGTCCAAATTCTATAGGCAATCGAATACGAGCTAACGATCAAGTCAGTTGAGCCATTAGCTTTTAGATGTTTAATCCTCTTTTTCCAATAGCTTCAGATCTGGTTATAATGGTTATGAACTGATTCCAGTGGTCACACTGCCTAGACCGACCATCAACGGGTAGCATCTATAACGTAGCCTGGTCTTCTGATGGAACACAATTGGCTGCTGCATGTGCTAATGGGCATGTCTTGTTCGCCCATATCATTGATCGGTGAATATCTTGACATTTTTAGACCAAGCTTTATTTAATCAAACGCCTTTGTCGAATCTTAAGTTTCCATTACTACCTTTCAGAGAATATACGTGGAAGAACTATGCTTGCAACCAAGTAGGTCGGAAAGTTATTGCTATAAGAGACATCATAAGTGATCAGAGTGATCAACTGGATTATCCAGACAGAGTTATACAGATTGCTTTGGGCTTCAACCACATGGTTATCGCAACAGTGAAGCAGTGTTTTATACATAAGCTGACGTCTTGGAATACTCCAGTAACGTTCGATCTGAAAGAAGGGACTATCAGCATGATCTTGCTCGCCGAAAGGTATACTTTATTGAGATAGTGACTTCTTTGTGTTCCAGTTATTAGTGTTTTTAGGTGACGGAAGTTGCTTCCTTCTGTAAGACCGTAATGGTCCAAAAGAAGGCAGCTGAGCGGGACCACGAAAGTTGAGAAGGTCTTCCCAACGCTTTCTTCTCAAAGTGGGATCTCACTTTGAGAAGCAGACGTCGGGAAGATAACCACCTCGATGCCTAACATGCTGAAATGCCGCATACATCATCCAATGCTGATGGGACTTTCAGAGGTGGGGACTTCTAAGTACTTGTAGTGATTATCGTGGTGGTTTTAGTGAGGTTAAAATACCACTCTCCCCGGAGATCTCTCCAGAGGCCGTGCACCTTTTGGAGATTTCCACTGGAAAAAATAAGGCTTTAAAGTAAAATTAGTCATTTTAAATGTCGCTGCTGTTCTTTCTTAACTCACCTAACCTCACCTCAACTCACTCTTATTTCCTTATATTTTCAGATGCATTTGTATAGTAGAAAGAGCCGGTCTTTCAGTATACAGTTACATGGGTCGTTTGCTTGCCAGTCCCCGTTGGGGAGCGCGACCTGAGTCTCTAGGTCGTGCTGCGGTATCCTTGGGTCCTGATGCATTGGCTGCTATAGACCAGGGTGATAGAAAATGTAAGTTTTCATTAACACTGTTTACCTTCCATGGCATGGGTTAAATTTTTCATTTCTACTAACAAGATTGAATTTATTATCGTTTTGCATTGACCGTCGTGTCACCTGATGCACTATGTTCGGGCGTTGAAGACCATTTAGCTTAGAGCACGCTCAGTGCAACAGTCTGTATTGTATTTTTGTACTCTTTTTTTAATGTTTTATGTTGTTGCTGTTTCATTGCTTTGCCTGTGTCTAATAAATGTATTCAATTTTATTCTAATTGTTTAACAATTTCGAGATTTTCCTTCACCAGTGATCCACGTCTTCGATCTACCCACTGGCCTGATAGTTCGAAGCTCAGCAGACAACACAGTGACAAAATTGACACACAAGATGACTGTGTCCAGCATTGCGCTCAGTCAAACAGGACCCATCAATGAGAGGCAGTTGGCGTTGTTGGACTATAACAGGGACTTGTACGTCGTTACTGTGAAGGATAGCAAGCCCAAGTTTGTTAAATTAGGTGAGTGAATTGTTTTTCTATATTCTGGAAATATTTAGTATGCACTGGTGAATTCTTCTTTTTATTTCTCTTTCTTCCTTCCTTTCTTCTTATAATTCATCTTCATTTCGTGTCGAAGCACTTAATTAATATACTAAACCTCTTCTGCAGTATTTGGTAAGCTGCACGGCTTTGTCATTGCCCTCGCATAGATGCTGAAAAGTACCGGTGGTAGTGCAGTTTATCAGGTCACAAACTAGTGAAATTAATTACACTTATGTGTTTATCTATAGTACAGAAAAGACAGATATTAGTTAACTAATATCCTGTATCAAATTTATAGTTGGCCACTTAAATCCCCCAAAGGATGATTCTTGTAAGAAAATCAACCAAATATCGGCCGATCAATTTCATGCACCCGTGTGTACAATCGGCGTGCAAAGAGATAACACCAATAAAAAAGATAAGTTAATGAAAGGTCAACTTCTCATGCCTAAATTAATTCTTGGTATGCTACCAATTTGAGCTGTAGACTTCACAAAATTAAATTTCGGGGAATTACAACTTCAGAATCTGGTATTGCAAAAAAATCAGAATTCAATGTTATTTGGATAAATTGATTGTAATAAAAGAGTGACAATGTTTAGCTTATAAATCTGTGTATTATGTCTGTTTAAAAAAAAAAACGTTTCAAATTATTTCTGGATCGTGGGTGCGTATACAATCATGTAAACTCACATACATAAGATATCCAGACTTTCGGGTCTGCGGTTCGAAACAAATATCTATAGGCCATACAAAATATTTGCTCATGCGTGAATCGAACCCACAATAAGAAGTGCAGCAGTCAATTGCTCCAACCGTGCCGTCAAAAATATTCAGTCGTGTACTCGTGTAAGACTTAATATTTATATCTAAAATAACGAAGTCGTACGGTAACTAGCGAGTCATAATTCTTACTTATAATCTCATCGGTCGGGTGCATCCACGGGGTGCATCATTATTTCTTAGGGCACGCGACCTAAAACTACAAGATTATCTGTTGTCAGAATCAAGTGACAACGCGGCCTTGGGGTTTCAGCCCTACCGTCTTTTATAATAGTTAATAATCTGATGATTGTTTTTTTTAGGGTCACAAATTCTAAGTATATGCTGGAGCTGCGAGACAGAGCTGCTAGTAGGATTGCGAGCTAGCTCTGTAGTAGCTTGGTGTTGTCCACGGGCTGCTATGCAACCAGACTGGCTGGCTCTCACAACCGTGAGCAAAGATGTTGTGTTAGTATCCAACTGTTTTATTTTCTTAGCCATTACTGTCCTATACTGCTGGGAAAACGTCTCTCCCTAAGTTCTTTATTCATTCTTATTCGGCGCTGTCTTGAATTGTGAGTTGTACGCGTCTAGGTAGGGGGTGTTGGTAGGTGGTGGTGGTGGTGAGTAAGATTCACAGCAATACAGGCGCCATCTCTGCCATGTTGGATTAAGAATAAAACAATCTTACTTTAAACGTTCTGGTAACCCACCTTATCATCACGCTCTCTTTCTGGGCCAGCCGCGACAGCGCTTTTCCTCAGCACAACAACATTTGCCCAGCAATCACTGTGCACGCAGCTTACGTGACATGCCCAATGATATGCCTACGTTTGAGCCTGGCAGCCTTTTTGCCCACTAATGAATTCACCTCTATTTTACTGTTTAGGGACCTAGGGAGAAATCCGACTATTTTAAGTGTTGAAGATGGTGTAGCGCATATATGTCGCGGGAATGGTTCAATATTACACCTGTCTATTGCTGCTTTCCCTGAAAAGTTACTCAAACACGTTGTTGCGAATATGTGGCAGCCAGCACTGCAGGTGAGCCAGCCTTTTATTTATTTTTAAATAATATAAATCTGTGCTTGACTACGATCCCGCCTGATGGTAAGCAATGATGTAATTGTTGAAGGAGAACCGTTCTAGTTTATTAAGAGCCTGAGTCAACACTAGCCTTAAAGGCACCTAAATTATCATCAGGCGGGAAGACTGCAGCAGGCAAATTATTCCAGTCCTTCAATGTACGTGGTATTTTTACCGACGAAGCGAAACGCTTCGTCCGGACCTTAGACGTGTTAACAATAATAAAAATATGTGTCCCTATACCTAGTGTTCTGCATCACCCAAAGGTTGACTGGTAGAAAATGCCTATGGTATTAACCTTCCCAAACCCGACCGGTCTCATGAGACCGCGCGAAACGTCATCGCAACATAAGTAAGATAGAAGATTTGTTCTAGTTTCCTCCGTGCCTCGGAAAGCACGCTAAGCCGTAGGTCCCGGCTGTCATTTATAGATCTTTGGCAGTCGTTACGGATAGTCAGAAGCCAGTAAATCTGACTCCAGTCTTGCCATGAAGTACCCTGTTACCCCAGTTATTAGGTTTTGGAGGTCTGGTAGGCAGCCTATGCTTTCCGAGGCACGGAGGAAACTCGTTATGTTAAGATGGTCACCCATCCACAGACCAACCTTGGCAAGCGTTGCTTAACCTTGAAGATCGACCTGTGTTCTATTACTTACACTGAGCCACCAAAAAAAAAATTACGCAGTGGTTAAAAACTTTTCCTATACTTATAAAATAAATGTTAGCGGAATTATACCATTTTCTAACTACATTCAATTAATAATACAATTTTAGCTTTGTCGCACTGTTGAAGACGAGACACTCTGGGCTTGCCTGGCAGTTTTAGCTTGGCAACATCACCAATTGCCTGTGGCAGAAGAGGCGTTCGCTTTGATACACCAATATCATCAAGTCTGCTACATACAACATCTGAGAGTAAGTAAAATGCTTACTTCAAAAAACCAGAGAATATCTTCCTAAAATTTATTATTAACTAGCTGACTCGGCAAACGTTTTTCTGCCATATCTATACTAATATAATAAAGAGGTAAAGTTTGTTTTTTTTGTTTGTATGGGATAATCTCTGAAGATCCTGATTCGATTACATAAATGTATATATTGATAGAAAGCTGCTTTCTTCCTGAGTGCTATAGGCTATATTTTTATGTAAAAAAAGTTATTTTCACGCGGGCAAAGCCGCGGGCGGAAGCTAGTAAATTATATGTAACATGATTTTTTACACCTTGTGTCCGAAAAATCCAAATATCTTAGGGATTCCAATTTTTTTCCAAAATGAAATTTAGCCTTTGTTACTCCTGGATAATGTAGCTTTCGAATGGTGAAAGAATTTTAAAAAACGGTCCAGTAGTTTTTAAGCCTATTCATTACAACCAAACAAACAAAGTTTTCCTCTTTATAATATTAGTATAGATTATATCGATATTTGTATGAAAGAGAAGAC
This sequence comes from Mythimna separata, assembly GCA_030763345.1. Taxonomy (NCBI): domain Eukaryota; kingdom Metazoa; phylum Arthropoda; class Insecta; order Lepidoptera; family Noctuidae; genus Mythimna; species Mythimna separata. The sequence goes on along the minus strand of CM061176.1, from coordinate 18,474,862 downwards.
GCACTTTTACTTACCTACTAATTTTGAGTGCTACAAAATGTAGGTACCGCCGCCGTAGTCAAAGCTACTGTATATTTATTGGCTTTTTATTTTTTCTTTTTTTTTCAGAGTAACATACCGGAAAAACTGATTTCTAACTAATGAGTAGATAATTTGCTTCAATAATGTCTATGCGAATAATTTAAAATTAAAATATTGTTGTTGATTTGAAGTTAAAACAAGCGGTGTTAAATCACTACCGAGATTATCTGATGATGTAGATTATAGTTATGATCAAGTATCATCTATCATGGTTTTACATATTAAAAATAGCTCTGTAAGTAATACCTACCTAGACAAAATGTTAATAGCGTGGCGTGATTAGGTAGGTTCAATTAAGCAATTATTTGATTAACAAAATCAATATTGTCTTCAGTATTATCTTGTACTTTTAATTAATGATTACGGTAATAATATTATAAAAAAAACTGCCGCCGGATACGTAGGTACGTTTGAGCTGGCAAAGTGTACTAAATACCTAAAGTCTGGTTTTTAATTTCTGAGACTAAAATGACTACATGGGTTGTCATACTTGTCACAAGACAAAAGAACTGGCATCATTACTATTGTAAGTTTGACATTTGCCTGTTTCAATTTAGTGTCAGGGTTTAAAAAACCGACTTTTGGGTATGTATTTATAATACCAAATAATTTGTTAATGATATGTTATTCATTTTTTTTGTTACGATTACTTATCTTACTTCTATTACCACCACTGTACATGAAGTTTAAATAAATAAATAATAAATAAATTACTGTTAACATTGTAAAGGTCGAAATAATGACTATTATGTTGTTTTAAAATAAATGTCAAATAACAGGTTTTATTTATTTAATACCTATTCAATTCGCCAAATAATGAATGATTTCATCAATTGATTAAAAGAAACTTGGCTTTGGAAAACTTTGTAAAGATTATACAGATTTGTGTACTCAAATCTGCACAAATAAAAATAATAGTTACGTACCTACCAATACTCGTAATTCTTGTTTATTTTTCGCAACACTAGTAGGCGCTATTGTTCATTCAAGTTCATAACTTCATGTTGTAAAATCTTCCAAGTTCAATGTTCGTTCCGTTCTTCGTTCAAAAACTCACTCACTCGCTCAGTGTTTCTGTCAACGCGATTAGACGTGAACGTGTTTCACGTGCGTGCTTTGTCGTTATTTACTTCGATACAAAACTGTTTTTCAATAACAATTCATTAATAAAAATTGTTATAATCACTAAAAGTTTGTTAAATTCGCTGTAGCCATTCATTGTATAGAGACTTTCTGACCTAGCAATGCGACAGCGACGTGCCCTACATTAAAAACATAGGTTACCGAAAGAAAGTTTAAAAAATTTTGTTTTATTGTGTGATGTGAAAATGTGGAAGATGGGAGTTTTGAAGGTGGAAATAGTGTTATTACTGAACTTATTCTTAGTTAGTGGGGACGTGAATAATAATGAAGTCAGTGAGCATTCTTTGGAGTTGACCCAGTCCATGAACTTAGCGCGGCAGGAGTTGATTCAGGAGACTTGTAGACGTTTCCCCCCGAGATTCGGGCTGGATGATCTTCCTCCCAGTCAACTGGAGCATATCCTGATCGATGAGGAACACAAACTTCTGTACTGCTATGTGCCAAAGGTGAGTCTCTCAAGGTAAACCGGATTTTCGTACTTATACATGTTGTAATCTTCCATAGTTAATTTTACGTACATGTTAAGTTACAACAAATCTTTTTGCGACGGTATTTATGACATAATTCTTGTAATATTTACAGTTTCTCATTGATTCTATTGGCTTTCATATAGCTTATAATAATTTATGACTTCCTGATGATGTTTTATTTTCTTACAATTTTAAAGTAAAACAGCTACCTTTGTAGGTATATGAATTTGACCTTTATAATTATTTTGTTCAATTGTTAGATAGTGTTTCATATCATTAAGTATTTGTTATCATTTACATCTGGCTTAAATTTATGTTAAGCTATTATAATTAATTCCAAATTTGTTTACAAAATTTCCATTTTAAGTATACTGATAACAATATCAACTTACTGACATAAATGGTTTGAGAAGACTACAAAAAATAAAGTTGATGATAGTCTGATTGATAGGTAACCTACTTAGTTGCTGCCTACTTTTAATCCATCAAGCAATGTCATCATAAAAAAAGAATTGACATTGTTTAAATTTAGAACTCCTCTTGCATCATAAGGTAAGAGTGATGAGTTCTAAATTTAAATTTTTGTTCCTCATAAGATTAAAAAAAAAACTTTAATTTAGGTGGCCTGTACAAACTGGAAACGGATCCTCATGATACTAGCTGGCAAATGGAACAACACAGATGTATTGTCTATAACAGCCAGTATTGCTCACACTCCTGGATTGTTCCGGAACATGAGCACTGTCAGCCGGCCGGAAAGAGATTACATGCTGGAGAACTACCACAAGATGATCATAGTCAGGAATCCTTTTGAAAGGCTGCTTTCAGCTTTTAGGAATAAGCTGGAAGGTGATGCTTCCAGTGCCAGGTATTTTCAGGTGAGTTGGAAACAATATTCAATTTTATTTTTATGGGGTTTTTTTTTAGGTTGGCAATCATGAGTATGACCTCTCCCGCTCTTCGGCGGAGCAGGAGTTGGCTATACCTATATGGAAGGGTACCACAGAGATGCTTTTTGTGGTCTTTCTCTCCAAGCCGAATTACTTCTATATCGTTGGTGCATTTACATGAAAACTAAACTCACATTCATAAGACATCCAGACTGACTGGATGTTGATTATAATTATAAGGCATAATTAATTATAAATTAATTATTTATTAGATTAGGTATTAAGTACCATAGTAATCAAGTAAGTGTATCATGTTTGAAATTGATATAGGTCATGAAATCGCAGACTAAATAGTTCATATTACAGATACCTGGGTATTTGTTTACTAAAATTTTGTAGGTACTTATATATTACACAATAGCTTTTAAGTCAATTTTAATTGATGCTAGTTTAAAAGTAATAACATTATTTTAGTTTAGTTGTGGGAAATACTTTTTGTTCTTTAATTTTTTTTCAGTTTTAATTGGGTTAGGTTTTTTATTACTGTCATTTACAATACAAAATATACCAAAGTCTGTGCAAAGTTCTTCGAGAACCCAGGTATCCATGAAATTGTCAATACTAACGAGGCAATGTTGGGCTTCCTTAAGGAACTCTAGTGGATCAAATGATACATCCTCCACCCGTACACCATACCCAAAATACGCGCTCTAGTCGTAAGTTAGCATATATTAGCCTGATATACAATACTACATCTGTACGCAAAATATGCGCTTTAGAAAATGAATTTCGAACTAACCTCACATAGAGTACATACAATAAAAAATGCTTTGGGAATGTTCAAAAGAATGACCATGGCCCTAGAAAGTAAAGGGCAACTGTAGGAATCTACAGAGTCTATTAGTCTGCAAAACTCTGATGTGCCCTCTCGTTTCACCCCACGCGCATCTCAAGAAGACGTCAGCAAAACCATAAGGGTCCAGCAGGGTTGAAGCTTACTGGGGCCATGAATTCGCTTCTGAAAAGAAAACACAGGGTACTGGAACGGAAGGCAAAGAAGGAACTACGTTCTATTAGTTGAGTGGGTATTAGTTAGTAAAAGTCTGAGACGCCCTCCCGCTCGGCGGGAGAAGTCATTACATGATTTTTCGTACCTAAAAAAAAACCCTCTCGATCCACTGCGAGCGGGAGAAGTTATTTGATGATTTCCCACGAAATATAAAAGATGTACAAATTGGATGCAGACACTTTCTTTCTGCTACCTATTAAATTTACAGTAACCAACTTCGCTTTCTCTGTTCCACGAGTCATGCACACTGATACTACTGATTATAAAATAAATAATAAAACAAACTCGTACCAATATCATTTGACACGCAATTCAGTGATATCATATTACTTAAACATATCAAATTAAATGTCTACTGGAAAATTATATTTTGATAAATTGAAGTAGGTAGTGAATAAGTTTTGACGACACGATTGGCCTTGTGGTTGAGCGATTGGTTGCTGTGCTGCGTGTTGCGGGTTCGATTCCTGCACGGAGAAAATTGGCCTACTGAATATTTTTTGTAGATCTGGGTGCCCTGTTTATCTATATAAGTTTACATGGTTCGGAACAGCTGGCTTACTCACGATACAGGATTAATTCATAGTGCAGTGTATCTATCACTTGCGTACCCGTATTTGCGAATAATTCAGGAACGCGAGTTCGCACGGCATTTGACGAGGTAGGACAGCGTTTTTAACATCTTAAACCCTTTCACCTAATACCCCACTTGGGCATATTTGCAAACATTCGGTTGTTTATTCCCACTTTGAGGAGCTCGTGGCTAGATAATAACAGCCGCACAGGTCGATCTTCAAGGTTAAGCAAAGCTTTCCAAGGTTGGTCTGTGGATGGGTGACCATCTTAACACAACGAGTTTCCTCCGTGCCTCGGATAGCACGTTAAGCAGTAGGTCCCGGTTGTCATTTGTAGATCTTTGGCAGTCGTTACGGATAGTCAGAAGCCAGTAAAACTGACTCCAGTCTTGCCATGAAGTA